>OY856412.1:778113271-778638271 GCA_963693085.1 Alisma plantago-aquatica | reverse complement strand
CATGTTACCACTTGGCCTCTTGCCAACCATTCAGATCCATCTCGAGGATCATCACATACCATGGGATCTCAATCCCTCATCATGTACTGTCAATGCCTCTCAAGGCTCACATCCTCATCATGGAACTTAACACATTATACATATCATCTCATTAACCAGTGTAATTACCAAGTGATGTTACTCATCACATGTGTCTCATAGCCCTTTTCAAGGCTAATCATCACCTGCATGGTTAGAGTACACAATAATCGTAGATTCAATCATAAGGAATATGCTACCATCATGAAATGCCATTCAAGATACTCTACTTATCATTCTTACACTATTTGGTAATCAAGTCACATCATTAACAAGCCATATACATGCTTACTCTTACCTCAAGATTTTACAAGTAATCAAGGTGTCCAAACATACAGAACAAGTACTATTGTTACCACTACCATTATGTCACCATCCACTATCATCATTATTACCATATCATTGAGCAAGCTACTAGTGTAACTAACACCATTCTCATTTAACAATTAAGTACAAGGATTACTTCATGCATATCATTACTATCATTATTGCCATCATTATTATGATCAACATTATTATTATCATTATCATTATGCAACTACCATCATCATCATTGTTACTATTATTAGCATTACTATTGCATGCAAGGCATCATTATTTTTTTTTGTGCATAAACATTCATTTCCATAACATATGATACCGTCACTATAGGATCACAAGACTCTCACCATAACTCATCACCACCCTCACTAAAACCTATCAAAGCCTATCGGCCGACACATACCCAACCCTATCGGCCAGCACCACTCAAGGCTGTCGCCCATCATGGCTATCGGCCATTACACCAAGCATAGCCCTATCGGTCCACATAAGGGGACAAGCTACATATGGCCATGTCGTCCGACACAAGAAGAACCACACCTGGTCTATCATCTATCAAGAGAACAAGAGTGTCGTTCAACTCAAGAGGAACCATCTCGCCCAACATGGTCATCATATCGACCAACACATCATTCTAGCCTATCGTCCAACCCTAATCACACATGCCATACATGGCCCTATCGTCCACTACATGGACAAGGAGATCACCCAACTCAAGGGCACCCACCATATCGTCCATCCCAAGGTACCCATGTCGCCCAACACCAACAGACCATCAAGCTCAACACAAGAACAAAGGTGTTGCTCAACACAAGGACCCTATCGTTCAACAAGGGTCACTGTATCGGCCAACACTCACACTAGCTCACCCTGTCGCCCAACACAAGGGCAAGGGTATCGCCCATCACCAAGAACACCTTCCATGTCGACTGACACAAAGAACACCACTATGTCGCCCATCACAAGAACAAGGGTGTCGCCTAACACACCCAAACCAAGTGAGGATATCGCCCATCATCAAGGCAAGAGAGGATGTCGCCCAACAAGGGTCATCTTCAACCTCCAACTTTAAGGATACTCAAACCCTAGAAAGCAAGGTGCACAAAGGAGCCCTAAACCCTAAAGGGGAATCGGCCACCAAAGGTACACAAGCAAGGTACAAAAGCAAGGAACTAAGCTAAGCTACTAACATGCAACAAGAACATAGCTAGAGGTAAAGGAGTTAGGGTTAGAAGCTATGCAACCCGCCTTAAGCTCCAAGCTCCAAGGAAGAAGAAGCACTTCAAGCTCCAAGGGATGTCGTCCACCAAAGCTTCTCCAAGAGGGTGTATCGGCCACCACTTCAACTCCAAGAGAGTGTATCGACCAACACAAGCAAAGGAAGAGAGGGGTGTCGTGCACTCAAGGTGGAGGGGAGACCAAAAGATCAAAGGAAGCTAAGGCAAGGGAAAGAGCCACATATATAGAAGGAAAGGGAGGAGAAAACAAGGTAGAGTCATGCTATGTGTCGTCCACCCAAGGGACACTTGTCCTAGGGTTCAAACCAACACACTAGCACACTAAGAGACACTTGTCCAAGATATGCACCAAGTGTCCACCAAACATGGTCAAGGCTGGACCAAGCAACATGGGCGACACAAGCAACAACTCTACTGGGCGACACACCAAGGCACCTGGGCGACACACACCAACCTAGGGCGACACACACTACTCCTTGGGCGACACAAGCTTCACTTGGCCGACACAAGGCTCAAGCAAGCCCAAACAAGGCATCCCAAGGCCCAAACAAACTCAAACAAGGCCCAAGAAACTCAAACAACAAGCCCAAGCCTTCCTCTCAACCCTAGAGGAAGCAAAGAGGGGAAAACATCTCACAAGATGGCATACTTGCACACAAAACCTTAAACTTGGGTTATTTGCAAGTAGCCCATCAAACACTCAACAAGGCACAACAAAACCATAATCACCACTCAAAGGTGATTAGCAAGCATCAAACCACCAAGGTTAAGCAAAACAAACAGGGTAAACCCTAAACGCAGGTCAGAGTCCTTACAATACACATCCATACATTCATTTTGTTCCTCACACTTCCATGTACATACAACATGATAACCAGATACATACTCTATCATTAAGGAAACAAAGATACAAATCATCATTTAGAATTCTCTCTCAACTCTATACAAGGACCTAGAGTGACATGGACTGACTAAACTTAACTAATCTCATACTTAACTCCTGTGGAAGATCTATGCTGATGCAATGACATCTTCAATCTACAAGTTTCCCTAAAAATTGTGAGTAGAGGGGTGAGCCTACTCACTCAGTGAATGAGTACTTCAAAGAAATAGTCTAAAGCAATGATATAATTACAAATATACTGTTTTGTAACTAATATCAACTATAACAACATTAAGCTTTAAAGAGACTAATCATTGACAAACATAAATAAGGTAGAATACTCTAGACATCTACAAGAGAGAATCAATATATGAACATGCTTGATTAACCACAAGGAAAACTAATAATATAGAAACATACAAAGAATAATTGAATCACTGCACACACTTGGTTAACCTTTCATTCATCATATAATGCATCCGTATTAATATACAAATATCTAAACAATTTTCTCATTATTCTTTTTACAATATTTCATTAACCTTGACTTGACCTGACTACTGAACTGACTACTACTATGTTGGCCAACTTAACATAACCGACTGATCTGACTACTGTACTCTTTCTCTGAACTCAATTGAACTCAATTAACTTTTCTTTTACTTTGCCATTGAACTCACTTGGATTGTACCATCCAAGTAAAAGTCACTACTGTGTGACTTACATACAAGTCTTAAGGTAAACCCGGGACCTTAAGACTACTACTAACTACCTCAGTTTGTAGCGAGATTGCCACATCTGGCCTAATAGCGGCTAAACAATGTCCGTAAACTGTGGCCCCTTGTCCTGGGTACTTAGGAGGGGTGCCTCTAGGCTAAAAAGCCTCAACTCTACGTAATGCAGTTCCACTAGGGATGACATGCAAAATGGAGTAACTGCCAGAAGAAGGAGGTCCACAAGGGTTGTATACTTCAACTGGTGGGTACCACTGGATGTCCAGTTATTATTGGATACCCCTACTACTGAAATAGTGCCACCAGGATCTCTAGTTATTGTTTGGTACTATGCTACTCAACTGAAGTACCACCGATATCCAATTAGTTGATGTTAGATACTCAATTCTGGGCTGCTTCTTCCTATATCTGATAGTCCATATCCTATTTCACCCATCCCGATACAGACCTCCATGGAGGGTTCTACGGTGTTCTAGGGCATCTACTATTACTATTGTAGTTTTACTGACTACTCGAGCTATTGGATTGAATTCACTGATAATACTTAGTTGAATGCATAACATATTGGTTACCCTTATTTTAGGGTTTCTTATTTCTTAGATGATTTACCCTTCTCTCAGGGTTTCTCATTTCTCATGCACATAAAATAATTTGCATATGTTCAAACAAATATCATGTCTAATGATATAAAATTTACAATCAACATTTCTCGTATTCATGCATGGCATCAACGACATCCCTATCTAGGAAAATGCCTTTTCTATTTTCTTAAATTACCATAACAACTTATGCATTTCATGTCAACTAACTCAGCTAGATATTTTTGCATCACAAATCAAAATGTGTATCCATATAAAATGATATTCAACTAGAAACTCAAATTATCACATAACTCATTTCAATCAGTCATGCATATGAAACCCTGGTATGAATTTAACTAGGTTTTCTAAGATATTCATTAAAATATCATGCATTAAGAATAACCTTAAATAAATGAATTTATACCAATAAAAGAATCACATCAGTTGAATTTATGAATCTATTCGCAAACTTCCAACTTTCCATTCATTTAGGGTTTCACCCTCTTTACTGATATATCAAGCAAACATTGATATCATCAAATGAAATACAAGATCTTATCTGAAATATATGTACTATGCATTCAGATCAAACAATCATTTGTAACCAAGGAGATTCAACTAGACAAACTTCTTTATCCAATTATACAACAAATTTAGTCATAGCCGAAAACCCTAGATTTCACTATTTTCATATAGACTCTGCAATTACTTTAGGAATTCTCATTTAGATAATTTGTATGCATTTCTAGTATGATTTATCAACTGGAATACTTCACAATAGATAAATAATCTATTTCATATCATCTTGCAAAAGCTAGGTCAAAAGGGTAGTTTAGGGTTTGTAGTTGCATACAAAACAAGTAAAGATTATTGATCATTTAACTCATTTTCGTACAATATATTGTTTAAAGGAAGTACCCACTCACCCTAAGGTGTAAAAACACCTTAAAAATGCAGCACATCTCTAAAATCTCGAATTCATATCAAAATATTATCAAATCATAGGATGCTTCTTCCTTTCAACCCGGAAACCCTAGAAATGGGGGATTATGAAGAAAGAGTGAGAAAAGGAGAAGATTGGATACCATTTGAATCAAATCAGAGGAGGGACAGAATATTGACATGTGAGAGAACATTCATCATAAAAGGCTAGGCAAAGAAGCTAAACTTACTTGATTTCATCATATCTCGGATAGAGAAACCCTAGATCAACAATTCCACCACTTTCTTCTCTCAAACCCTAACTCTCCCTCTCTCTCTAGGATTTCGTTTCTATGGAATGGATCATGATTGTTTAGAGATACTTGGGTTCTATCTTGCTCATATACAGAAATTTAGGTGCTTGGGTAATTTACACATTAACCCCTCACTATACTTTTTCTTATTTCAGCAGATTTTTCTATTATAAAAAGTTACTGTAATTCATTTATTTTAGAGGTCAAACATACTCAGTAGATATGTCTCTCATGACGGTTGTGTATTGTTTGTGATTTATTTCCTTATCACTTCATCCCATGTTACACTCACTATGGCGGATACAAAAGAGAAGATGATTTTGAGACATAGAATTATAATCTTTGAGTATTCATTTAACACAATTCTCATATTAGTCATCATCAAGGAGAATATACCATTTCACATTTCCTCACATCTCACAATCTCTCTCTTTTTATCATCTATATTACTCCCTCATATTTCATCCCCTTCTTTATTTTCTATCATCGGCTACCTGTTTGCTACTCTTCCCTATGCCATTATTTACTTTTACTTATCTCTTATGATCATGGTTCTCACTCTTGTGTATGATTCTGTATTCCATGTCATATAAACTTTCTTATCATCCTTTTAATTTTATCTAGTTGAAATTCTAATTCAACATCCTCCCTACTAGCTTCATCTTATGCATAATACATTACATGTCCTTCATTTCGAATCAAACGTCTCATGCAGGGGTCAACCATAGGTTCCTTTTTTTAGATAATTGGCCATTCTATTCATCCCGTGGCCTGGGCTCAGTCCTGGGACCTCTCGCTAATAAACTGAGTATCTAGCCATCTTGATGTCTTCCATTAGACAACCATAGGTTCCTTTTCAATCAAGCTTTTGTGTTCTGAATACAATTTACCTTTATATGAGTTGTTCATTTATTTAGCTACACCTTTGTTCTTCTTTTAAGAACTAGTTTTGTTTCATCACTAGGAACCTATTGAACACACTTGATGTCAACTAGGTTGCTACTAAATAGAGACATTGAATCAAAAGCTAGTAAGGATGAATACTTTAAACTTTATGATAAAAGTACACATTCCATGCTCATCGTTATATCATGTAACCCTTCTTTCTAAATTAAACTCATAATTTCCATCACTTTCTTTCTTTTTTTGTTTCATCTTAGTTTCTTATCCTAGTTTTATAATTTACATGTGAATCTATTTCTCTTCACTTTCATTTTTTTGAACTTCACTTCTATGTACTTATTGCATACTTAACTCTTTTCTCCTATTTTCCTTTTGTTGTGAGTACATAAGTACATTTTACTCGATTATATGATCCATTCATTCTAATTGATTCTTTCTATCTTGGCTTTCCATTTAGTTTTCTCTTATCTTTTCTTTATTTTAGATTGGATAAAGTGCCACAATTAGTTATATAGTTTAGTTCTCTTTATCCATCATTTTTTCTTCATTTTGTATGTTACATACTAATGTATGTCTTATATCTATATCCCTCTTCCTTCATTCCCAACTTAGGGTTTCTTATCTGAGGCCCCAAAGTTGGATCTCAGATATCAATTCTAATTTATTCATAACTATTCTAATCTTTCCCTTATATTTCAAAATCTTAGTGTATGTACATTCTCACTATGATGTGGGTCTGATTTATCCAGAGTCTACTCTTATTATATTATTAATAGGAATCATCAGATCCCAATAATGCATCCTGCCAGTCGGACCAGGCCAAACCTGCAATCCTGAAGCCAAGAGCTACTCAGAATTAACTGACTTCTATATACCTCAATCATATAGAAAGAATATCCACTTAGGGTAAATTCATTTAAAGATAGCTTCTGGTCTAATTGATACAAAGAATGTAAACAATAATTGAATTAACTTTATAGTGTATAAGAATCTTAAAGGACCACATATATTTCTAAGAAATGAATATTCAAATTCAAATATATAAGAGCATTTCCATTGATATCCAATAAAAAAACAATATAAAACAAGAGTTACCTCACATTCTATTCTTATGATCAATTCATTCATTTCTTTCCAGTCTTCTAACCCTAATATTTCTAAGGTTTCTCTCTAGCCCATCCTTCCTCTACATACCTGGCCCGACATCCAAAGAAGAATAGATAGAGTAGCTTGATACTGGTCAACCTAAGTAATCAGATACCGGGCTAGGGTATTAAAATACTCAGACCTCCCAGAGCTATAGACACATCACCTCCTAACTGCCATACTAATAACTCTAACTTTCTATCATAATGGTCTCTGACAACTCAGCCTAAGCTATGATACCAAGTTGTTACACCCACATCCCACGATTACCACTAATCATGAGATTAGGGCATAAGTGACGTGGGATTTTATCGCACTAACAAACTCACTCGGGGTTGAAATCCCTGAGCTTTTACCCAAACCAATGTGCAATAATACCACCCGCAAGTGGATGAGTCTTATCGCAATATAGTTAAGGATCAAACCCAAAGGACAATGTTTTTAAGAATCCTTGTCATTTTAGTCTAGTTCGAGTTAAGACTAATGTTTAAAACGATTGGTTTATTTGAGTTTGATTAAACTAATTTGCAAGAAAGCAAAAGCTGAAATAAAGTCAAATTTAGATCAATGCTATGGAATCGCTGGGATGGTATCAGGTTTCACCACCACTACACATGCAAATGCATACAAACATTAAACATCCAGGAAAGATATAACTATCTAAATAGAGCTACTGCAAAACCCCCCATACGGGCGTTAGGTTTGCGTAAGCATCACCTGTCTCGTCACCATCCTGATCACTTACTTATGACTCCAAAGATATAGAAATCCAACGAAGGTTGTGGGCCCCCTATACAGGCATTAGGCACACATAAGCGTCACCGAAGGCTAGATGGCTCATCCCCTCACAGATCATACACTTAGAACCTCGAAGAAATCCCATTCTATTTCTAGTTTGGGAGTCAACCACATTAATCGATAAGCAAGCAGGCGATTAATATACGAGCGAACATCGATGATTAATAAGAAGATACAAAATCCAACTAAGGCTGTGAACCCCCTATACAGGCGTTAGGTACATAGAAGTGTCACCGAAGGCTAGATGACTCGTCCCCTCACGGATCATACACTTACGACCTCAAGGAATCCCATTCTATTTCTAGTTTGGGAGTCAACCTGTTAAACGACATTCAATCCTACATATAGAAGTTCTCACAACATAGGAAGAACAAAGATGAAAGCAAGCAATTAATCTAACTGCGAACATAGCGATTAACAATGAAATGAAAAGTTATGTACATTGCCATGGAAAGTTTAACAAAAGAACATGATTGCATGGGCAGTGGGGTAGTCCCCACACCCCAGCAAAAAGGAACTACTCGCTCATGATATGAGAAACAAGAAGAATAAGAAAGAGAGAGAAATCAGCCATGAGCGCGGTGCAGAAGGTAGTCGCAGCTCAGTGAAGAAGATGCAGTCATCTACGCCGTGTCGGAGTAGATCTGTATGTGAAACGGGAGATGCCAAGACAGACCCGATAGTCTCTCTCGCTCCGTCTTCCTTCTCTTCTCGGTCTCCTTGATTGCAACACGGGTAGTAGGTGGAATGAAACTGGTGTGGATGGAACTGGATCTAGATCAGACCTGTGTACAGGCAGCCTATCGACGTCCTGGAACCGATGCCCCAAATAAGGACCCTGCTGGTCCTATTTATAGGCACTGGACTGGTCCTCACATTTTTTGTGTGTTTCCAGCCCAAACGGTCTACTAAATATCTTCTTTATACGGTTTGGTAAAATATTTGTTCCAAATGGTTTCATGCAATGTGCAAATGACCAAACGGTCTTCAAAGATCCACTTTATCAAATGGTTTTGCTTGGAACTACTTTTTCATTCAGTTTGGTTTTGTTCTACTCCAAACGGTTTTGCAACTTTTGGCTCTATCGGTCTCGCGACTTTGAGAAGCAAACGATCTTGCTTTGATTTTCCAAACGGTTTGGTAGTCTAACCTTTCCCAATCGGTCTTGGCTTTGTGCCACGTTGCCTAACAGTTTGGCTTTGTGCCACATTATCAAACAATTTGGCTTTGCACGACCTTTTTATTCCGTCTGTATGCATGCTAAAGTCATGCACGTGATTCGGTAGCAGCTCAATCGGTCTCACAATTTCATGCATACGGCCTTGTCATCATGTGAGCTTAATTTATCAAACGGTTTTGTATAATGCTGCCATTCGGTCTCGCAGCAGATCCCTTCATTCGGTCTTATGCATTAGCACAACAACCGGTCTTGGTATTGCATGCAGACTCATGCATGTGCTTAATTCATATGGTTTGCAATGCAAATGGTTTGCTGTATTTATTTCATCAAACAGTCTTCACACTACATAATTTTCTTAAACGGTTTGCATGCTCATACAGTTTTACTTCGGCAAACAGACTATTGCTCTTCACGATCTTCTAGGTCCATTCGGTCTTCACACATATCTAGCTCAAACGATCCCTCAGCTTCATTCGGTTTGGTAATCCATACGGTTTGCATGCAGCAAATGGTCTGCTATATTGATTTCATCAAACAGTCTTCACACTATGTAATTTGCTTAAACAGTTTGCATGCTCATACGGTTTTGCTTCGGCAAACAGACTGCTGCTCTTCACGATCTGCTGGGTCCATTCGGTCTTCACACGTATCTAGCTCAAATGATCCCTCAACTTCATTCAGTTAGGTAATCCATACAGTTTGCATGCAGCAAACAGTCTTCATCGCTCAGTCATTCAAACGGTCTGAGACCGTGACCTTTCCAAACTGTCTCACTGACCCAGCTCTAAACGGTCTCATAGACCGGTTCCAAACGGTCTGAGAGTATTGTGGCCATACAGTCTTCACGGCTAAACGATCTTGTGACCTTGGTGCCCAAACGGTCTGAAACCGTGCGACGTCCAAACGGTTTTGAGGTGGATCTATCCATTCGGTCTTGAGTCCGAATGAATGAAACCGATTGGTCAAGACTGAATGACCAGATTGTTTGGCGAGACCAAATGGTTGAAACCGTTTGGTCAGACCAAATGGATGAGACCATCTGGTCAGATCGCTTGGTCAGAACTAAGGGTGAGTGAAGGTGGGATCCAACTGATTATTCAACTTCATCAAGACCTGCATCAAATCAACATAAATTCAATTAAAATCATGATAATTGGATCAATTAAGTAATTTTGCACATTTTGTCATTTTAGTAAGTGAAATTAAAAGCATTGAGTCAAATTTTACCCAAGATGGTAATTGAAATTCCTGATGAATATGCATTCATTAAAACACCCCGAACTTAAACGTTGCCCGTCCTCCAGTAACACAAAATATGAAACATTCGCCAAATGAATACTTTCAATTCGTGTGATTGCCTCATCTTCACATCACGATTGTTTTCTTTCTGCTTAGAATGACTCAATATCTAAACCTCCTGAGACCACTAAACACATCTTACCATATCTTCGTTCCTGAGTTCGCTTTCCAATATCACTTCCTCCTCAATTTTTCCAACAACAAGCATATCAAAGAGTTTTGTAAGAGTCCAGAGATACCCACAGAACAACAAATGTGCATTTGATCTGACACTGGTATTTTTCAGGATAGAGGAGGCATTCATTGTGCCATTAGGTAGAAAATGGAGTGAATGGTGGTATGGAAGGAATCAATAAATCTCTCCTCAATTCGACTCAAGATTTTCTTTTTATTTGCTTTGCAATTTCATTTATTGCATTTTTGTGCGATTCTCTCCTCTATTCGACTCGAGATTGCATTTCTTTTTGTGTGAAAATCTCTCCTCTATTCGACTCAAGATTGCATTTTTGGTGGTACGCCCCTATAAATTTGCAAGGGGTATGGAAGAAGCAGATATAGAGGGAAGTGGTGTGCTGCCCCGAACTTAGGGTTTGGCACTATTTTGGCTATTTTGTTTCTTCTTGATGGATGGAGGGGTACAAAGATGATAGAAGAAGTGTAGAAGAGAGTTCAGATCAAAATGCAACTTGATTTACAATTCTATGCATCGGGTCGTTCTCTTTATCGTACTCTACTCAGATAATGACTTGATGAGGATCCGGTGGGGATTCCATGTTATTGTTCCACTAGTCAGTTAGGAAGCACGACATGTTTGATCCCTATCAATTTGACAGACACTAGTCATTTTTGCATAAGTATCATGATGTTAGGAATCATAAGCTTCACAAGAAAGGCTAGTTTTCATAAGAAGGTCCTTTTGAGGATCTGCTTCGAATAAGGAAGGTATACTGAAAAAAGCATAGAAATTGAAAACATGTCAATGTTTCATCAAGTATCTGTTCAAATTTCTTTTGAAAACTTTAAAATTTTGGAAATTTTATTCGAATTTTTTTTTGAAAATTTAGGTCAAAATTGCAATGATGGGTGAAGGTGGAGAGTAAGATACGTACCACTCACCCTCCACCACGAACTTAGAAATTTGCTCATCCTGAGCAAACTCTAAATTCGAGATGGAGGGGAAACTTCGTGCTGGTTGGACCACGAGATGTGGTTGCATTGCAGACAGCGCGCGTCCTCCATCTGAAAATCTAGAAAAGAAAGATCAATCAGAACTCAAGATAGAATCTTGTGATGCAAATTTTATTTGGTGCAAAATTATCTAAAAAGTGAAAACAAAATTAAGGAAAAATTTCTAATTCAAAATTAAAATTAAATACAAATTTATTTATCGGGTTTCCTCCCGACAAGTGCCTTTGTTTTATTTCGATGGCTCAACTTGATATCTTCAACTTCACGGTGGTTCCTTTGGATTGGAGAGATCTATTATTACTTCAGTGCTTATGTCGGCTGTGGTGAAATATCTTTTCAAAAGTTGACCATTTGCCACGAATTCACCTGGCTTTTCGCTCGATAAAGAGAAAGAACCATGTGGGGAGATGCTTTTGACAATGTACTGTTGGGTTTTAGGGGAGACAGAGAAGGCAGCAAAAACACAAATTTTCTTCTCCCAAACACAGAACAAAGGAAACCCGTCAACATCTCTACAATAGGAAGAATGGTTTGTAGAGGCGTACCTTGTCCCGAGGCTTGCTCGGTGACTATACCTCGCGGCTTGCACGGTCTTCACCTCTGGTCTTGGACGGTGTCTGTGCAGATCCTGGTCTCACCGAGACTGTCAGGATTGACAGATGTCCTCTAAGCAACAGAAGTCTCCTACCTCGGAAGTATTTCACACGGACCACCTGGAACTCCGATCTCCTTGTCCCATAAGGAATCAGAAGGAGTTTCACCCTCCTATTGGCATACTAGTCACCGACACACTCTCCTACCACCAGTTGCTTTTTGCAGTTGTCTTTCCCTTGCTGTGCCTCCCTTATCGGGTAGCACTTGCTCAGGCTCTCTCTCGGTTACTAAAACCAGAGAGAATGAAAACTTTACAGAGCAACTAGTGCACTGAGTTGTGTATCGAAGAAGCCCCCACTACCCCTATATATATAGGAGGGTCATGGGACATGGTTCTCTATCCCGGGCAATGCGGGATTAAAGCAGGAGTAGAAGGGTTCAAGATTTTCCACAAAACAACCAACTTGTGCCAACTGAACCGATCGTTTCACAACTGAAATGGTCGTTTGGTGACCTCAACCGATCGGTTCACACCTGAACCGATCATTTGGGCACCTGAGCCGATTGGTTAATCACATGAGCCGATCAGTTTGTGGTCCTGGTCCAACTCAAATTGACTTTCAAATTTGTTTCCGATTAATCAAATATTAATCCTTGTCCAAATCAAATTTGTACAAGTGAAACAAACTGTATTTGCAAAATCAACTTTCCAAATGATCTCGGTTGGTCACATCAGCCGACCGGTTCAACATTTGAGCCGATTGGTTCATTGTACATGAGCTGACCAGTTCACCAGTTGAGCCGATTGGTTCACCAACCTGAGCCGATCGGTTCATCTCATGAGTCGATCGATTGGGGTAGCAGACTTGTGCAAATCAATCAATCGCAGTTTCAATCAATCCGATACTCTAAATAATCGGTCCAACACCTTGAACAATATGATTTTGAGCTATCAATTAATTTAGTGTTTAATTGAACTACTAAAATCCTTTAGTAATCAATCTAAACATCGTTATGTGGATAAATGCATCTTCCAGGTTAAATCCTATGTGTGTGACCCTACAGGTCCATTTCACGTTGGCAGTGAAAGTCCATAACACTTATGACTTCACAAGCAAAGAGCAGTGCCTAGTCACACATCAGTGCTACCCAAGTGAAATAGAAAGTTGGAGAACAACTTTCAATCCTACAATTCATGAATGGTGTTACAAAAAATGTATAATTCCTTTGTCACTGATATCTCGAATGTACTCAAGGCATGGAACAATCATCCTGTCAACGTTCATTCACTTTCTTGATCTCAGAGTAGATTAGAGGAGATATGTATGACATCAATATCACATACCGATTAACACATGCGTGCACACACCTATCTCAATCCTACTCATCAAGTGGCCATGGATATCAAACTCCCTCAGGAGGGACAAATCCCATATCTATCACTCACCCCTCAAAAGCCCCATGTGTCAAAGCCACCCAATCATCACCTTTATAACAACCCATGTTTTAGGATTGCGTTTGATGATGTCAAAGTGTACCCAATGACATGTGTTGAGTGTAGTGATTTTAGGTCAAAGAATCACACTCACCACCATCACTGTGAGAACTGACTGTGACTACCATGTCATGGTTCCATGTGTCAAACTCATGGTGGGTCTGTCCGGTACACTTGTTCTCTAACAAGTACCTATGTGTTTGGTTTGATATCTCCATATCATGACTAATGAGATTCTGTCATCAACCAACACCACAATCTAGTCTTGTGTGTCTTTACTGTCTATCTACCTTCCACAATGACATCCAACTAGGGACATAACAAGAATGTACAAACTCTTAGCATCCATATGATCTCATCGTTCAGGTCCTCAACCTGATAGCATATGTCATTGAGTACTGTCATTCTCTAGACATTCAATCTGTTCTATCATTATCTCATATGACTGAACCAGAAAGAATTGGAAGCTTGCCTTTGATCTTTATCAAATCAATCTTAATGTATCCCACCAATCATCCCATGATTGGCTCTCAGGGCATACATACCAACAGACTCCCACTTGCACTGCGAGCCAATCACCCTTGAATCATATTCATAGTGACCTTAAAACATGTCCCACATGTTACTGATCTCTAGTGCTAACATAGTGAGTTATGACAACACCTTGCCAAAGTCAGTATTAACTGCATGTCTCTCATCTCTTCGCTATACGTCACACGTATGAGATGGAGTTGTCGTAATATGCGATCCAATATTCCTTTGCTAACCTTTAGCCACTTTGCATGACTAAGTACTCCTTACTTGTCATCAATGACAGGAATATTTATAAGTTCATCTCATGAACTTCCAGATCCATATAGTATCCACTGCTGTTCTCTAACACATGGATACATTGCCTTTCCTTTTGAACAACTTTATTGGAATTTTTCCAATTATCAACAAACATTCACTTTTATATATCCCAAATATATTTTGCGATTAATTTTCTATCCTTTTTGGAAGTTCGCATCAGTGTAACTCTTTACAGTGAACCCTTCCTAGTTTCCATAGAACTATTTCTTCTCAAGTACTCATCAAGTTCTCATGGTATTCCAGTAACCCTTACTGGGACTAGACAGACATCCACTCGTCATGTCCCACATATGAGTTATCAGGATGAGCATATCATATTGTCATGTCCTACATACAAGATGATAAATGCATTTTGTTCTTGCCATGTCCATACATGAAAGATAGTGGGATGATTACATACATGATAGATCCATATCTATTCTTAGTGTTTCCATTCTTCATAAGAATTGGACACTTAGCCTTGGGATACCAACTCCATGTAACATAGACAAGTTTTCTCCCACTGAATCTATGCATACTGAACTCTTTAGTATAGATTTCCAATGTATGTTCTCTCTTTTCAGGTCAAGAGGTTTTTGAGAACTATCTCTATAGATCTCTATTCCTATCACATAGGAAACATCTCTATCTTCCTTAAAGATAATTTCCACTTTGGATTTCCATTCTAGAACATTTCCATTTCACATAAACATGTGTAATGTGAATATGCTCCCACTAAATCACAGATCTCTTCTTTATATTTGACATATCAGTCAAAACCTTTTGACTACATCATCAAAGTAAAGATTCAGATCTGAGTTGCTTGTACTTAATCAATCACATTGATTAGTCCATTGTAACTTATAGACTTTATTTGCATTAATGGATTCATAAACCTTATAGGTTGTGTCACGTACACATCCTTGTTTTATTCCTCATAGGAATGCAGTTTTAGTATCCATATGCCAAATGTCTTAGTCATTAAGTCACAATCAACAAGCATCATCCTTCTCAAAATGTTATCCATGTGTCTTAACACTTAAGACTCATTCACACTTTATGGATTTCATCCCAATGGGTGCTACCATCATGGTCATACCTTATGGTTCACATGGAAGTCATTTAGGATGTAATGGTCATAAACCATAATTCAAAATCCGGTTCCTCATATTCATCTAGATAGTTGATTCATCACATGACCAACTCATCACATAGATAATTGAGGTGTATCTGTCAAGGATATAAGAACTCACAACTCTTTGTGATTCTCAATGTCCTTTATTAGTGTGGGGTATTCTTTATTTAAGAAGAAATTAGCTATTTGATAATCATCCTCTAACTCCTTAGAATATGACTCCTTCTTGATTTAGACATCACCATGCCTTAATCATGAGTTCACTATGATACACTATCATAATCACTCACAAGGTTCTCAAACATTTGGTTCAAGTATTTCATTCATTGATCTCATCAAGAATTAACACTTCACCAAATTCGTACTTCATCTATGATATTCTTGAACACTTCAAGATATTCATATTGGTATTTCTCTAAACACCATTTGAAGTATTAGCATTAAGTCCAATTGGTATGTAAATACATCACATGTATTATACCTAATAGGATAATCATCCTCCCACTACCACTAGTGAAGATTGATTAGTCATGTTTAAGAGATTCATGTCTCTTACTGGTTCTCTAACCAAAAGAGTCTAGATTTATCCATCATATGGAAACTAGAAATGAATTTCTCATGATTTATGCTAATTTGATTGTTTGAGTTATCAATAACTTTTAGGTATCATTTTATCTTATGCATACCAAGTACCACAAGATAAGCAAGGCATTGCCACAAAGATTGAAACATCAACTTTATTAACTATTATCATTATCATACAATATGTAAAAATAAAGTGTTTCTATCCATTGGCAAATAGCAGTTCATAACTCTATTACATGTCTTCAAGGCTGAAAATAAACTAAAGTACTCCTATCTATGGCGGCAACACTTGCCTCATTTATTGAGTGCTTTACACTTTACATCTTGGTATCATATACCTCAAAAGTGTTGGAAGTTTATTTCATGACACCTTCAGGTGGAGACATCTGTCGCCTCCTTCTTCTTTAGTTCTTCCAGATAGAGTGGACAATTCCTTTTCCAATGTCTTGGCTTTTGATAATGGTGACAATTGCCTCTCTTGGTCATGCCTCCTTTGGCCTTGAGATCTAAAGATGACTTGGGCTGCTGACTAGCATCAGATACCTTCTTAGCTTTGCCCTTGCCCTTGCACTTGGACTTGCCTTTCTTGCTGCTGATCATCATCAAAGACTTAGGCTTGTCCTTCTTCATATGTGTCTCGGCTGTCCTCAACATGCCCAACAACCCTATTAACGGCTTGTCAAAGTTGGTCATGTTGTAGTTCATGACAAACTGACTGTAGGATTCTGGCAACGATTGCAGTATCACGTCAGTAGCCAACTCTTGGCTTAGGGGAAATCCCAGTCTCGTTAGGTTCTCCACATACCCAATCATCTTGAGTGTGTGAGGACCAACTAGATCTCCTTCTATCATGACACACTTGAACAGCGCCCTTGAGACATCATATCTCTCTTGCCATGCTTGATCTTCATACATGTTCTTGAGATGCTGAATCATCTCAATGACACCCATGTTCTCATGTTGTCTCTATAACTCATGGTTCATGGAGCACAACATCAAGCACTTCGCATCAATGGCATCATCAGAATTCTTCTTATAAGCATCCCTTTCTGCCTTTGGTGCGGTAGGAGTAGGTTCCACTGGAACTGGAGTATCCAAGACATAGAGCTTTCGCTCTTGAGTGAGAACAATTCTCAATGTCCTAAACCAATCATGGAAGTTAGTCCCATTCAGTTTGTCCTTCTCAAGGACCGATCACAACGAAAAGTGATTGTTGTTTGTTTTCATTTGTGCTATAAAAGGAAATATATGCAATTTAGTCCAAAACTCAATTTTGACTTATTTGATTGATTTGAAAGATTGACGATATAATTAGGACTTTAATTAATTATCGCTCCTACTATTTTTTTCAATTTGATAGCCCTCACCATCAATTCGGAAGATTGCAGCGTATAGTCTTCTAGTGGGTCAAGATCCTAAAATCCTCTGAGTCATGGACCAACTAGGGATATCACCCACAACTTATATCTTCCAGGTAGGCAACTCTTGCCAATTGCATCATATGCAACTCTTGAAAGATGTCATATGCAACTCCTTGCCATGATCACCTCCATGCCTCTGAAATCCTTTGAGTCATGGACCAACTAGGGCTATCACCCACAACTTAGATCTTCTAGGTAGGCAACTCTTGCCAATTGCATCATATGCAACTCTTGAAAGATGTCATATGCAACTCCTTGCCATGATCACCTCCATGCCTCAAGGTGCTAGATCCTATCTAGGTCACCTTGTTAAGTCTGACCCAAAGCCAACACGATGAATATGCACCATGCTAGGGTAGACCCACATATCCATCCTTCACGCTTCCACGAGATAGACGGTGCACCACGCTAGGGTGTGCCCACACTTGACCGATCAAGTTTTTCACATGTGTCACATTTGGAAGACATCTAAAACTTTAATATTTAATGAGGTATTTGGTTTGTTTAGGTACATATACATATCCAATCACCACAATACATAGTACGCATCATATACATGCTATATCCCACAGAAAACATGCGAAATGATAAAAGCGATGATTATGACCATCCTAATGTGATTCCTCATGCCAAGAGGAATCACGATCATCTAGGTCAACATCACATGCAACCTGTCTATGATGAAGTGCTATAGCCGTCCGAGTAGATCAACTCATCACATGAATGACCTGCTTGCCCGAGATGCAAGCAACCACACACAACCAAGCACAAAAACATAGGGTTTATTGGCCATAACCACACTATACATCCACCACAAAACTCGTTTAAGGGTGACGCATATCAAGTGCATTCATATTACATATCATATATGTATATTGGGATTTGTGGATTTAGGATTGGACATGCATAAAGCCAATTTTATTCGCATCGTATGCAATAAATAAAGGCGACAAACCAAAATAGATCACATCGATTATCCTAAAGTATAGAGGAGTTGAAATGGCTTTGATACCACTGTTGGGTTTTAGGGGAGACAGAGAAGGCAGCGGAAACAAAAATTTTCTTCTCCCAAACCTAGAACAAAGGAAACACGTCAACGTCTATACAATAGGAAGGATGGTTTGTAGAGGCGTACCTTGTCCCGAGGCTTGCTCGGTGACTATACCTCGCAGCTTACACGGTCTTCACCTCCGGTCTTAGACGGTGTCTGTGCAGCTCCTGGTATCAACAGGACTGTCGGGATTGACAACTGTCCTCCAAGCGGCAGAAGTCTCTCGCCTCTGTAGTAGTCCACACGGACCACCTGGAACTCCGATCTCCTTGCCCCACAAGGAATCGGAAGGATCGCACCCTCCTGTCAATGTACTAGTCACCGACACACTCTCCTGCCACCAGTTACTTTCTGCAGTTGTCTTTCCCTTACTGTGCCTCCCTTATCGGGTAGCACTTGCTCGGGCTCTCTCTCGGTTACTAAAACGAGAGAGAATGACAACTTTACAGAGCAACTGGTGCACTGAGTTGTGTATCAGAGAAGCCCCCACTACCCCTATATATAGGAGGGTCATGGGACAAGGTTCTCTATCCCAGGAAATGCAGGATTAAAGCAGGATTAGAAGGGTTCAAGATTTTCCACAAAACAACCAACTCGCACCAGCTGAAGCGATCGTTTCACAACTGAAACGGTCGTTTGGTGACCTCAACCGACCGGTTCACACTTGAACCGATCGTTTGGGCACCTAAGCCGATCGGTTCATCACATGAGCCGATCAGTTCGTGGTCCTGGTCCAACTCAAATTGACTTTCAAATTTGTTTCTGATTAATCAAATATTAATCCTTATCCAAATCGAATTTGTACAAGTGAAACAAATTGTATTTGCAAAATCAACTTTCCAAATGATCTCAGTTGGTCACATGAGCCAACCGGTTCAACATTTGAGCCGATCGGTTCACCAGTTGAGACGATCAGTTCACCAACCTGAGCCGATCGGTTCATCTCATGAGCTGATCGGTTGGGGCAGCAGACTTGTGCAAATCAGTCAATCACAGTTTCAATCAATCCGATATACTTATCAATCGGTCCAACACCTTGAACAATATGATTTTGATCTATCAATTAATTGAGTGTTTAATTGAACTATGAAAATCCTTTAGTAATCAATCTAAACATCATTATTGGATAAACTCCTCTTCCAGGTTAAATCCTATGTGTGTGACCCTGCAGGTCCATTTCACGTTGGCAGTGAAAGTCCATAACACTTATGACTTCACATGCAAAGAGTGGTGCCTAGTCACACATCATTGCTACCCAAGTGAAATAGAAAGTTGGAGAACAACTTTCAATCCTACAATCCGTGAATGGTGATACAACGAATGTATAATTCCTTTATCACTGATATCCCGAATGAACTCAAGGCATGGAATAGACATCCTGTCAATGTTCATTCACTTTCTTGATCTCAGAGTAGATTGGAGGAGATATGTATGACATCATTATCACATACTGATTCACACATGCGTGTGCACACCTATCTCAATCCTACTCATCAAGTGGCCATGGATATCAAACTCCCTCAGGAGGGACAAATCCCATATCTATCACTCACCCCTCAAAAGCCCCATGTGTCAAAGCCACCCAATCATCACCTTTATAACAACCCATGTTTCAGGACTGCGTTTGATGATGTCAAAGTGTACCCAACGACATGTGTTGAATGTAGTGATTTCAGGTCAAAGAATCACACTCACCACCATCACTGTGAGAACTGACTGTGACTACCATGTCATGGTTCCATGTGTCAAACTCACAGTGGGTCTGTCCGGTACACTTGTTCTCTAACAAGTACCTATGTGTTTGGTTTGATATCTCCATATCATGACTAATGAGATTCTATCATCAACCAACACTACAATCTAGTCTTGTGTGTCATTGCTGTCTATCTACCTTCCACAATGACATCTGACTAGGGACATAACAAGAATGTACAAACTCTTAGCATCCATATGATCTCATCGTTCAGGTCCTCAACCTGAAAGCATACATCATTGAGTACTGTCATTCTCTAGACACTCAATATGTTCTATCACATATGACTGAACCAGAAAGAATTGGAAGCTTGCCTTTGATCTTTATCAAATCAATCTTAATGTATCCCACCAATCATCCCATGATTGGCTCTCAGGGCATACATACCAACATGTACAGTCCAGACCAGTGAGAGTGGAGTTTCCCTGGGAATAACTTCAACCTTGAGTTGAATAGCAGAACTTGGTCTCCCACTTGTATGTCTTTTCTTTTCAAATGACCATCATGCCAAAGTTTGGTGTGGTCTTTGTAGATTCGTGCATTCTCATAAGCTGTCATCCTGTGTTCGTCCAACTCTTGGAGTTATAGAATCCTGGCTTGGCCTCTATCTTTCATATCAAAATTCAGTTGTTTTATTGCCCACCATGCCTTGTGTTCCAGTTCGACTAAAAGGTGGCAAGCCTTTCCATATATTAATTGAAAAGGTGTAGTCCCAAGGGGAGTTTTATAAGTAGTTCGATAGGCCCATAATGCGTCGTTGATTTTCACTGACCAGTCTTTCCGATTGTGGCCTACTGTCTTTTCCAAGATACCCTTGAGTTGATGATTAGAAACCTCCACCTGTCCACTTGTCTGTGGATGGTAAGGTGAGTCTACCTTATGAGTAACACCATACTTTCTTAGCAATGCTTTAAAGCTTCTTTCAGGAAAATGGGAACCTCCGTCAGATATCATAGTGTGTGGGACACCGAATCGGGGGAAAATAATGTCTTTGAACATCTTGATGATGGGTTTGGAATCACTAGTGATGGTTGGTATGGCTTCAACCCATTTTGAGATGTAGTCCACTACCACTAGGATGTATGAAAATCCATGAGAAGATTGGAATGGACCCATGTAGTCCACCCCCTAACATCAAATATCTCTACTTCTTGCCACAGGTTTAACGCAATCTCATCTCTCTTTGTTATGTTTCATGATCTTTGACATTTGTCACATGATAAGACAAAGTCATGGGAATCTTTTGATATGGTTGGACAAAAGAAACCACATTGCAAAACCTTCAAGGCAATCTTTTTAGAGCTCATATGTCCTCCAACTGGCCCTGAGTGACATTGCTCCAAGATAAGTTGAGCTTCTTCCTCATCAATACACCGTCTGTATAGACCATCAACACATAGTTTGAAAAGGTATGACTCATCCCAGTAGTATTGTTTCACATCATGCATAAATTTCTTCAATGCATTTCCGATGCATTGAGGATGGATAACCCTAGCAACAAGGTAGTTCACAAAATCTGAGTACCACAGTACAACTTCTGAGACCTTCATAAGTTGATCATCCAGAAGGGAATCATTAATCAGAATCTTCTGTGTATCCAGAGTGTGGATGCGATTGAGGTGGTCTGCTACAACATTCTTCGTACCCTTTTTATCTCTTATCTCCAAATCAAATTCTTGCAATAGGAGAATCCATCTAATTAACCTAGGTTTTGCATCTTTCTTTGCCAGAAGGTAACAAATGGCAGCGTGATCAATGTAGACAATGACCTTTGAACCAATTAGGTAGGATCTGAACTTGTCGAAGGCATACACGACTTCCAGAAGTTATTTCTCAGTAGTAGCATAATTCCTCTGAGCTTCATCAAGGGTCTTCGATGCGTAATAGATCACATAATGTTTCTTTTCTATGCATTGGCCCAAGACATCACCCACAACATAATCTCTTACATCACACATAATTTCAAAAGGATGGTCCCAATCAGGAGCTCTGATGATGGGTGTAGTAGTAAGGGCATGTTTTAGTTTGTTGAAACTTTTAACACATTCTTTGTCAAAATTGAATTTAGCATCCTTTAGTAATAAATTTGTCATTGTCTTGGTTATCTTTGAGAAGTCCTTTATAAACCGTCTGTAGAATCCTGCATGACCTAGGAAATCTCGAACTTTCTTTATATTGATAGGGATTGAGAGCTTGGAAATTACTTCAACCTTGGCCTTATCTACTTCAATTCCTTGATTACTGACCCTATGGCTGAGGACAATGCCTTCTTTTACCATAAAATGACACTTCTCCCAGTTGAGCACAAGATGTGCTTCTTCACATTGTTTGAGGACTAGGGAGAGGTGTTCCAGGCATGAGTCAAATGAATCTCTGTACACCGAAAAATCTTCCACAAAAACTTCCATGATTGTTTTAGTGAGACCGGCGAATATGGCTGCCATGCAACGTTGGAAAGTTGCAGGTGCATTGCAGAGGCCGAACGACATTCTTCTAAATGCGTATGTTCCAAATGGGAAAGTAAAAGTCATTTTCTCTTAGTCATCTGGATGTATAGGTATTTGATAGAATCCAAAGTAACCATCAAGATAACATAAATATTCTTGATGGGCCAACCGCTCTAATACTTGATCAAGAAAAGGCATTGGAAAATGATCTTTTCGAGTTGCCTTGTTCAACTTCCTATAATCAATGCACATCCTCCACCCTGTGACTGTTCGGGTGGGTATGAGTTCATCATTTTCATTTCATATTACAGTTGTTCCACCTTTCTTTGGGACTACATGAACTGGGCTCACCCGTGGTGAGTCTGATATCAGATAGATAATTCCAGCAGTGAGCAATTTAATGACCTCTTTACGAACTACCTCCTTTGTATTTGGATTCAGTTTTTGTTGATGTTCAATAGTTGGCTTGTGATCTTCCATCATAGGGATCTTGTGCATACACAACGCTTGACTAACCCCGGTGAGGTCATTCATTTTGTATCCAATCACTTTCTTCCTTTCCTTCAATTCTTTCAGGAGTTTATCTTCTTGTTCGGTCGTAAGATCAAAATTTATTATTACTGGACAAACCTTAAGGTCATCCAAAAACACATACTTCAGTCCCTCAGGCAGGAGCTTCATTTCAGGGGCCTCTAGTTTTTCACATGTTTCTTCGGTAGCCTCTACAGCCTTGAGTCCTTTAAACGTAGCTTCAGGATTTTCTTCGACAGTGTCAAGGTCAAGAACACACTCTTTAACTCATTCACTGATGGAATTATCAGTAGAGGGGTTTGTTAGAGTCACTTCTAAAGGATCGTCTTGTTCATATCCCTCTTGTGTGAGGAGTGATATTTGTTCAATGCAGTCAATCTGATAAACTTCTTCTTGCATACTTGGTCTTCTCATGCTTTCAAAAACCTTGAATTCGAGAGTTTCTTTACCAAGTATGAGAAGCAATGTTCCTGCTTCAACATCAATTAGAACTCTTGCAGTGGCAAGGAACGTACATCCAAAGATGAAAGGATATATGGCATCATCTTTTATGTCCATGATGACAAAGTCACACAGCACATAGGAATCTTTTCCTACCTTGACAGGTACATCCTCAATAATTCCTAATGGGCATTTTATCGAATTATCTGCGAGTTGTATGGTCATGCCAGTTGGAAGAAGTTCAACAAACCCTAGCCTTTTGCAAAGGCTGAGTGGCATGATAGAGATGCTAGCACCAAGATCTGCCAATCCTTTCTTGCATGAAGAATCACCAATATGGTAGGAAATCCCAAAAGATCCTAGATCTTTATGCTTCTTTGGCATCTTACTCTGAATGATATCCAAAGTGGTTTTAGCTAACTTGAATGTCTCATATTCTTTAGTTATATATTTCCTGGTCAGGAGTGACTTCATGTATTTTTTCCAAGCTGGTATCTCAGCCAGCGCATCCAAAAAGGGTATATCAACATGAAGTTTCTTCATAGCTTCTTTAAACTTATTGAACTGAGTATCAAGCTTGGTTTGCCTTAAATGAGCAGGGAAATGTATACGAGGCTTGTATACAGGGATATCAGGTTCTAATGTTTCAGTTTCTTCATCAATAGGTTTCTCAACACTTTCCTTATCTGTCTTGTCAACAGTTACTAGTTTTTCTGGTTGAGATTCCGGTGTTGTTGAGTCTTTGACAATCACAGGTTCATCTTCATCTGTAACAACCACATGTGTCTTGATAGGAGGATCAGAATAGTCTTTTCCTGATCTAGTGGTGACTGCCTTCAATTGTTCAAGATGCTTAGGATTATTCTTGGGTTGGCCAACAAAAACCCCAGCTAGTGGCTTGATGCTAGCTGCAAGTTGAGCTAGTTGGGATTCAATAGACTTCTGCTGAGCTTGTTGGTTAGCTATCATAGTTTGATGAGTTTGCAACATCTTTTCAATGGCTGATAGCTTGTCATCAGGTGATACGAGACTTGCTTGTTGTCCTTGTTGTTGATAAGGAACTTGGTTAAGACTCTGGTACTGGGAATTGTTTTGATAATTATTGAAGTTCCTATTTTGGAAGTTTCCC
The DNA here is from genome assembly GCA_963693085.1 of Alisma plantago-aquatica. NCBI lineage: Eukaryota > Viridiplantae > Streptophyta > Magnoliopsida > Alismatales > Alismataceae > Alisma > Alisma plantago-aquatica. The sequence goes on along the minus strand of OY856412.1, from coordinate 778,613,274 downwards.
TTGAAGTTTCCTTGATTTCCAAAATTCTGTTGTTGATTATACTAAAATCCTGGTGGGCCTCATGGTTGGTTGTTCGAACCCAATTGATGCTAGTTCACTGCTCCAGAGGGGTTTCCATATTGAAAACCTGGATGATTCTTATTCTGATTTGGATTGTAATAACCTTGACCAGGGATGGTATTAACAACATTCAGGTTCTCCATTTGACCATTATCTCCTTGTCCACATACGTTGCTTAGAACAACATCGTAAAGAACATTACATGCTAATGTGGAATGATCAGTTCCTTTACATGCTTCACAGAATAGGGAAGCGGACTTGATCTGTTCTTATTGTCGAGTGGGCGAATGTCCTCTTCCAATAGCAGCAAGAGATGATTCAATATGGTATTGCTTAGCAACTAAGAGTTTCAAGGTTTCAGCGATAGACTTGTACTCGGGAGTAGCTTCGACCATAGCTACTTTCAAAACTCCTTTACCTACAGATCTACCCCAATTGGCTTGATTTTCTGCTCCTAGGGTAATGACTCTCCATGCACTATCATAACTTTGACACATGAAATTTCCTCCATATGAGGAGTCTAAGATTCTCTTGATATCATCGTCCACACCCCTATAGAAAATTTTGATGAGTTGATTCTTAGGAATTCCATGGTGTGGACACTTGCGTAGAAGCTCTTTGTATCTATCCCATGCTTCAACAAGAGTTTCTCCAGGGACTTGAGTGAAATTTGTTATTCGTCCTCTAAATTCATAGGTGAGAGATAGAGGGTATAACTTTTCTAGAAACACATTTTGGAGTTGTTCTCAGGTGGTGATGGGTATTTCACTTTGCAACGAATTGTACCAACTTATGGCTCTATCAACAAGGGAATACTTGAAGAGATGAAGTCGAATGGCATCATCGGATACTCCATTTTGCTTTGTCATAACACATAGATCAATAAACCTCAAAAGATGCTCCAGACTATCCTCTCCTTGTTTGCCATAGAAAGGGTTGTTTTGAAGCAATGTGATCCAATGTGCCCTAATCTCAAAATTGGCAACATTGATGGGAGGAGGTTGTACTGGATGATGAACATTAGCAGCTCTAGGGATAGAGAACTCTCTAAGATCCTTTTGTAGTTCTGCTACTTGCGCCGCTACTTGTGCTGCTAGGATTTCTTCTTGAACTACGGCTCTGGCTTCTTGCATGAGCCTTTCTCTCTGTGCATTGATGGCTTGAGCCACCCTTCGAGATACTTCCTCTTCCTGGGCCATCCTTTCTTGGTTCTCTCTATTTTGATGATGAAAGGTTCTATCAATCTTCGGATCAAAGATGGCTGCGAGTCTGGGACTGTTCAGGCGGTGCATGCACTAGACTTTCTGAAGTACCTGAAATAGAAAGATTTTGAAAGTGAGAGCCACAGAGTAGAGTCAAATTCAAGTAGATGGTCGATTGTTTCAAAAATAAAAAGTAAAATCCTAGATTAGTCTTAAAAGAACTAGATTTAACTAACTGATTCTGTTGTCCCCGGCAACGACGCCATAATTTGATGTGGGATTTTATCGCACTAACAAAATCACTCGGGGTTGAAATACCCGAGCTTTTACCAAAACCAATGTGCAATAATACCACCCACAAGAAGACGAGTCTTATCGCAGTATAGTTAAGGATCGAACCCAAAGGACAATGTTTTTAAGAATCCTTGTCAGTTTAGTCTAGTTTGAGTTAAGACTAATGTTTAAAATGATTGGTTGATTTGAGTTTGATTAAACTAATTTGCAAGAAAGTAAAAGCTGAAATAAAGTCGAATTTAGATCAATGCTATGGAATCGCTGGGATGGTATCAGGTTTCACCACCACTACACATGCAAACGCATCCCAACATTAAACATCTAGGTAAGATATAACTATCCAAATAGAGCTACTGCAAAACCCCCATACGGGCGTTAGGTTCGCGTGAGCATCACCTTAGGCATCAGATGTCTCGTCACCATCCATATCACTTACTTACGGCTCCGAAGATACAGAAATCCAACGAAGGTTGTGGCCCCCCTATACAGGCGTTAGGCACACAAAAGCGTCACCGAAGGATAGATGGGTCATCCCCTCGCTGATCATACACTTACGACCTCGAAGATACCCCATTCTATTTCTAGTTTGGGAGTCAACCACATTAATCGATAAGCAAGCAGATGAATAATATACGAGCGAACATCAATAATTAATAAGAAGATACAAAATCCAACTAAGGTTGTGAACCCCCTATACAGGCGTTAGGTACACAGAAGCGTCACCGAAGGCTAGATGACTGATCCCCTCGTGGATCATACACTTACGACATCAAGGAATCCCATTCTATTTCTAGTTTGGGAGTCATCCTGTTAAATGCCATTCAATCCTACATATAGAAGTTCCTACAACATAGGAAGAACAAAGATGAAAGAAAGAAATTAATCTAACTATGAACATAGCGATTAACAACGAAATGAAAATTTATATACATTGCCATGGAAAGTTTAACAAAAGAACATGATTGAATGGGCAGAGGGGCTAGTCCCCGCACCCCAACGAAAAGGAACTACTCGCTCATGATGCGAGAAATAAGAAGAATAAGAAAGAGAGAGAAATCTGCCATGAGCACGATGTAGAAGGTAGTTGCAGCTCGGTGAAGAAGATGTGGTCGTCTACGTCATGTCGGAGCAGATCTAGATACGAAATGGGAGATGCCAAGACAGACCGGACAGTATCTCTCGCTCAGTCTTCCTTCTCTTCTCAGTCTCCTTGATTGCAACACGGGCAGTAGGTGGAATGAAGCTGGCGTGGATGGAACTGGATATGGATTGGACCTGTGTACAGGAAGCCTATCGGCATCTTGGAACCGATGCACCAAATAAGGACCCTGCTGGTCCTATTTATAGGCACTGGACTGGTCCTCACATTTTTTTTTGTGTTTCCAGCCCAAACGGTCTACTAAATATCTTCTTTAAATGGTTTGGTAAAATATATGTTCCAAACAGTTTCATGCAATGTGCAAATGACCAAATGGTCTTCAAAGATCCACTTTATCAAACAGTTTTGCTTGGCACTACTTTTTCATTCGGTTTGGTTTTGTGCTACTCCAAACAGTTTCACAGCTTTTGGCTCTATCGGTCTCGCAACTTTGAGAAGTAAACTATCTTGCTTTGCTTTTCCAAACGGTTTGGTAGTCTAACCTCTCCCAATCGGTCTTGGCTTTGTGCCACTTTGTCTAACAGTTTGGCTTTGTGCAACATTATCAAACGATTTGGCTTTGCACGACCTTTTTCATTCGGTCTGCATGCATGCTAAAGTCATGCACATGATTCGACATCAACTCAATCGGTCTCGCAATTTCGTGCATACGACCTTGTCATCATGCAAGCTTAATTTATCAAACGGTTTTGTATAATGCTACCATTCGGTCTCACAACAGATCCCTTCATTCGGTCTTATGCATTAGCGCAACAACTGGTCTTGGTATTGCATGCAGACTCATGCATGTGCTTAATTCATATGGTTTGCAATGGAAACAGTTTGCTGTACTAATTTCATCAAACTGTCTTCACACTACGTAATTTGCTTAAACGGTTTGCATGCTCATACGATTTTGCTTCGGCAAACGGACTGCTGCTCTTCATGATCTACTGGGTCCATTCAGTCTTCACACGTATCTAGCTCAAACGATCCCTCAGCTTCATTCGGTTTGGTAATCCATACAGTTTGCATGTAGCAAACGGTCTGCTGTATTGATTTCATCAAACGGTCTTCACACTACGTAATTTGCTTAAACGGTTTGCATGCTCATACAATTTTTCTTCGGCAAACAGACTGCTGCTCTTCACGATCTACTAGGTCCATTCAGTCTTCACACATATCTAGCTCAAACGATCCCTCAACTTCATTCAGTTTGGTAATCCGTACGGTTTGCATGCAGCAAACAGTCTTCATCGCTCGGCCGTTCAAACAGTCTGAGACTATGACCTTTCCAAACGGTCTCGCTGACCCATCTCTAAATGGTCTCGCAGGCCGGTTCCAAACGGTCTGAGAGTATTGTGGCCATACAGTCTTCACGGCTAAGCAGTCTTCACGGCTGAACGGTCTTGCGACCTTGGCGCCCAAACGGTCTGAAACCGTGCGATGTCCAAACGGTTTTGAGGTGGATCTGTCCATTCGGTCTTGAGTCCGAATGAATGAAAATGATTGGTCAAGACCGGATGACCAGATCATTTGGCAAGACTGAATGGTTGAAATCGTTTGGTCAGACCGAATGGATGAGACCGTCTGGTCAGATCACTTGGTCAGAACTAAGGGTGAGTGAAGGTGGGACCCAGCTGATTATTCAACTTCATCAAGACCTACATCAAATCAACATAAATTCAATTAAAATCATGATAATTGGATCAATTAAGTAATTTTGCACATTTCTCATTTTAGTAAGTGAAATTAAAATCATTGAGTCAAATTTGACCCAAGTTGGTAATTGAAATTCCTGATGAATATGCATTCATCAATAAGTTTGAGGATTATACTTAATACGAAGTTCCCTCCCCACTTTTTCATTTTTCCTTTATCTCAAACTCTTTTTTTCTTTTCACATTCAATCACATAAACAAACTTTACAAGGGAATTAAACCTTGATTACTCAAATATGATCTCAACATTAATGTTACACATCCAGACATTCATTTTGTTCCTCACACTTCCATGTACATACAACATGATAACTAGATATATACTCTATCATTAAGGAAACAAAGATACAAATCATCATTTAGAATTCTCTCTCAACTCTATATAAGGACCTAGAGTGATAGGGACTGACTAAACTTAACTAATATGATACTTAACTCCTATGATAGATCTATGCTGATGCAAGGACATATTTAGTCTACGAGTTATCCCTAAAATAATTATGAGTAGAGGGGTGAGCCTACTTGCTTAGTGAATGAGTACTTCAAAGAAACAGTCTAAAGCACTGATATAATTACATATATACTATTTTGTAAGTGATACCAATTATAACAGAATTAAGCTTTAAAGAGACTAATCATTCACAAACATAAATATGGTATAATACTCTAGATATCTACAAGAGTGAATCAATATATGAACATGCTTGATTAACCACAAAGAAAACTAATAATCTAGAAACATACAAAGAATAATTGAATAATTACACACAATTAGTTAACCTCTCATTCATCATATAATGCATTAGTAGTAATATACAAATATCTAAAGAATTTTCTCATTATTCTCTTTATAATCTTTCATTAACCTTGACTTGACCTGACTATTGAACTGACTACTACTATGTTGGCCAACTAAACATAACCGAATGATCTGACTACTGTACTCTTTATCTAAACTCAATTGAACTCAATTAACTTTTCTTTTACTTTTCCCCTAAACTCACTTGGATTGTACCATCCAAGTAAACGTCACTATTGCGTGACTTACCGTACAAGTCTTAAGGTAAACCCGGAACCTTAAGACTAATACTAACTACCTCGGTCTACAGAAAGGTTGCCATGTCTGGCCTAACGATGGCCAAATGAAATCTGTAAACTATGGCCCCTTGTCTGAGTTACTCAGGAGGGGTGCCTCTAGGATAAAATGCTTCAACTCTACGTAATGCGGTTTTACTAGGACTGACACTCAAAATGGAGTAACTTACAGAAGAAGTAGGTCCACAAGGGTTGTATACTTCAACTGTTGGGTACCACTGGATCTCCAATTATTATTGGATACCCCTACTACTGAAATAGTGCCACCTGGATCTCTGGTTATTGTTTGGTACTATGCTACTCAATGGAAGTACCACTGACATCCAATCAGTTGATGTTAGGTACTCAATTCCGGGCTACGTTTCCTATATCTGATAGTCCATAGCATGTTTCACCCATCCCAGTACAGACCTCATGGGAGGGTTCTATAGTGTTCAGGGCATCTACTATTACTATTGTAGTTTTACTAACTACTCGAGCTGTTGGACTGAATTCAATGATAATACTTAGTTGAATGCATAACATATTGGTTACCCTTATCTTAGGGTTTCTCATTTCTTAGATGCTTAACATACTGATTACCCTTCTCTCAAGATTTCTCATTTCTCATGCACATAAAATAATTCACATATGTTCAAATAGATATCATGTCTAATGATATAAACATTTACATTCAACATTTCTCGTATTCATGCATGGCATCAACAACATCCCTATCTAGGGAAATGTCTTTTTTATTTTCTTGAATTACCATAACAACTTATGCATTTCATGTCAATTAACTCAGCTAGAGATTTTTGCATCACAAATCAAAATGTGTATCCATATAAAATGATATTCAGCTAGAAACTCGAATTATCACATAACTCATTTCAATCAGTAATGCATATGAAACCCTGGTATGGATTTAACTTGGGTTTCCAAGATATTTATTAAAATATCATGCATCAAGAATAACATTAAATAAATGAATTTATAACAATAAAAGAATCACATCAGTTGAATTCATGAATCTATTCAGAAACTTCCAACTTTCCATTCATTTAGGGTTTCACCCTCTTTACTGATATATCAAGCAAACATTGATATCATCAAATGAAATACAAGATCTTATTTGACATATATGTACTACGCATTCAGATAAAACAATCTTTTGTAACCAAGGAGATTCAACTAGACCAACTTCTTTATTCAATTATACAACCAATTTAGTCATAGCCGAACACCCTAGATTTCACTATTTTCATATAAACTCTACAATTACTTTAAGAATTCTCATTTAGATAATTTGTATGCATTTTTAGTATGATTTATCAATGGGAATCCATCACAACAAAGAAATAATCTATTTCATATCTCTTGCAAAGTCTAGGTCAAAAGGGTAGTTTAGGGTTTGTAGTTGCATACAAAACAAGTAAAGATTATTGATCATTTAACTCATTTTCGTACAATATACTATATAAGGAAGTACCCACTCACCCTAAGGTGTGAAAACGCCTTAAAAATTCAGCTCATCTCTGAAAATCTCAAATTCATATCAAAATCCTAGCGAATCACCAGATTCTTCTTCCTTTCAACTCGGAAACCCTAGAAATGGGGGATTATGAAGAAAGGGTGAGAAAAGGGGAAGATTTGATACCATTTAAAATCAAATCATAGGAGGGAAGGAATCTTGACATGTGAGAGAATATTCACCATAAAAGGCTATGCAAAGAAGCTAAACTTACTTGATTTCATCATATCTCAGATAGAGAAACCCTAGATCAACAATTCCACCACTTTCTTCTCTCAAAACCTAACTCTCCCTCTCTCTCTAGTATTTCATTTCTCTAGAATGGATCACAAAATATGAGAGCCACTTGGGTGCTAGCTTTCTCATGTAGAGAAATTTATGTGCTTGGGTAATTTACACATGAACCCCTCACTATACTTTTTCTTATATCAACAGATTTTTCTGTTATTAAAAAGTTACCATAATTCGTTTATTTCAGAGGTCAAAGGTCCTCCAAAAATTATGAAAATATATCCTGATGTCTGAAATATAATTTAATAGCTCCAATATAAATTAAATTTTATTTGGAAATACCAGTAAATAATTAAAAATAAAACACTACACTTCTAAACAACACTCTGTCAGCATTTTGGTCAAAGTATAGTTCGACTGAGAACCACATTCAAAAAATACCCAAATATTCTGAAATTTTTCTTCAATATGCATGATTGAGTTATCCATATTATGTAAAAAATTAAATTAAATACAAAATTCGTAGAAAATATTAAAAATCATTTACCACACTGCTATCCTGATCAAATTCCATATTCATGTACTATCAAAACCCTAATTTTTGCCGATTAGGGTTTACATTTCTCAAACCCTAGTTCATCAAACTAAAATCATAATTAGAGTTTATTCTTAGGGTTGAAACATCACAATTGAGCTATGATCATTAATCAACTCTAAACGATGTTCAACGTAATCAAGCATGTAATCATTCAGGTAAACCCTAGTTTACCAATTAAGCACAAATGTGGTCATTACAGATTCTTAGAGTGTCTAGGCCCAGATGCATGATGATGATAATGGAAAAGAGTTGTGAATATCATCTATATAAGAATTGAATATGATGTAATTGGAAAATGTACCTACCTAAATAATCAAGTTGTGGGTGATCAACCAAAACTGAGTCATGATTTGATGAAATATGATCTTGGTGCACTAGAATATTGTATGCTACAATATTCTGAATTGATATCTGAGCATATCAATTTAAAATAAAATAGTGGGCATGATAATTAATTAAATACCTAAGTTATATCATCAACATTTTCAAATCACATCAAATCAAAAGGTTTTGACAAATGAACATTTTCTCTAGTAGAATCAAATAATGAACAAATCTATATTGTGATCAGTCCTGAAGAAGGACAAACTTGATGGGAAAAATTTCCACGACTGGTTTTGGACTTTGAGAAGGGTTCTAAATGAAGAGTGCAAGCTCTACATCCTTAACAAACCAGTCCCAGAAATACCTACTCCTGATGCAGCTAGGTCACAATTGGATGCTTACTGGAAGCATGCCAACGATGCCTTAGGGATAACGTACCTTATGCTTAGCTTCATGAACTATGAGTTGCATGATCAGTGTGAGGACATGGGTGTTCTTGATATGGTAACACATCTTAAGAAAGTGACACTTGGCCTCACAAAATAAGAAATGGACAATATCATAAAGGTTCTACTTGAGTCTAACCTGACAGAGGAACCTCCGTAGAAGAACATGTGGTCAATATGATTGGACATGTGTGAAGAACTGAGATTCAACTTTATCCAAGAGTTGTCCATAGATATGATTCTAAAGACATTGACAGAATCATATAGCCACTCTATTGCATGCTATCATGTGAATAATATGGCCAGACCGATGTCAGACTTGCTTACCATGTTGATTCATGCTGAAACAAGATTGAAGAAGGACAAATCCATGATGGTGATCAATGGAGCTAAGTCCAAGGTTCAAATCAAGGCTGAGAAGAGTTCTAAGATCAAGCCCAAATCTAAATCTTCAACACTCAAGCTGAGGAGAAAGAAAAGTACAAGAGGAACTTAGCCTTTGTACTTGAAGGCATTCACGAAGAAGAAGATGGGGATGGTGATCTCCACTTCAGGCATCTACGTCATTGAGATAAATCTATCTACTTCTTCATCATGGGTACTAGACCAGTGTTGATCTCACATATGTTTAAATATGTAGGATTTGAAAAGAAGTAAGCCTTTGGGAATAGGCGAGGTGGAATTGTGAGTTGCTAATGGAACAAGAGTTGCGTCTCGTGCAGTTGGAACCTATAGTTTATCTCATCCCATAGGGCTTGTAATAGAGTTAATGAAATACTATTATTTTTCTTCTATAAATAGAAACATCATTTCTATATCTTGTATGGACAAGGATGCATTTGAATTCCATATTAAGAATAGTTTATGTTCTATTTCTAAAGATGGGATCTTTTATGGAAGTGCACCAATGTCTTATGGTCTTTATTTGTTAGATCTAAAGACAGATTTATATAATGTAAATACCAAAAGACTAAAACTCAACGACTCAAACAAAACATACCTTTTTCATTGTCATCTAGGGAACATAAATGAAAATTGCGTATCTAGACTCCATAAAGATAGATATCTGGACTGTTTTGTTTTTGAATCAATAGAGACATGTGAATCTTGTTGATTGGGCAATATGGAAAGGACCCCTTTCACTGGTAAAAATGAGAGGGCTAGTGATCTATTAGGACTCATACATACTGATGTGTGTGAATCTTTTAGAAAAATAACTAGAGGTGGGTTTCAATATTTTGTTACCTTCACTGGTGAATTCAGTAGGCATGGATATGTTTAATTAATGAAACATAAGTCAGAAACTTTTGACATGTTCAAGGAGTTTATGAATGAAGTACATAACTAACTTGATAAAAGTATTAAGACACTTCATTCCGATCAAGATTGAGAATACTTAAACTGCGAGTTTGAGAACCTTCTTAAAGCCCATGGGATCGTATCCCAATGGACTCCACCTAGAACACCACAACATAATGGTGTATCCAAAATAAGGAATCACACATTACTGGATATGGTGCAATCAATAATGAATTTAGCTTTACTTCCGACTACCTTTTAGGGGTATGCTCTGTAAACCGCCATGTTTACAGTAAACCACATACCATCTAAATCAGTTTAAAAGATGCTGTGTGTGATATGGAATGGGTAGCATCCCAAAATGTTGTTTATGAGGATTTGAGGGTGTCAAGATTATGTCAAGAAAATGTTTCCTAAAAAGCTTGGCCCTAGATCTGATAAATGTTATTTTGTTGGATATACTAGGGAAACCAAGGGATACTACTTGTATAACCTAACTGACAACAAAGTGCTTGTTGCCAAGGATGATGCATTCCTAGAAAAGTAATTTATTTCTAAAGGAAACAGTTGGAGGAAAGTAGAACTCGAAGAGGTTCGAGACCAATAAGAACACATTAAATGGATAGATGTATAGGAGGAACAAAGAGAATCACAAAATGTTGTACAGACTCAAATTCCTCAAGTAACACATGAACCTCATAGATCTAATATGACACACCTTGAACCTGAGAGATTTGGATATCTTGTGACTTAGGAAGGCAATGAATTGGCCATATATGATGAGATAATATCCTATCCAGATGCTATTTAGGGGCCAACGTTTGAGAATAGGCTTGAGGCCATGAGATATGAGATGGAATCCATGTCTGCCAACAAGGTATGGACCTTGGTGGAACCACCTGAAGGGGTCAAACCCATATGGTGCAAGTGGGTCTTCAAGAAGAAGACTGAAATGGATAGAAAAGTTCAAACCTATAAGGATATATTGGTTGCAAAAGGTTTATGAAAATTTCAAGGTGTTGATTATGACAAAACCTTTTCTCTATTGGCCACAGTTAAGTCCATTGGGATCATGCTTGCAATTGCAGCTTATCATGGCTATGAGATTCGACAGATGGATGTTTAAACTGCATTTCTTAATGGGAATCTTCTTGATGATGTGTCCATGACACAACCTAATCGTTTTAAAAATCCAAAGGATGCAAATAAAGTATTTATGATACAAAGGTTAATCGATGGATTAAAGCAAGTATCTTGGATCCAGAATCTTCATTTTGATGAGATAGTCAAATAGTTTGGATTTATTCAAAATGAAGATGAACCTTGTGTCACGCATCATTTGAATAAAACGTTATTAACTAAGCAGAAGCAATCACTAAGAAACGCATTACCAAAAATCACTAAAAATTAAAACCATTTTACAAAGAGGTCCACACATAGGAAAACTCTTTCATAAAGAACTGGAGTAACTTAATTACATACTAGTTCACAAGTACATGTCCTGTATCATCTTTTTCTGAGGATTACATGCATCAACTGCTCTGTTAAACTAAACACAGGCAATATGAAATCTCGAGGCACTAAGCCAAAATCTCGAAAGCATTAACTACTACTCTGAGGACCTGAGAGTACAGAGATGACACATAGGACTCTATGTACATCTATACAAGACATATCAGCCAGTGTCTCCACCTGAGAATTCACTGCTGTTCCAGTTGCTGTTGTTGTTGTTCTCCACCTATTGAAGGATTCCTGCCTCCTCGTCCGCGTCCACCTAAAAATGTGGTTCCCACGGGGATGAGACAATTGTAAAATTGCCCCAGCGAGAGATATAACTCTTTGCCAGAAACATTTTTATTGCAGTTTATTAAGATAAAACTGAACAGAGGAATCATAATTGCTTAACCGCAGATAATTCATTGTTTAACAGATTAGAACATTAATCTGGTTTGAAGCCTTCCATCTATAACCTGATAGAGCAACATGTTACTTATCCAGTAAGAAATGTGAATAACATGTATAACATTCATCCACTATATTAAGCAGGATAATATCAACCAATGTTTCTCATACTTCAGCTTTATGCAAAATACATTACACGGCTGCTTATATTTTTCTCATTGTGTATCAAACTGCAATTAGCTTGCCATGGTATATTGACATCTTCACTATAGAGTTATAGCCACAACATATACTCTCTTCAGGCTTAGAACACATAGCTAATGCCTGTCATTGTTTTGTGGAGTCATGTCCTATATCCATATCTTCTAACAAAGGATTGGGATCTTAATCCCTCATCTCATCAAACACATTTCCATTGCTTCACAAGTTCATCATCATGATTATAAAATATGGGTATTCAAACCCTTAATTCATCATAGAATACTTGTTACTACATAACATGTAACTTAACACCTTCAGGTCATTTTGACCAAGGTAAGCATGATTCTTACTACACAAGTATTCCACATAGCACACACAAAGCTTAATTCATCTCTTGTTACCTCTTAGTAGGCAACAAGGCATATTATGGCTTATGAAGCCCATAAACAATTTCAATATTTAAAACATCATATGGCACACAAGGCTCATTAACTTAAGATTACCTCTCACTAAGCAACAAAACATGTAAAGGCTTATAAGGCCTATAAAACATTTTCAATATAAGAGCATCATAGCTCATACCTGGCTATGCTTATCGTCTCAACATACCTGCATGATTAGTTCTCATGATAATAGTTATAATGCTTTCATATCAGCACCATGCAACACAAAGTAATACCTCTATTCCCTTTTTAGGGTTAGGGTTCCCCTTACATATTATCACCCTCCATTAGGTTTTCCACAACTAACCATTTAGGTTCTGAAGATCATGTTATTAATGATCAAACCTTAACTCATTGCTCCACACAATTTGGAGCCAACATTGATAACATAAGTATTCAGTCATACTTATTTATTCTCATCATCCATCATTAAATGAATTATCAACACAAAGTATGAGTTTCTCTCTCATCTTTACCAGAATATGATTGCATCATAGTCTATTGATTTGGATTAACCTTTTCATAAGGCACGTTAGCCTACACTTATCAAAGTGCATTACATATGAATATAACAACTGACATGACACACTTCATGTGTCACTCATCCAAATATATTGGATTTAAAATACATTAAGGTATATCACATTTGAGGTGCTGGATGTGATATCTATCATATTTTGATGTATCACTTCCCTCATCACCATTACCTTACTTGAGTTCATCCACTTAGCTTATATTAGGGTATTTCCCATCCTAATACTTTATACACCAGTTCATCACAATTATCATGTAATGTATTGGTCACAGGTCACTATATTTAGAAAATACAACCATTGCTAATGATATGGACTCATCTTTGAGTTAGGAACTATTGATATAAGGATATCCACTATAAACCACTTTAGATGTTACACTTGTCAATATATATTAATCACTATTCCATTATTAGGAATATGATTTTCCATGTTTATAAATTAAGGTTCACATAGCATCTCCCATAAATATGGGTTTCACATAACATTACTCAACTTTAGAGTTTCACATAACATCCTCATATATCAGGGTTTCACATATCATTACCTAAAATTAGGTTTTGACTTGACATCACCCTTAATTAGGGTTTCACATGTCACACCCTTGATTAGGGTTTCATCAACCTTCTCAATTAAGATTTCACGATCTCTTTATAAAGGATCATACCCTAATTACTTATCATGTTCATGTTGAAAGTATTGAGGTTTAACCATTACATGATTGTCACTCATGTAGAGATTCCTCTTCTCTCATCCTCTCTAGGATGTCAATTACTTCAATATTAATTAGATTAGGTCCGAACAACTTGAATGAAGGGTTTTCACAACATATCAAATCATTGATTTCATAAGCATCAAGAGTTAACCACTCAACAAGGTACTAATTACCCTAGTACCTCAAAGGTACAACCATTGTAATCACCTTTGATTTACATCGTTAATAATCAATTAGTTAATTGACCTTTAGTCACCTTAGGTGTTCAAATGGTTTGACCAATTGAACCTCAAATATTCTTGGTCACTTGGACCCCAAACGGTCTTAGTCACTCAGACATTGAATGGTTTGAAATCGTTTAAGCAAAACCATAATGAAACTGTATGGACATTTCTTACTTGAAACCACTTGGGTCTCCAAATGGTTTGAGACCATTTGGTCTCAAATGGTCTTGAGACCATTTGGACCCAAACGGTCTTGATACCGTTTGGACTCAAATGGTCTGAAGACCATTTGGTCCAAACCCTCTCAAAACCAAATGGACGAACAAGGTCTTTCAACACTTATCAATTCAGGGTTTCAATCATTAAACCCTCTATCAATTGAACTACTGATTTGTTCTTCAAATGAATCATTGAATCACCCTTCAATTGGAACTTCAATTAGGGTTTTGAACCCAATTGAACTAGGGTTTATAATCAAGAAACCATCACTTAGGGTATTGAAATCGAAGAACCATCAATGATTGAAATTGTGGAACTAATTCAATTGAAATTGTTGGATCATCATCAAACCATGACATGACCTGACCTCAAATGGTCTTGAGGTCATTTGGATGACCTCCAAATGGTCTTGAGACCGTTTGACTCATTTATCATTAAAATTATAAAATTCACTTAGAGTTTGCATCGTTGAATCGATCATCAATTTAGCTATTGATTGTATTTCAATTTGATATGACTGGGCCTTCATCCATCCAATCATACTTCATCATAGACTTCCAAACGGTCTTGGTTGACCTCCAAACGGTCTTGAGACCATTTGGGTGACCTCCAAATGGTCTTGAGACCGTTTGGGCTAGTCAACCCAAAATTGATTCAATTCACTTAAGGATTCAACACTCAACCCGATTAGGGTTTGCAATTTGTAGATTATCCAATCATGGAACCTTTAGAAACTCATCAATTAAATATATTAGATCATTATTCAACACATCAGAATCCCCCCTCAAATGGTCAACCCTCTCCATTCGGTCAACCACTCCAAACAGTTTGGAACTCAAACCTTCAAACGGTTTGCAAACCGTTTGGTCACCAAACGGTTTGGTGAAACCGTTTGGACCACATGTTGAAACCGTTTGCAATAGATATTTGTGGAGGTGTATGCTTATGATGATGTCATAATCATCAAGCTATAAACCCACGAAGCTTTCTATGATTTTCATGGTGATTGCATCAATCAACCAAATAAAATTTTGGAAACAAAGAAAGAATGAACAATTGATGAAGATGTGGAATCAATAACAAAGTTCAAGGGTTCAAGTTATATAACCCGCCTTCAATTGAGCTTCAAAGCTTGGAGCTTCACGTCAACAATGGTGTAAGAAGCTTTTGCAACTCTCCCAAGGCTCGTCCTCAAGCTTTGGAGTGAAAATATTGGCTGGGATTGAAGATGGAGTGAAATAGAGAAGCAATCATGCATTGTTTTGTGATTTCCACCATGAATTCAAGGTGAAAGAAGGTCAAGAATCTTACCAACAGGTTGAGGGTCGTCCTCCTGTTGCTCCAAGATCCCTTGGTAGTTTTTTCAAGCAAGAAATGATAGTGGATTCGAAATTATCCCCTCACCTCAAAGATAAAGGAGCTTATATATGAATTTTATTGAAAATTCATTTAAGAGAGAGAAAGTAGGAATTATCTCCTCAAATTTCTTGCCATATGCCATCTTATCTTCCTTAGGGACGAGTCTATCCTATTTTCCTCTTATTTCTCTCAATTATCCATGATTTAAAGGAAAACAAACTAAGCACCTTAAATCATATTATAATAATATCCATAAGTGAGTGGATATTTCTTTTTCTTTTCTTAATGTGAGTGGGTTCTCCACTCACATAGATATTTCCTTTTCCTTTGCAAGGAACAAGGACGTACATACATATCCAAACTCAACCATTATAGTTTTGGTTGAAGGGCAATCCAGTTAATGTAATTATTTTTACATTAAATTGAATTAGGGTTTCAATTATGCTTAAATCTTAATTATTTTAATATCAAGATTGTCCCTCCTTCAAAATGATTCAAATGAGGCGCCCCTCTCAAATTATTTTATCTACATGATGCCAAGAATCATGAGGGACTATTTTGAAGTGGTAATGTGCATATTGAACCCTAGATTTTGGGTAAATTGCACGTTACACCAAAACTAGGTTTTAATGCACAAACATTGCTCAACAGGCTCTTTCTTGTTATTCAGGCTTGTAGAAGCCGTACTACTGCATCATACTCATTCCCATGATGCTTCAACACATGAGGAACATTGTATCATGTACAATTTTCAAGTTAACCCCTCAACTTGGGTAATTTTCAATTTTGTCCAAAACTAACAAAACATTCTTTCAACATTATTCAAAAAGGACTAAAATTGAAATATAAGTTCTTCTTGAGCCTTAATTACTTTTAGAGAGATAAGAGAGAGCATATAATCAACTTCATTAAGTAAAACATATAGGTTTAAGCATAACCCAGGTTAGGGATGTTACAAATTATAAATCCCTAACAAGGATTTCGTCCCCGAAATCCCAGATAAGAAAAGATAGTTGTTACTCATGTCATCAAGTCTATAATTATCATCTCAATATCATGGAGATTCTATAGATATTTAATCCACACAAAGTTCTTCCACACAGGATTATTCTAAAAGAATATTTTCAACTTGATAAACTTTTCCACCATAATTACACTTGTTCCTTCCATTAGTTCATCCTTATCAATGTTTATGTTTATGCAGAGCATAAACCCCTAACATATGATGTTCATATTATTATTTTGTAACTAGATTGATTTCATAGTTGACCAATATAGGTAACCAACATAAATACCTTACTTTGGTATTCATCATATGTATTGATAACACATCTCATCCTTATAATATTCGATTCCCTATTGTTACCACCAATGGTACACATGCACAAAGTATTTCTTTTATTTTAGGACATTGCTTGTTCCATATATCATTATCTTGGAACCAAAGTCCAAAGAAAGCTGATACTTTTCTAAGTATCCATCAACGGATTATTTCTAATCCATGTACATCAAATGTCATAATACTTACTTGATTGTCATGTAAATGAAAGGAGAAACATAAAGTATCATACTCCTATCATTACCCAAGGTTGTTCATCAAAGGGAAAACATATATATTTAACAGAGGTAATCCACTCAGCAATCCTTTATGTTTATTGGGAAAGTTCACTTAGCACTTCCTATGTAATTGGGAAAGTTCACTTAGCACTTCCTCATTAATTGGGAATGTTCACTTAGCTCTTCCTCATTGGTTGGGAATGTTCACTTAGCTCTTCCTCATTAATTGGGAATGTTCACTTAGCTCTTCCTCATTAGTTGGGAATGTTCACTTAGCTCTTCCTCATTAGCTGGGAATGTTCACTTAGCTCTTACTCATTAGTTGGGAATGTTTACTTAGCTCTTCCTCATTAGTTGGGAATGTTCACTTAGCTCTTCTTCATTAGTTGGGAATGTTCAATTAGCTCTTCCTCATTAATTGGGAATGTTCACTTAGGTCTTCCTCATTAGTTTTCATTATACTCACTAGATTGTTTCAGAATGACTACTTGATCAGAGTAATTAGAAAGATAACAATCTAAGAGTTTCATACTTGCCTTATCTCAAATAATCATATACCTGGCCATGGTATACAAGTATTGAGATTAGGTAGTATGCACTTTATTTGCTATCATATTCCTCACTTTACATATCATTATACACACAAGATTTTTCATTCTTGGATTTTCTTCAGGCATTACTTCTATATCTCATATTTTAACACACAGATAAAGGAGATTATAAAGCATTTTAAGGAATACTGAGTAAGATGTAAGTTTTCATCTCCCTTGTGTCCTTATAGGACTAGTCAGAGGGAGTTCAAAAACAACTACTTTCTTATTTTTAACACATAGAATCACGAAATGAAATATTAGAATGAATCTATTTTGTCTGACCTGTCACAACCCGATGGTTGACTATTGCATCAGATTGATTCATTACATAGAACCTCACACTTTCTTGTTGTTGCTTTTGCCTTTACTTAGTGGCTACTGCCCTGGTGCATTAGGCATTTATTGCACTGGTGGCACCAAAAACTTTGGCTTTTCAGAACAACTAGGAAAATGTCTCTAAAATGATAGAGACATAAATCTCATCTTATTGCCCCTCCTTAGGCACTACCACTACAGATGTACTATCTGTCTAAACTTATGGCAGACTCTACTTTCTCGCCATATGTTAATCTTTCCCACCTTTCCACTGTTCCAACATGACTATGCCATTCAGGAACCCTTTCTAAGCCCAAAGTTTCCACATTAAGGTCTGGTAACCTAGGTTTTAATGCTAGTATCCAGTCTTCTATATGCATTACTATTGTCTTAACCTGCCCTTTAAGAGCATAAACATAGGATTCTCTATCCTGATCAGGTCAAGATGGGAATTCTTAGGAACTTGTTCTTCTCTTGCCTGATCCCTTACACCCTCTCTAGTGCAACAACATTGCCCTTAGCAATGTGTTCCTCATGTTCCCCAGTCATTTATAAATTTTATCCTTTACTCTGCATAAGCAGAAGTCACTATAGGGTATACTGGAGGACACTAACACAGACTCAACACTTAGTCCTATGTCTCTGTAGACTCAACGAACCTAGAGCTCTGATACCAATAAATTGTCACACATCGTTCGAATAAAACATTATTAACTAAGCGGAAGCGATCACTAAGCAGCATATTACCAAAAATCACTAAAAATTAAAACCATTTTACAAAGAGGTCAACATATAGGAAAACTCTTTCATAAAGAACCGGAGTAACTTAATTACATACTGGTTCACAAGTACATGTCCTGTATCATCTTTTTTTGAGAATTACATGCATCAACTGCTCTGTTAAACTAAACACAGGCAGTATGAAATCTCGAGGCACTAAGCCAAAACCTCGAAAGCATTAACTACTACTCTGAGGACCTGCGAGTACAGAGACGTCACATAGGACTCTACGTACATTTATATAAGACATATCAACCCATGTCTCCACCTGAGAATTCACTGCTGTTCCTGTTGTTGTTGTTGTTCTCCACCTATTGAAGGATTCCTTCCTCCTCGTCCGTGTCCACCTAAAAATGTGGTTCCCACGGGGGTGAGACAATTGTAAAATTTCCCCAGCGAGAGATATAACTCTCCACCAGAAACATTGTTATTGTAGTTTATTAAGATAAAACTGAACAGAGGAATCATAATTGCTTAACCATAGACAATTCATTGTTTAACAGATTAGAACATTAATCTAGTTTGAAGCCTTCCAGCTATAACCTGATAGAGCAGCATGTTACTTATCCAGTAAGAAATGTGAATAACATGTATAACATTCATCTGCTATATTAAGTAGGATAATATCAACTATTGTTTCTCATACTTCAGCTTTATGCAAAATACATTACACGGCTGGTTATATTTTTCTCATCATGTATCAAACTGCAATTAGCTTGCCATGGTGTATTAACATCTTCACTCTCTCTTCAGGCTTAGAACACATAGCTAATGCCTGGCATTGTTTTGTGGAGTCATGGCCTATAGCCATACTCTTCTAATAAAGGATTGGGATCTTAATCCCTCATCTCATAAAACACATTTCCATTTCTTAACAAGTTCATCATCATGATTATAAAATATGGGTATTCAAACCCTTAATTCATCATAGAATACTTGTTACCACATAACAGGTAACTTAACACCTTCATGTCATTTTGACCAAGGTAAGCAGATTCTTACTACACAAGTATTCCACATAGCACACACAAAGCTTAATTCATCTCTTGTTACCTCTTAGTAGGCAACAAGGCATATTATGGCTTATGAAGCCCATAAACAATATCAATAATTAAAACATCATATGGCACACAGGGCTCATTAATTTCAGATTATCTCTCACTAAGCAACAAAACATGTAAAGTCTTATAAGGCCTATAAAACATTTTCAATATAAGAGCATCATATCTCATACCTGGCTATGCTTATCGTCTCAACGTACCTGCATGATTAGTTCTCATGATAACAGTTATAATGCTTTCATATTAGCACCATGCAACATAAAGTAATACCTCTATTCCCTTTTTAGGGTTAGGATTCCCCTTACATATTATCATCCTCCATTAGGGTTTTCCACAAATAACCATTTAGGTTCTTAAGATCATGTTATTAATGATCAAACCTTAACTCATTGCTCCACACAATTTGGAGCCAACATTGATAACATAAGTATTCAGTCATACTTATTTATTCTCATCATCCATCATTAAATGGATTATCAACACAAAGTATGAGTTTCTCTCTCATCTTTACCAGAATATGATTTCATCATAGTCTATTGATTTGGATTAACCTTTTCATAAGGCACGTTAGCCTACACTTATCAAAGTGCATTACATCTGAATGTAATAACTGACATGACACACTTCATGTGTCACTCATCCAAATATATTGGATTTAAAATACATTAAGGTATATCACACTTGAGGTGCCGGATGTGATATCTATCATATTTTGATGTATCACTTCCCTCATCACCATTACCTTACTTGAGTTCATCCACTTAGCTTGTATTAGGGTATTTCCCATCCTAATACTTTATAGACCTGTTCATCACAATTATCATGTAATGTATTGGTCACAAGTCAGTATATTTGGAAAATACAACCATTGCTAATGATATGGACTCATCTTTGAGTTAGGAACTATTGATATAAGGATATCCACTATCAACCTCTTTAGATGTTACACTTGTCAATATATATTAATCACTATTCCATTATTAGGAATAGGATTTTCCATGTTTATAAATTAAGGTTCACATAGAATCTCCCATAAATATGGGTTTCACATAACATTACTCTACTTTAGAGTTTCACATAACATCCTCATATATCAGGGTTTCACATAGCATTACCTAAAATTAGGTTTTCACTTGACATCACCCTTAATTAGGGTTTCACATGTCACACCCTTGATTAGGGTTTCATCAACCTTCTCAATTAAGATTTCATGATCTCTTTACAAAGGATCATACCGTGATTACTTATTATGTTCATGTTGAAAGTATTGAGGTTTAACCATTACATGATTGTCATTCATGTAGGGATTCCTTTTCTCTCATCCTCTCTAGGATGTCAATTACTTCAATCTTAATTAGATTAGGTCCAAACAACTTGAATGAAGGGTTGTCACAACATAGCAAATCATTGCTTTCATAAGCATCAAGAGTTAACCACTCAACAAGGTACTAATTACCCTAGTACCTCAAAGGTACAACCATTGTAATCACCTTTGATTTACATCATTAATAATCAATTAGTTAATTGACCTTTAGTCACCTTAGGTGTTCAAATGGTTTTACCAATTGAACCTCAAATATTCTTGGTCACTTAGACCCCAAACGGTCTTAGTCTCTCAGACATTGAATGGTTTGAAATTGTTTAAGAAAAACCATAATGAAACCGTATGGACATTTCTTACTTGAAACCACTTGGGTCTCCAAACGGTTTGAGACCGTTTGGTCTCAAATGGATTGAGACCGTTTGGACCCAAACGTTCTTGAGACCGTTTGGTCCAAACCCTCTCAAAATTGAATGGACCAACAAGGTCTTTCAACACTTATCAATTCAGGGTTTCAATCATTAAACCCTCTATCAATTGAACTACTAATTTTTTCTTCAAATGAATCATTGAATCACCCTTCAATTGGACCTTAAATTAGGGTTTTGAACCTAATTGAACTAGGGTTTATAATCAAGAAACCATCACTTTGGGTATTGAAATCAAAGAACCATCAATGATTGACATTATGGAACTAATTCAGTTGAAATCGTTGGATCATCATCAAACCATGACATGACCTGACCTAAAACGGTCTTGAGGTCATTTGGATGACCTCCAAATGGTCTTGAGATTGTTTGACTCATCCATCATTAAAATTATAAAATTCACTTAGAGTTTGCATCGTTGAATCGATCATCAATTTAGCTATTGATTGTATTTCAATTTGATATGACTGGGCCTTCAACCATCCAATCATACTTCATCATAGACTTCGAAACGGTCTTGGTTGACCTCCAAATGGTCTTGAGACCGTTTGGGCTAGTCAACCCAAAATTGATTCAATTCACTTAAGGATTCAACACTCAACCCGATTAGGGTTTGCAATTTGTAGATTATCCAATCATGGAACCTTTAGAAACTCATCAATTAAATCTATTAGATCATTATTCAACACATCAGAATCCCCCCTAAAATGGTCAAACCTCTCCATTCGGTCAACCACTCCAAACGATTTGGAACTCAAACCTTCAAACAGTTTGCAAACTGGTGAAACCGTTTGGACCACATGTTGAAACCATTTGCAATAGATATTTGTGGAGGTTTGTGCTTATGATGATGTCATCATCATCAAGCTATAAACCCATGGATCTTTCTGTGATTTTCATGGTGATTGCATCAATCAACCAAATAAAATTTCAGAAACAAAGAAAGAATCAACAATTAATGAAGATATGGAATCAATAACAAAGTTCAAGGGTTCAAGTTATATAACCCGCCTTCAATTGAGCTTCAAAGATTGGAGCTTCACGTCAAAAATGATGGAATAAGCTTTTGAAACTCTCCCAAGGCTCATCCTCAAGCTTTGGAGTGAAAAGATTGGCTAGGATTGAAGATGGAGTGAAATAGAGAAGAAATCATGCATTGTTTTGTGATTTCCACCATGAATTCAAGGTGAAAGAAGGTCAAGAAGCTTACCAACAGGTTGGGGGTCGTCCTCCTGTTTCTCCAAGATCCCTTGGTCGTTTTTGCAAGCAATAAGTGATAGAGGATTCGAAATTATCCCTTCACCTCAAAGATAAAGGAGCTTATATATGAATTTTATTGAAAATTCATTTAAGAGAGAGAAAGTAGGAATTATCTCCTCAACTTTCTTGCCATATGCCCTCTTCTATTCCTTAGGGACGAGGCTATCCTCTTTTCCTCTTATTCCTCTCAATTATCCACGATTTAAAGGAAAACAAACTAAGCACCTTAAATCATATTATAATAATATCCATAAGTGAGTGGATATTTCTTTTTCTTTTCTTAATGTGAGTGGGTTCTCCACTCACGTAGATATTTCCTTTGCCTTTGCAAGGCACAAGGACGTCCATACATCTACAAACTCAACTGATAACCTCCTATTTTAGTAGTTTATCTTAGTCTTTTTCTTTAGTTTCCCATACTCTTTTTACGTTTATACGGTACATAAACCTAATTTTACCCCTTTTTGTAAATACATCATCAAACTAACTTTTTCCTTTTACACTTGCAGAAAAAGCACAAAAAAATCATAAAAGAATAAACCAACCTCAAGGCCGAGTGAAGCCAAACGGTCCCAAGACCACATGGAGTTCAAACGGTCCCGAGACCGCATGAAGCCAAACGGTCCCAAGACCGCATGGAGTTCAAACGGTCCCGAGACCGCATGAAGCCAAACGGTCCCAAGACCACATGGAGTTCAAACGGTCCCGAGACCGCATGAAGCCAAACGGTCCCAAGACCGCATGGAGTTCAAACGGTCCCGAGACCGCATGAAGCCAAACGGTCCCAAGACCGCATGGAGTTCAAACGGTCCCAAGACCGCATGAAGCCAAACGGTCCCAAGACCGCATGGAGTTCAAACGGTCCCAAGACCGCATGGAGTTCAAACGGTCCCAAGACCGCATAAAGCCAAACGGTCTCGAGACCGCATGAAGCCAAATGGTCCCAAGACCGCATGGAGTTCAAACGGTCCCAAGACCACATAAAGCCAAACGGTCCCAAGACCGCATGGAGTTCAAACGGTCCCAAGACCGCATGGAGTTCAAACGGTCCCAAGACCGTTTGATGCCAAACGATCTCAAAACCGTTTGACGCCAAACGGTCTCAAGACCGTTTGACGCCAAACGATCTCAAGACCGTTTGACGCCAAACGGTCTCAAGACCGTTTGAACCCAAACGGTCTCCAGACCGTTTGACCTCACTCAAGGCCTATAAATAAGACCTCAAGGGCCATCCCTGAGGAGAGTCCAGACGTCCAGAGGCTGCCTCTCTAGTACCAGAACAACTCCATCCACCGCCCGAGGTTGCTGGTCTGAGACTCACGTTCCATTACAAGCTACCTTCTCTCTCATCAACAAAGAAGGTGAGAGGAGAAGATCCGTCGTCAAGCAAGCCAGGAAGGGTGAAGATCGTTGCTCTCTCCACCAAGGGTTCAACCTTCTCTCCTCAGTGGAGATGATGTTCTTTCTATCTCTTCTTGCCTCCTCCTTTGTTGCTCCCTCTATGAGGAGCGAGTAGTTCCATCCACTGGGGCGCGGGGACTAGCCCCGCTGCCCATGTCTTGTACTTTGTACTAAAAAGATGTTATCCTTTCGTTTTAATACTAAATCGTTCCATACATGCTTGAATGATGGCCACGTTCTTGTATGCATCTATTGTCTTTTGTTGTGGTTTGTCTACGACCGCTCTCGAGACTCGAATACCGATTTAGTGTTGGTTTCTGGTGTGTGTATCCACCACGCATCCGTTTCGGTGTCTAGGAGTGTATCTCAAAGAGTGGAGTAAACTCACTATCATCCGTTGCACTTCCATCTATATGGAAGTAACCTTGGTAAGTCGAGGAACACGCTTTGCGAGGGGAATGATGTAAAGCATGTGACCATTTGATCGGGAATGGCTGGCGTTGCAACATTCCCGCACTTCTCATAGCTAGGTTATCCGAATAGGAGACTAGGCCTACAAAGATACTATTCGATTTGATAATTATCGCTCGCTTGTTAGTTTTAGATGAACGTTTCATGAGGTTGAGTAAGATTCTCTCTTTGGAAGACTACATATCTTCATTGACACGTAGAAATGTACCGAATGAGAGCTACTTAACCCTTGAAGGATGCGATGCATTGCTCTTGTCTTATAAGGCATCGGTCTTGTGGAACATCGAAGGATGCAATGCATCGCTCTTGTCTTGCGAGGCATCGGTCTTGTGGAACATCCTTGGATGCAATGCATCGCTCTTGTCTTATAAGGCATCGGTCTTATGGAACATCCATGCATCTAGCTTATAAGTCTTGCTTGCTTAGTACATATACAATGCATGTGTAGCGGTGGTAAATACCTGCTTAACCCCAGTGATTCATCATCATTTGTTAAATCTTAGTTTTACTTGCTTTATTTACTTTTCATGCTTTAGTCTAAAAACCAATCAAAATCCAACCTTTTGATATAAGTGCCAATTAGTAAAATAACTAAGTGAAGTGCTGTACGTTTTCCATCTTGTTGCTTGCAACAAGACCGTTGTCTTTTGGGTTCGATCCTAAATCTGTACTATGATAAGGCTTCCATACTCTTATGGGGTTGGAGTTGTTATCTAAGCACCAGTTCTAGGTAAACCTAGGGAAGACATCAATCCTCTCTAGGGTTTTTGGTGATAGAATTTTGGGACTCCCATTGGAAGAGTAAAATCTTTTGGTGTAAGTCCCAACTCCATCAAAAAATGGCGCCGTTGCCGGGGACAACGGAACATTAGTATTTCACTTAGTTTATTTTTCTAGTTGGTTAGGATTTTACACTTTCTTTTTGAATCATAACTCATCATCTTCTTGAAGCTTTCATATTGTCTCTATTATCTAAAGGTGTTCTCTTTTCTTTACTCAGGTAGAACCCGTATATGCAATCACCGCATAATCGAGGATTCTCCCCTGATCCGGAGTTCGACTCCGAGGTAGAGAGAAGTTTCCACCGCAGAATCCGTCTCAATCGCCAACGCGCTAGTCAAATGGCTGACGAACAACATCAAGCCGCTTTGGTGATGGAGAGAGTCAATGCTGCTATCGCCGCACAACGGGCACAACTCATTGCAAACACCCGTGCCCAAATACAAGCGGAGATACGAGCAGAAGAGCAAGCCCGCATAAGAGCAGAGACCGAGGCTGCTCAGCTCGAATTACGAAACATGCAACTGAGGGACTATGCTGTCCCGAAGAATTACAAAGACAACCACCCGGTCCGGCCTCCGATCATCAACATCCCAAACTTTGAGATTCGGACCCAGTGGATCCAGATTATGCAAGGAATTTCCTTCTCAGGAGGTTCAGGAGACGATTGCATGGACCATTTGAAACGGTTTAAGGCATTATGCCGCCTGGTCCCGCAAGCTGGTATTGCTTTCGACGCAATAATGCTCCACCTGTTTCATTTCACCTTATCTGGAAGGGCCTTGAGTTGGTACAACTCATCGGACAGAGAACCCATCATAACCACTTGGGCCCCTCTAGAGGAAAAATTCTTGGAGAAGTTCTTTCCACCCTCGCTTACCTACGAAATCAGAGGGCAGATCAACCATTTCTCCCAGCTACCTGGAGAAACCCTCGCTGAGGCATGGGAAAGATTCAAGGAACTTCTACGCAAATGCCCTCATCATGGAATTTCACAGAATCAATTGATTGAAACTTTTTATCGGGGGGTAAGCGATGACATTAAACAGTTCCTAGATTCCTCATATGGAGGAAATTTTATGAGGAAAAACTATGAAGATGCCTGGAAGATCGTTACCTTAGGAGCCGAAAACCAGTCCAATTGGGGGCGGTCAGCCGGAAAAGGCGTCTTAAAAGTCTTTAAAGCTGAAGAATCTATGGAACTAAAGTCAATAGACGAGGCTTTGAAGACAATCGCTCATAAACAGCAAACCTTTGAAACAACCCTAGGGGAAATTGATAAGAAGAAAACCCCGCTGGTTCATCAAGTCAAAGCCGTCACAGGATCCTGTGAGGCTTGTCATTCTTCGGATCATCCGACTCTTTCCTGTGGAATACTCTATAATGTGATGATGGATCTGCATCCACCACCACAATCCTATGAGGCCATCACTAATCAGGCTGAAGATCAGATTCCGGAGCAAGTCAACTCCATCCACACTATTCCCGGACAAGTTCATTATAATCCCAGTCAACCAAGGAACCATCCTGGGTTCTAGTATGGGAATCCTTCTGGAACTGCGAATCCGCAACATCAGGCACAAGGGGGATTTGACAGTAGGCTGCTTCCTGGGTTTCCAAACAATTTTAACCAAAATCAAGGGAACCCAAGGAACAATTTCCCTAGGGCTAACTACCCTAGAAATCAATCAGCCTACTATCAGTACACCCATTCCCCGCTTCACCCACAGTTGCATACTCAACAGTCCCAACAACAAAACCCTCAGAAAAATGCTACCGCGCAATCGGAAGATGAGCTATCTTCAATAAGACAGATGCTGCAATCTCAGCAAACCATGCTGGCCAACCAACAAGCTCAACAGAAGGCAGTTGAAGCACAGCTTGCCCAGATTGCTGCACAATTGAAACCCCCAACAGGCACTTTCGCTGGGCAGCCTGAATCGAACCCTAAACATGGGCCAAATAGACATGAGCAATCAAATACTATGCCAGCAGCATAATAATGTTTTAACTTCGTCGAGCCAGTGACATAAAACCAAGGCGCTTCTTGGGAGGCAACCCAAGACCTCAGTATCACCTTCTCTAATTTCTAGTCTTTTATTTTTCTTTTGAATTTGTTTTGCTTTCTTTAAGTTCTTTCATCATTAATCTAAAAATACAAAAAAAAAATCTACATAATCAAAACTACAAAAACAATACATAAAACAAACAACATAAAAATTCATAAACCAAAATACAAAAAAATAATATACATACTCAAAAACAAACATAAAAATATACAAACCCTTTGTGCCCCGCCAAACGGTCTCCAAACCGTTTGGAGCCAAACGGTCTTGAAACCGTTTGGACTCCAAACGGTCTTCAAACCGTTTGGAGCCAAACGGTCCTCAAACCGTTTGGGACCAAACGGCCCTCAAACCGTTTGGGACCAAACGGCCCTCAAACCGTTTGGGACCAAACGGTCTTGAAACCGTTTGAGACCAAACGGTCCTGAAACCGTTTGGGACCAAAACGGTCTTGAAACCGTTTGGGACCAAACGGTCTTGAGATCGCTTGGGATCAAGCGGTCTTCAAACCGTTTGGAATACAAAAGGTCACCAACCAATCACTATAAATATCAACCCTACCCCTCCGACTTTCTCTCTTCGAATCTTCGAATTCTCCAGAGTTTTCATGCGAAGAACTTCCCTTCTTGCTCCTGTTGCATCCGTGCAAAGTCACCCTTCCGTCCACCTTCCGCAAGGTAGTCCGGCGACTCCACTCTGCTCATTCCATCGCCAGTCGCTGCTTACGTTGCCATCGCCGTCGTTATCGAATGGTTTCATCAACCGACCCGTCGCCTTCGTCGCCGTGCCGTTCTGTCGCCACCATCATGGCGCCAGTGCCGTTCCCTTTACCATCGCACGACGTCTCTTGCTCCGCCATCGCCGTCGCTGTCAAAAGATTTCACCGACTCTCCCACCGTTTTCATCGCCGTCGCCGTTCTTCTCATCGTTTTCGAAGGCGCCGGCACGTTCTTCACCTTCGCGCCGTTCCACCTTCTCCCGCGCCGGCGACCTGCGACTCTTCGCTTTCCAAATGGTCCTCAAATCGTTTGGGACCAAACGGTCTTGAAACCGTTTGGGACCAAACGGTCCTCAAACCGTTTGGGACCAAACCGTCTTGAAATCGTTTGGGACCAAACGGTCTTGAAATCGTTTGGGACCAAACGGTCCTCAAACCGTTTGGGACCAAACGGTCCTCAAACCGTTTGGGACCAAACGGTCTCGAAACCGTTTGGGACCAAACGGTCTTCAAACCGTTTGGGACCAAACGGTCTTGAAACCGTTTGGAACCAAACGGTCCTCAAACCATTTGGAACCAAACGGTCCTCAAACCGTTTGGAACCAAACGGTCCTGAAACCGTTTGGAACCAAACGGTCCTCAAACCGTTTGGAACCAAACGGTCCTGAAACCGTTTGGTTTTCGTTTCCCTTTTGCTTTCACAAAACATAAAAGATATAACTACAAATCAAATTTACATTGTTTCAAATCTTCTCTAATTATGAAACTCTTATTCTTTTTCAGAAATGGCGTCACCAGCAAACAAAACTTCCGGCTCAGGAACTGCCCCTGCTCTGACAAGGGAGCAGATGATGGAAGAGCGAGACAGGCTCATACAGATCAGGGACACTTACAACACCACCAGCGCCGTCCCTCCCAAGACCAAGATCATCGACGTCCTGTGTGAGATAACCCACCTCACCAAATGCTTGGGTGAGGCCCCTGAAGAGGACATCGAGCACATCTCTTCTGACGATGATGAAGGATCGGACTACATACCGAATCCCGATGAAGACTCCTCTGCCCAAGAGACAGAGGGAAAACGCAAAGCTGCAAAGGCTGCATCTGGGCAGCCCCCCAAGAGGGCAAGAAAACAAGTCCACCCTCTATCTGCCATGGACCAACCCTTCGCCAAACCATCCACCTTTGCTGCTACCACTACCACCCCTGCAGCTACCATCCCTACCACCTTCATTCCCATTACCGCCCCAATACCACCACCAGAGCACCTATCCATCCAAACCTCCATCACCACCGATAAAACCCTTAAACCAACCAAGTATGTTTGCTCCAGCATACTAGCTAAAATGGGAATTCACGAGCGCATCTTCAAAGCGCTACAAAAAGCCAACCTTACCAGGTTGTGCTTAATACCTGAAATATCCTACATTGAGCCCACATCGGAATTCTTCTCCTACCTGACAAAGGAGCCCGTCGACATTGCAGATAGGTCACGGGATGGGGGTGATAGAAGGATTGTCACCCAAATCTTCGGTAGCAACGTCGTCTTAACAGAGAATATGCTAAATTCAATATTCATTGACGACCTGGAGCAGCTAAAAAAGGCCAAATCAGTGGGAACTGATCATCCAGAATTCAACCGCCACACATTCTGGAAAAGCTTAACTGGGATTCCCACATACGACGCCAAAACATGCAAAGCGTCCAACATACACTCTGGATTTGTGCGCACTCTGCACAAAATCCTAGCTGGCGCACTTTTTCCAAGAACGGAAGGAGGAAACGTTATAATATCAGACCTCTTTGTCCTCTGGTCTATCCTCAACGGAAGGCCAGTCAACATCGGACGGTTGATGGTCCAGAAATTATCCGCCGCCTTCATAGGGAAAGAGATCTGTTTGGGGGGCCATGTCACATCCATACATAAATTTTTTAAGATGGACAGGCTATTACCCCAATGCACGCAAATAAAGGGCGACATCCTTACAAACGAACAATCTTTGAAAAATTCATTTATAATCAAAGAAAAGGATGGAAAGTTACACTATGTATTCTGCCCGATGGTTAAGTCATCAAGAACCCTCCTTCCGTTACCGGAGCTAGCACACTATGATATGACACAGCTCCTCTTTTCTGACGAGGAGCTTACTCATCTACTAGCTTCGGTCACACCCGCTGAAAAGAAACAAACTGCGGGCCCAACTGAAACGAGCATCACAGCCCCGACAGCTCGACCTACAAAAATCCCTGTCAAACGACCTTCTAGGAGGTTGCTGCAGGCCCAACAGCTGTCGGGGACACCAACGTCCCGCCCAAACCCGGAGGACGAGCGGTTCAACGATGAGATCTTAACAACTTCCTCATTTGACTCTTTCATCCAGAGTCTAAATGAGCAGCTCTCCGCTGCCCCCACCACTACTTTCCTCCCCACATCCACGCCAGCATTCACATCCACCTTTTCACCCACCCTAACATCGGGCTACCCTTTCTCCACCTCCATGCCCGACTTCACCACCTTTCCATTCACATCCACAGTTCCCACCCCTTCATCATCAGTGCCACCTTTTTCGCCACAAATACCACCACTTTTCACATCCGCCACCACCCCGACACCGCTGGTAACTTCATCAACAGTCACTACGCAGTTCGGGCCATCATCAGTGTCTCTTCCGCAAGACACTACCACCATCCCACATAGGCCCCAGCCACATCACCCTTCCGCCTATGGGGCCCCCCTTACTAACATCGGTGAGGAATTCGGCCGTCAATTTGACGCTGTCCGAAACCTCCTCACCGATCCTTCTAACCTATTACATTCTATTTTTTCTTGTGTACAAGATTTATCTAAACAGGTAACCAGGATCGACAACCAACATCGAGCTCTTCCTGTCGTCCTACAAGGCATCCAACAACGACAGGATGAAGTGGCTAAGCAAGTTGAGCATATCAACAGCCACACCAACAACCTGCCAGACCTGATCCTTGGGGCAACGCGCCAGCAAGAAGCTACGACAAGAAAAGTCGATGAGATCTCTAACTAGACTCACCCTCTGCAAGAGAATCTCCGCAAGCTTGAGCAGAATCAAGAAGAGCTAAGCACGCGCCTAGCCACCATCGACGACACAATTACGCAGCTCCATCATCATCAAGAGGAAGCTAATATCAATGAAACACAACAACTACGTGCCCAAGTCACAGATCTGACAGCACGCCTCCTCTCCGCCGAGGGCAGATACACATATCTCAAAGAAGCCCACGACGCACTGCTCGAGAAACACGAGCATCTGCAAGTGGCTTTCGATGAGCTACAAGCCACTCACCGGCGGTGCAAAAAGTTGACTAAAAAGAAGACAACCGACGAAGCTGCGGACGACAACGACGATGATGATGAAAAAGAAGACGAATCCGATTCATCTGCTGACTCCAATAAAGACACATCTTCAGGAGACAAGCACGATGATGGTGAAGACCCCGGGAACGCAGCAGGACCCTCCCATAAAGGGTCTGATAAAGGTCACCAGGAAAGTGACTACCACCCCAAGTCCCCACAGCATGACAACGTAAACATTTCTTACAGGGACCAATTCTTTGATTACTCCGCTATGGGGTCAATGGGGGAAGCTGCCAAGGATGCGGCCTTCGCTGAGCTCCAACAATGCATACTAGGAGCCAGCGCTACCTCGCCAAAAACTTCTCCCCCCTCCTCAACACCTTCTCCCCCTTACCTAGACGAGGCAGACCGAGTGAGTCTAGATACTGACGCAGATCTTGACTCCGCCTCTGATCTAGACGACAACCTCAAAGGCCATGAAGAGGCCCCCGAACAGCACGCCTCCCCTCCACCACAAGACCTCCCCCCGCCACCTCCTCTCCCACAAAAAATGCACAATCTTGATACGACAGCCATCTCTACTTTAGATGCTCAGGACATCTTCATCCTGAACACTATAGTAGACGATGCAAAAGCGGGGGACGACATAGTTTACAATAATACAAAAACCAGGCGTACGTTGACACGTGAAAATTTTCATTGCATCCTCCGACCCCGGTCTACGATGCCAATGCCAATCTTCCGTGTCCTCCTCGCCAACTGTATAGAAATCTATAGAAGTAAACAACGGATACAACCAGCCTTCAACGCTTCACCCGCATTGTCTTTTGGCCTTTTACACAAAAGCTTGCACGCGCGGTCGATTGAGCGGCTGCGTGCCGGTTTAGCGCGTCGGGCACGCTATATCACAATGCCATTCCAAGTCTCGGACCACTGGCTTTTTATGATAGTGGATACCGAAGCAAGGGATGCTAAAGTTTACAACTTCAATAGCGCCGAACTACCAGCCGGCATAATAAATTTCGTCGGAGACGCAGCAGGTGAAGCCCGGTGTATACCCTTCCGGCTGCTCAAAGTAATCTGGGCTGTACGCCCTTCTCTTCGTCAAGACTGGAGCCAACCCTGGTTCAGAATCATTAACCCTCCAGTTCAAGCCACCACGGGATCTGGGGACAGCGCTTTCTACACCATCCGACATATCCAAGCGCTGAACCAAGAAATTCCTTTCACCGATTTGGCAGCTGAAGACTTCCATTCGTTACGAGGACGCTACGCCATGGAGCTCATCTGTGACAGAAGATATTTCAACGATCCGACTATGTCACCAGATGATGTTCCAAGGTATCTCTATTCAGCTGTACAACGTCGACAACGGCGACCCTTCCGCCAAATTCTGAAAGAGTCTGAACAACACAAGTCGCCAGAAGAAGATACCAGCAAGAACGATCCTGCTTACACCACTAAACCAACTTTTCCTGATTTTGATCGCGATTCTTGCAAAGGTCTCACCGACCTTGAAATGCGCATCATCATGGCGAATCTCTCCGCAGAAAAAGATGGCATAGTATTCATGTCTAAAGACATTATCGTGATGGCCGATTCACTGTGAGAGACTTTGCAAGATAAGGGGCAACTTTCTGTCAGTCTCATGACAGCTTACCAGTCTCAGATTGGCCAACATAATCCAGATACATACATGGCGTCTCCATACATGAAGGATGATCTACTCAAACTCAAAAACTTCAGCACAACGGAAGCGTTGATCGCATATCTCCAACATACAACGCCGAAGTTCATCATGTTACCAATCCTGCATCAAGAGCACTGGATTCTTATGGCAACTAACCTCCAAGACGGAACAACTACAATATACAACAGTTCCGACAGCCAGTTCAACGCCCGACAATGACACTACGTCGTAACGCCCAAGACGCCAACAGAAGAAACGGCAAAAGAGTGCGCTG
The DNA here is from genome assembly GCA_963693085.1 of Alisma plantago-aquatica. Lineage (NCBI taxonomy): Eukaryota > Viridiplantae > Streptophyta > Magnoliopsida > Alismatales > Alismataceae > Alisma > Alisma plantago-aquatica. The sequence goes on along the minus strand of OY856412.1, from coordinate 778,579,711 downwards.
CGAAATTAATAGAGCTTCTGAGTCAGCACACTAAGGCATACAGCAAGGAACACTTCAATCGCCCCGCCTTCTGCCACAAATGCCCCCAGCAAATACGACAATCCAACGACTGCGGCTTCCACGTCCTCTACTGTATGTACACCATAATCGTTCTCCAAATACCAATGGAGGAAATGACTGACGTGGACTACCACGCCTTACGTGGGCAGTTCGCATCTGCACTACTCCGTTCTCCAGGGGCAAACGAAAATCTACCTTAACCTGCAGCCCTTGTTCTAATGATTTCTCAACCTATCACTTTGCCACTCTGGGGATAGAGTGTGTGATAAGTTAGGGGGGGATACATTAGACAAGGGCTTGGTATCAACTTCTATACTTCCTTTTTCCATACATTTCTTCATTCTTAATTTTTTTTTTACAATTCTTTAAGTCTTAATTCTTTTCACAATTCTTTTTCAAAAATAGTCACCTCAACTAACCCTAGAATCATGTTAGTCTCTGCAAGTAAATAGCACTCAGACATCAAATGGCGATTTATCAATTTCCACCTACTATGGATCCCGTATTTTTGCTTCAGTTCTTTATCTGACTCTCCACAGGTCAAAATCAGGGTAGAAATAAGCCGAGATCTTGAGGATGAGAGGGAAATTAGGCAACTTCCAAATCAAAAAGTTTTGCAAGTGGACCACAAACCAAATAAGTGCATGCTGAAAAACTTTAAGAACAGCTTTCCTCTCTTCAAAATAAAAGAGGCTTGGCCGCCCAAAATAAATCCTCATTCCAAAACCCAAGCCTGTGAGTTTTTGAATAAAAGCCAGAGAGACGAATAAAATCATGAGAGTTGTGCCACGCATAAGGACCTATATGAAGAACTGATAAAGGGCTCACCCGGCCGGCACATTCCGCTGCCCTCACAAAGGCAGATGTGTCGCGTCCGGTAGTGAAACCCTAAAAGTTCCAAGTATACGAAAAGGCTCATAAAGGACTTGCCCGGCCGGTACATTCAGCTGCCCTCATAAAGGCAGATGTGTCGTGCCCGGTAGTGAGATCCTAAAAAGCATAGACAGCCCCTCCCCCACTCGAAGGGGAGCTACACTTCAAAGCCTTTAGCCAACCCTCATACCCTCTCTAGCTTCCAGTAGGTTTCCAGAGAGGTATAAAGTTGATTAGAGTCAACGACATGCACAAAATAAATGTGGTCCCAAGGCAAATTTTGAGATACGGAAAAACCCTGAGATCCAAGCAACTTTCGAAATCCAAAAGAATCAAGGCATACAATAAGCCTCGATATGACCCCTGGGGAACTCAGGTCAAGAATTGAAGCAAGAGTATGGAGACCCTAATTAAGATCGCCTCGCCATTTCATGTCTCAGCTCTATCTAACTTGAGGACAAGCTAGACTCTAAGTTAGGGGGGGGTGATAACCTCCTATTTTAGTAGTTTATCTTAGTCTTTTTCTTTAGTTTCCCATACTCTTTTTACGTTTATACGGTACATAAACCTAATTTTACCCCTTTTTGTAAATACATCATCAAACTAACTTTTTCCTTTTACACTTGCAGAAAAAGCACAAAAAAATCATAAAAGAATAAACCAACCTCAAGGCCGAGTGAAGTCAAACGGTCCCAAGACCGCATGGAGTTCAAACGGTCCCGAGACCGCATGAAGCCAAACGGTCCCAAGACCGCATGGAGTTCAAACGGTCCCGAGACCGCATGAAGCCAAACGGTCCCAAGACCGCATGGAGTTCAAACGGTCCCGAGACCGCATGAAGCCAAATGGTCCCAAGACCGCATGGAGTTCAAACGGTCCCGAGACCGCATGAAGCCAAACGGTCCCGAGACCGCATGAAGCCAAACGGTCCCAAGACCGCATGGAGTTCAAACGGTCCCAAGACCGCATGAAGCCAAACGGTCCCAAGACCGCATGGAGTTCAAACGGTCCCGAGACCGCATGAAGCCAAACGGTCCCAAGACCGCATGGAGTTCAAACGGTCCCAAGACCGCATAAAGCCAAACGGTCCCGAGACCGCATGAAGCCAAACGGTCCCAAGACCGCATGGAGTTCAAACGGTCCCAAGACCGCATAAAGCCAAACGGTCCCAAGACCGCATGGAGTTCAAACGGTCCCAAGACCGCATGGAGTTCAAACGGTCCCAAGACCGTTTGATGCCAAACGATCTCAAAACCGTTTGACGCCAAACGGTCTCAAGACCGTTTGACGCCAAACGATCTCAAGACCGTTTGACGCCAAACGGTCTCAAGACCGTTTGACGCCAAACGATCTCAAGACCGTTTGACGCCAAACGGTCTCAAGATCGTTTGAACCCAAACGGTCTCCAGACCGTTTGACCTCACTCAAGGCCTATAAATAAGACCTCAAGGGCCATCCCTGAGGAGAGTCCAGACGTCCAGAGGCTGCCTCTCTAGTACCAGAACAACTCCATCCACCGCCCGAGGCTGCCGGTCTGAGACTCACATTCCATTACAAGCTACCTTCTCTCTCATCAACAAAGAAGGTGAGAGGAGAAGATCCGTTGTCAAGCAAGCCACGAAGGGTGAAGATCGTTGCTCTCTCCACCAAGGGTTCAACCTTCTCTCCTTAGTGGAGATGATGTTCTTTCTATCTCTTCTTGCCTCCTCCTTTGTTGCTCCCTCTATGAGGAGCGAGTAGTTCCATCCACTGGGGCGCGGGGACTAGCCCCGCTGCCCATGTCTTGTACTTTGTACTAAAAAGATGTTATCCTTTCGTTTTAATACTAAATCGTTCCATACATGCTTGAATGATGGCCACGTTCTTGTATGCATCTATTGTCTTTTGTTGTGGTTTGTCTACGACCGCTCTCGAGACTCGAATACCGATTTAGTGTTGGTTTCTGGTGTGTGTATCCACCACGCATCCGTTTCGGTGTCTAGGAGTGTATCTCAAAGAGTGGAGTAAACTCACTATCATCCGTTGCACTTCCATCTGTATGGAAGTAACCTTGGTAAGTCGAGGAACACGCTTTGCGAGGGGAATGATGTAAAGCATGTGACCATTTGATCAGGAATGGCTGGCGTTGCAACATTCCCGCACTTCTCGTAGCTAGGTTATCCAAATAGGAGACTAGGCCTACAAAGATACTATTCGATTTGATAATTATTGCTCGCTTGTTAGTTTTAGATGCACGTTTCATGAGGTTGAGTAAGATTCTCTCTTTGGAAGACTACATATCTTCATTGACACGTAGAAATGTACCGAATGAGAGCTACTTAACCCTTGAAGGATGCGATGCATTGCTCTTGTCTTATAAGGCATCAGTCTTGTGGAACATCGAAGGATGCAATGCATCACTCTTGTCTTACGAGGCATCGGTCTTGTGGAACATCCTTGGATGCAATGCATCGCTCTTGTCTTATAAGGCATCGGTCTTGTGGAACATCCATGCATCTAGCTTATAAGTCTTGCTTGCTTAGTACATATACAATGCATGTGTAGAGGTGGTAAATACCTGCTTAACCCCAGTGATTCATCATCATTTGTTAAATCTTAGTTTTACTTGCTTTATTTACTTTTCATGCTTTAGTCTAAAAACCAATCAAAATCCAACCTTTTCATATAAGTGCCAATTAGTAAAATAACTAAGTGAAGTGCTGTACGTTTTCCATCTTGTTGCTTGCAACAAGACCGTTGTCTTTTGGGTTCAATCCTAAATCTATACTATGATAAGGCTTCCATACTCTTATGGGGTTGGAGTTGTTATCTAAGCACCAGTTCTAGGTAAACCTAGGGAAGACATCAATCCTCTCTAGGGTTTTTGGTGATAGAATTCTGGGACTCCCATTGGAAGAGTAAAATCTTTTGGTGTAAGTCCCAACTCCATCATCAACCATTATAGTTTTGGTTGAAGGGAAATCCAATTAATGTAATTATTTTTGCATTAAATTGAATTAGGGTTTCAATTATGCTTAAATCTTGATTATTTTAATATCAAGATTCTCTCTCCTTCAAAATGATTCAAATGAGGCGCCTCTCTCAAATTATTTTCTCTACATGATGCCAAGAATCATGAGGGACTATTTTGAAGTGGTAATTTGCATATTGAACCCTAGATTTTGGGTAAATTACACGTTACACCAAAACTAGGTTTTAATGCACAAACATTGCTCAATAGGCTCTTTCTTGTTATTCAGGTTTGTAGAAACCATACTACTACATCATACTCATTCCCATGATGATTAAACACATGAGGAACATTGTATCATGTACAATTTGCAAGTTAACACCTCAACTTGGGTAATTTGCACTTTTGTCCAAAACTAACAAAACATTGTTTCAACATTATTCAAAAAGGACTAAAATTGAAATATAAGTTCCGCTTGAGACTTAATTACTTTTAGAGAGATAAGAGAGAGCATATAATCAAATTTATTAAGAAAAACATCTAGGTTTAAGCATAACGCAGGTCAGGGATGTTACACCTTGTGTGTACAAGAAGGTTAGTGGGAGCATAATGACATTCCTCATATTGTATGTCGATGACATACTATTGATGAGGAATGACATACCTACTTTACAAAAGATAAAAACATAGCTGGGAAATATGTTTTCTATGAAAGAATTGGGAGAAGCTTCCTACATCTTGGGGATAAAGATCTATAGAGATAGATCCAAGAGGGTTCTTGGATTGAGTCAGAGCACATACATTGATAAAGTTTTAAAGTGGTTCAACATGGAGAACTCAAAGAGAGGAAACCTACCCATGCCAGATGGAGTTCCCATCTCTAAAGTTCAAAGTCCCAGTTCTTATGAAGAAAGAGAACACATGAGTTTGATTCCATATCCCTCAGCAATTGGATCAATCATTTATGCAATGTTGTGTAGCCCTCTCGATGTCTCCTATGCCTTGAGCACGGTGAGCGGATATAGTCAGATCCAGGTGATGCTCACTGGAAAAACATGAAGAACATGCTCAAGTACTTGAGAAAGACTAAGGATCAGGTATTGGTCTATGACAGAGAGGAAGAGTTGGTGGTAAGAGGTTACACCGATGCAAGCTTCCATACTGACAAAGATGATTACAAATCACAACCAAGATTCATGTTTTTCTTAAACAATGAAGCTATAAGTTGGAAGAGTTCCAAGCAAGAGACAGTTGTTGATTCTAAAATAGAGGCCGAGTATATTGCTGCATCTAATGCAGCAAAGGAGGTTGTATGGATCAAGAAGTTCATTTCAGAAGTTGGGGTCATTCCAAGCATCAACGATGCAATTGAGCTATATTATGAAAACAACAGAGCTATTGCCTAGGATAAGGTACCCAGATCGCATCAATGCTCAAAGCATATCCAAAGGCAGTTCCATCTCATACAAGAGATTGTACAGTGAGGAGATGTAAAGATTTGTAGAGTACCAATTGAAAACTATATTGCTAAACCCTTGACTAAGGTACTTTCTCAGCAGAAGCATGATTGACATCTTAGATCACTTGGAATACAATTTGTGGGTGATTGGATCTAAGTGCAAGTAGGAGTTTCCTAGAGAGCTAATCATATGATGATTGTAATGACATAATATGTATATGATTTGATTAATAAATAAATGCAAGCTTCCAGTTTATTATATTTTCAGTTATGAGATAATGAAGTATCATAATAAATGTCTAGAGGATGATATTACTTGTCGACATAGGTCTTAAATGCATGACTTAAATAATGAGATCAAACAGATGCTAAGAGTAACATTCACATTATGTCCCTGGTAAGAGGTTATATTGTGGAAGGTTGATAGGCAACAATGACACATAAGACTAGAGTGTCTGTTGGTTGATGACTAAATCTCATTAGTCGTGATATGGTGATATCACACCAAGCACACATATACATGCTAGGGAATAGTGTATCATATACACCCACCATGAGACTGACACATAAAAGCCATTACCAAGGTAGTCATAGTCATCTCTCATACTGATGGTGGTGATTGTGGTTCTTAGACCTAAATTCACTACACTCATCACATGATGTTCAATATGCTTTGATATCATCAAACATAATCCTGAAATAAGGGTTATTATAAAGGTGATGATTGGGTGACTGTGACACATGGGGATCGAATGTGAGTGATGCAGATGAGATTTGTCCCTCCTAAGGGAGTATGATATCCTAGGACACTTGAGTTAGAAAGACTGAGAAATGCATGGCCATGTACATGCGAGTCAATATATGATATTGAACTTACACATATCTCATACAGTCTGCTATAGAAAGAAACATAGATTGAGTGTTGAAGAGGATGACAGATCCATGCCTTGAGTTCAATCTGGATATCAGTGACAAAGGAATTATACAAACACTGTAAAACCAAACATATATTATACATTGAAGTTGTTCTCCAACTTTCCATTTACTTGGGCAGCATTAATGTGTGACTAGGCACTGCTCATTGCTTGTGATGTCATAAGTTGTTCTGGACATTCACTGCCAATGTAATATGGGACCTATAGGGTCACACACACATGACATGACCTAGAAGAGGAGTTTGATTTCGAATGATGATTGAATTGATTACTGAAGTGTTTAGGTACTCAATTTATGCAACAAATCAACTGAGTATACTGCCAACCAATCAGATCACCTAGTGAGACAGTCGTTTGGAGTGTCAAGTTGATTATAAATGAATTGGATGATGTTCTACATGAAAAAGGAACCAACCAATCGACTTGGGTAGAGCAAGATGGTTGGTTCACTTGGTGAACCGATCAACTCGGTTGGGACAGAGGAAGGTTCTATTAACTTTCCCAAATTTGTGAGAAATTTTGCTCGTTTCGATTGATCAATTCTATTTATGCAAGGAATTAATGTTTAACATTAATTAGAAACGAATTGCCAATTTTGTGTGCGATTGGGAAACTTCGAAATGACCTTTTTGCAGAGCAAAACGATCAACTTGCTTGCTAGATGACCATCTGCGTTACCAAATGACCAGTTCAATGTTCTCAAATTGTGAAAATTCAAGATTGTATGGTCCCTTCCACTCCCGCATAGAGTGGGAATCCTGACCCTAGACTCTACTATAAATAGAGAAGTAGTGGGGGCTTCCCAAGACACAATTGAGAGTCAGCTGCTCTGACAGTTGTTGTCCTCTCTGGTTGTGGTAACCGAGAGAGCCCAAGAAAGTCCTACCCGACAAAGGGAGGGATAGCGAGGGAGAGAACAATTAAAAATCATTGTGGGCAAGAAGGTTGGTGACTAATACACTAATGGGGGGGGGACAACTCCTTCATGTCTATTAGAGAAGGACAATAAAAGTTCTAGGTGGTCCATGTGGACTGCCATAGAGGCATGGAGGCTATTGTCTACTGCTAGGAGGTTAACATCAACCTATAGTCCATGGTGCATACCAGGAGGCACAACAGTCAGATGAGTCCCAGTGCAAATAGAAGACAATTACACATATACAACAATGTGGAGATGTCGTTGGACTTACTCCAGGACCAGGTTTCCCATCTTATAGTTGTTGACATGATCCACTGGTTTATGGGGAATATGGTAGATAATTTGTTTTGTTTCTGCTACCTATTCTGTAGCCATATTTCCCAACATTGACACCTTACTTTGCTGGCTCTACATTCTGATCCTGCTGCCACCCTTGTTGCTAGCCATGGGACTTTTTCTCCCTCCTTTGAGCAAGAAAATGCATGACATGCATGTGGCATGTCATGGGTTGACCAAAATTCCAGGTGGCCAAGTCATGGTTTTGGACCTCCTACTGATGAGGAGATGCCTGACCAGGCTACTGAGGATGAGTGTGATGATGCTAAGGGCACAAAATATGATGGATTTGAGGGTATTTTGATGACGACTTTGCTAGTTCTTGTGGAGATCAAGGTGAGGTTACCACTGTCTCTACTGCACCTTCATATGATGAGGACTACGAGCCCGAGGCCAATGTTGTTGTTGCTGATGATGACCCTGTTCATATATATATATATATATAGAGAGAGAGAGAGAGAGAGAATAGATATACCTTATATGTTTTAGTTCTATATTCTTTAGGTGCTAATCACATCTATCTTTTTATACTATTATGTTCTAAGACATTTGGGCACTATATCTGAGTCATACTATTTTATCATCTTGTTCTTTTATTTTTGGTTTGTGGTTCTTTTCGAGAGGACATGTTTAGTGTTGTAATCTTAATCATATGTACCATAACTCTTTGGTTGACTATATCTTATGAGTTCTTGGTATGTTATACCATATTTTGATTATTACACTAGATTGCTTGTTGATCTGTGCTTAACCTCTATTTGGTGTGTGCTATATGTGGTTGATTGCTTTAGATTGTGCTTGTGGAGAAGACCTGTATTTTTTAGCTCTTCTTCGTCCCTTCCTTTTTGATATAAAAAATAGGGAGAAGTGATCTTAGCCATATTGTTTTATTGCTTATGATCCTTTTCTTGTCAATTATCTACATATCATGTGACTTTGTAGAGTACCATATAGTATGTATATGTGCCATGGTTATTTGTGGAAAGACTAACCATGCAGGATTAGGTAAGCATGAGTTGAGGGGGAGAAATTCACATTATTCATTCATGTATCCCCTTCCCTTGCAATTCACAAAGGTAAAGGTTTAACTCTCACATCCTTTCACAAAGGAAAAGGTTTAGTTTCATATCCTTTTCAATATGTTGAGGAATGGTTTATTATTGTCAAAAAGGCGGAGAATGTTGACCTAAGTGTTACACATTGTCCATATTTTGATAATGATTTAACCATTCCATTCATATGTATCTAATATGTTTGTTTGAGATTGATTTTAGGCATTAGGTATATGAAAATGATCAAATCTATAAAGCCCTAGCTCATTCTAGTTCAAGTCAAAAGCAATGCAAATGCAAATTTGTGGAAATCACTCCAAATCACCTTAGATGAATCTTGTAACTATTTTTATTGATGATATGACTTGTAACTAAGATGAGAAAAAAAACCAGGAACCATTAATTTGAATGTTTGATCACTCAAAATAATTTTTTTAAATTCATTACAGGCTATTTGTCAGTCGAGATTCAAACTCGACCAATCCCTTGATGGTTTTTGAGAATTCTTTGGTTCGGTTGAGTTTGTACTCACATAACTTGACTGATCCCTACACTCAGCAAAACTTATTTCAAGTGATTAGTCAAGTTTCACATAGGACAAACTCAACCGTTGCTTCAAATTAGCTTTGGCGCATAGTATAATTGGTCGAGTTAACTTTATGAAATCTCGACCGACATCACTATACAAAAAATGCAAAAAAAGTGATTCTAATAGTTGGTGTGTTGCAAAACTCAAAATTATATTCTATGCAACACCCGGAACGACTATAAAATGTTCTTAAGTGTTCCTTTCCTCTAGTGGACGCCCTCATCTATAAATAGGACCTCTTAGAGTTCATTCCAATGTTTCTCCTTCATGCAATTCAAGCTCCTTGCTATAGTTGAGTGCATCTAGTCCACTTGACCTCCTTTCTCTCTCTTGATTACACTTCAATTAATCATTATGAGTGAGATAGGAAATCTGTGAGAGAGCTACTTCATTGTGTTCTTGTAAAGCTCTCAAAGCTTCTCTTTTTCCAACCCCTTTATTCAAGATCAAGTTGGTGAAAGCTTCTCTAAGTGAAGGAGAAGGTGCAAGCTTCTTCAAGCTATAGAAGAAGGTGCATAAAGCTTCTCCGAGTGAAGGAGGAGGACAAGGCAGAAGATTCAAGAGTTGAGTGGGTAAATCTTTCAAGGCAAAAGACTCGGTGCAAGAAGGGGATATCCTTGGTGAAGGCATCCAACTACTTGCAAGTGTGGGTAAGACTTTCGTAAGGTAGAAGACTAGTTCTTAGATAGGTAAGACCTTGGTTGTAAGGCTATTGGCTCATTTGACCTCAAAGGGAAGCTAGGTATCCTTGTCCCAAAAAACGAAGGTTAATTGTATGTCTTATAATGGAATATAACTATACATAGGTTGTAAAATCCTAGGTCTTGACCTCTCTAGGTAGTGGACTGACTCTCTCCTAGTTTGGAGAGTGGATCCACTCTAAAACATCTTGTTTAAGTTCTTGTTTCAATCTCTCTCATCCTTGCTATGCATGCTTTTATTGCCATCAAATTCACTATTTGCAATTGTTCCTAGTTGAAGTAACTTGAAGGTCTAACAATTTTTGTGAAAGTGTTGTTATCTCTATTCACTCCCCTCTAGAGCCCTTCAATCCAACAACCAAGACATGTCCATGTTGTAAAGTTGATTGTTGGAAAATGGATGTAATTTTCATGGATTTGACAAGCTTGACATTTATGGAAAAATTGGCACTAGTGCGCTTCCATAGTGTTCCAGTATTACCCCAAGAGCTATATTTTCTTGGTTAGCATGACTCCATTCACATGTGTTCCGCATGATCCTACATGTACTTCCTTCATTAGAGCTTTAGTTTCTAACTTGTAGATGCATCGAAGAAGAGTCTTATTGTAAGATACATTTTGCAGTTTTAATGCCCCTAGAACATACTGTGTGTCTTGTTGTTTGAGTTCTAGTTGATCTCTCTAGGAGAAGTTCTTGGGAATGACCTAGTTTGAGAGATACATCTTGATGTCATGAAACTAGGCTCTTTCTTTGTTGTCGGGTGCATTGTAGATGGCCATGCAGTAAGGGGGTTGAGTAAGCACCCCGGTTTTGAGAGAGAATGTATAACCCTCTTGGATGTCAATTCATAAAGAGAGGGTTTCTAGAGCATCAATAAAGGCATTTTTCTCTCTTCTGATGAAGTGGGAGGATATATGCTCATACCCTCGAGTACGGGAACACATGTTCTCCTGTTAGGGTACCAAGTTCTAGTGGCATGTTCTCTAGTTGTTTCGGACTTGAGAGATAACAAGGAGGGATCCCCATAGACCTGGAGGCATCACACCCCTTGCTGTCTGGCGAGATGGAGTCCCAAAATGTAGGCTTCATATTCAACAAATTGTTAGTAGCATTGAATTCCAATCATCTTGCTACGAGTAGATAATCTCCATGGGGTTCAAAAGAACTTTGCATATTCCCAATCCTTTTTGATTTACATCCCTATCAAAGAAAATAGTCCACATGTCAATATTTGGAGGGATCCCCATACCTGGTGGGTTGATCATCCCTATATCTTTGTCTGGGAACTCGTACTCATGACTAGTTTCTTTCGATAGAGGGGAGTATTCTAGTTGATCTACGAGAGCTTGTGATTTGGTGACCTTCATTGGGAGATAAAAAATTTTGAATTCTAACAAAACTACCTTCTATTTAGTGCATCATTCAGTCAATGTTGGGCGATCACACAAATAGCAAAGTGGGTCATGCTATAGCTTCTTCACCGTGTCGATCAAAACTAGCAAGTATATTTCAATTGTACTCTAGTGAGCCTCCATTTCATTGAACTTCTTGGATAGGTAGTAGAAGCATGCTCGTCATCAGTCATTACTTGACTTAATACTCCAACCATCAATGTCTCATAGAAAAATAGGTGTAGGATGAGAGGATAGACAAGAATGATTTTGCTTAGTATTGGGGGATTGACAAGGTAATCATTTAGCTTCTGGAGTGTGGCCTCACATTGTCTGTTCCACACACTATCAGAATTCTTCTTTACCGACTTGATGATTGGCTCACATATAGCTGTGAGTTTGTCTATGAGGAGGATGATGTATTGGAGATTCCTAAGATGGACTCATATCTTCTTATCAGTTCTCAAGGAAGGCATTTCTCAGATGGTGTGAGCTTTCCCAAGATCCACTTTGAACCCTCTCCAGCTAACAATGAATCCTAATAGGTTACCGTCCTAGTAAATGAAATAGTTTCTCAAAGTTGGCAATGTGAGCCTCTGGACTTTTAGATTTAGTGACCACGTCATCCACAAAGATCTCCATCTCTTTATGCATCTTGCCATGAAGGAGGGAAACCATTTCCCTTTAATATGTAGATTCATTGTTCTCTATACCAAAAGGAACGACTGGTTACCAAAACACTCCCCATTCCATGATCAATACGGTATTTTCTTTGTCTTCTCTTGCCATATTAGTTTGATTTTAGCTGGAAAATCTGTCAGTGAAGCTGAGTAGAGAATGACTGAATGTGTTGTGACTGAGTACATCTATGTGTGGAAGCAAGAACTCATATTCTGAAGATGCTCTATTAAGGTTGCAATATTCTAGACACATCCACACTATTTTGTCTTTATTTGTAACTAGTATGGTGTTGGCGAGCCATGTATGATAGTGGAACAAATCTAGGAAACCAACAATGTATTTATTTTGAACTTCCTCCATCATCTTGAGTCTCCATTCTGGATGCAACCCTTTAGCCTTTTGTTTGATAGGGTGAACACCAAGGATGATGTGTATTTCATGGACAATAATTTCTTTATCCAACCCAGGCATGTCAGTGTAGCTCCAGGAAAACATGTTGATGTAGTGGCCTAGAATCCCTATAAGTTGGTCTTTGGAACTTTGTGGTAGATACACCCCAACCTTGAGTTTGTGTTGCTTGGGACCTAAGTTGAGATTGCTTGTCTCCGTTTCATCTTCGATATGAAAAGGTTGATGATTCTTTGTCATATACTCTATAATAGAGATGTATTTGAACTTGGTGTCTTCATTAGTGTAGATCTGTGCCACCTCAATGAAGTAGCTAACAAACTCTCAGAGAGCCTGCTTGTTTTCAGTTTTTTAGGTTTTGTATTTTTTGTATTTTTGAGTATTTTGAAAATCTTTTTAATTTTGCACAGATAAGTCAGGGATATGTCAAAGCATGACCAAATAGACACTCTGGGATCTCTAACACATTAGGTTGTCATTAGTCTATTGTGATTTTTTTAGGGTGTAAGGGGAGATCTATCCCTTAGGATGTTGTAGTCATCAACACACCAACTTCTGAAGTTCCTCTTGTTGCTAGATAGGATGAGTGAGAGATTGTGGGTCTTCCAGAACCTTGTAATCAAATATGGTATTGACAACCTATCCTTTCATCATGTCATACACCTCATCGTAGTCGTACCATGTGATGCAATAGTCCTCTTCTTCCACTTTAGGGTATGTAGTCTCAGTGTGATCTTTGACTGGGCCAACCGAGGCAAATCTAGAGAGGATCAGAGCCATCTGCTTTGGGTAGCGTTTCACCCTCTCTGATGTTGGTTTGATGATCTTCATCTGGAAAACGTGGTCATCTTGACAATTTGTGATGCTTTTGTAGATCTCTGAATGCTCATGGCACAAATTAATGACAATGGGAGTCAACACCTTGTTGGTTGCATCCTCATTTGGAGGGATGACTTTGTTCTTGAATGTCTGATTGTTCTGGGCAGTTCAGATGCCTTGGTCTTTGTCTATGATGAGGAAGATCTCCCTAGTGCTAGAAATGATCTTGGAATAGTGCTTCTAATACGTTGTCCACCTGATGCTAATGTAAGAACCCGTTACACCAAACGAGATTACTCAAAACATAAAACATGATTAATCCTTAATTAAGCACAAACCTAGAATATGGGGTAAATTATAACCAATTTCAACAATTCCCAATTGCTCAAAAACATTTATATAAAAGCCCAACAAATTGCTTTATTCACATAATGCTCAATATTCTTTATAATTACCCTATAGCCTCAGCTACAACATAAACTTTACAAAGGTACACTATCCACAGATTCAACATATACAAGCATCAACATGATGTAGTAAGTTTGATTTAATCAAAACATCGTATACACACTTTTCATCCGAACTTCAGAGTACATGGACGACTCTAGGACATACTAGACAACTAAACAACCATCTATAGGGTTTATCACCTCATATTCTTCTCACTATCATGATACTATTGTCGCTGCTATCAATCACCTAAAAAATATGGTGACCCACGAGGTGAGACTCAGTCCCAGTGTGAGATATAACTCTCTCCAACATATATTGATTACATCATATTAAATAGCAAATAACTGAGCAGTTGGAGTATTTAATAGTCAATTGAGCAGATTGATCAGTTCAAGCATGCTAAACAAATTAACGAAATAAGCTTAGCAATAAGTACGATTGTCAATGTATATAGTAGTAACATATAAATCCATTTCTTTTATCAGATATCTACTCAGGTTTCATAAGATTACATCTTATAACAATCATTATCATTGATCTAGCTATCGCCATATACCTAACTAACAACACAAGCAATCTAGAAACATAAGCATCATTGATATGTCTAGTAGTATGACATGGCTATCAATATTGCATGGTTAATAAAATGAACTAGTCTACATAATAAGTAGAGATAACATCATAGCACAACTAACTACATAAGCATAATTTTTAGTTTAAGCATTTCTAATTACATAGGCATGGCTAGAAGCATAATATTAAATATCAGTGTCATTATATTTGAAAACATAAACATGTTTACCACATGAGCACATCTATAACACAAGCATATCTATCATCTCTCATTGAACTATATGTCATCTCTTATATAAGAAGATCAAACAAGGGTTATTATCCAATGTGAGGCATTATGTATAACCTTAAACATATATGCTACATGGCTGTATTACATATTTTATTACATTGCCCTGAGGAATTTGAGGATACCACTCAAAATCCAATTGACGACTGATAAGTCAAAATCAGTGCCATACAAGATCTAGGAAGAGATGGAATCCTAAGATCTTCTCTGCCCCCGATCAGTACGGGTCCGCCACAGTGACACATAAGGTCAAGCTGCTAACAACCTAGTCTGTCCTTAGTATAGGTCACGAACTAGTGAAAGGAGGTGGGTACGCATACCCTACCATCTGAGGTACAACCGTAGTTGTCCTCCAATCTCATCACATATATAATCACCGGGACATGACCGCAATCATTCTCAAACAGAGGGCTAGGTATGACCATAGTCATACTCCCAAAACACTTGGATTTAGGATGACACAGGACACTTAGATGGATGTATGGCACAAGGCACTACATGGTTAGAATTTCACTTAATTAATTAGTGCCATTTGGGTGAATTAAGGCTTCATCATACAAATGGACATACAAACCCTATTTCATTTTTATCAAGTGTATAAGCATTGCAACTTTAGAAGATATAAAGCATTTGAAGTATATATCTTAATCATATTACCATATGTTATCATCCATTGCATTGTAATGAACCACATGATCATCATATCATTTCAAGATATCCATTTCTTATCACAAGTTCTAGGGTTTCAGCCCTTATTAGAACATGAAAAGGATTTCACCTCAATCAGGGATCAACATTCCCAAAGGTCATTTAAGACCATAACATTATTCATAGAAATGTCATCCTTATCATTCCATTCCTTAAACAATTTCAAAAGATCATCAACATTTATGTATTCATAGGTATTATTATGGAAAGGCACTATGGTATTCAAATAGCACTACATTGTGGTTTAAACACAAGAGGAGTGTAATTCATTTTCACGTTAATCATGAAAGAGGGCTGATTATAACCCATCACCATCATTTAGTTACATTAAGGTTAGGTATAACAAACTATATCACATTAAAGTTACACACCCACTTATTATAGTCATTTATCAAATATAACTATCTGAGAGGAAAGGTAAGACAACAAATTAATGATATTGAATCATCGAATTCTCATCACTAGGACCCACATATAATAATATCACAAGATTCATTCTAATCCATTAGATGTTGAAGCATCCAATCTTATTCATTGGAATAGGTTCATTGTTCAAAGTTATCAATTGAAGTATATGCTTAATTATTAGATCAATTGAACCAAGGAACCATTAATTTAAGGTTTAGTCAAATATACAACTAAATAATTAACTTACCATATGTGGTGATGACCTGATCCACCATTAGTTATGATCACTAAATCACCGTCGGTTGTTAGATCAACACTATATTCATTTAATACCATCAGATATTAAGCTAATGTCATCATTGATTGATAGCATCATTAGAGAATCAAACAATTGCTCATTGAGATTCCAAGAGATCCTAACACTGACCTAAGGTGTGACTATCAGTTCACATCATCATTCATAACCATTGGTTACCACCTTCAGTTGTCATGAAGACCACACCATCAAGTCATGTGTTTAGAGGTGAAAATAACCTAGAGACCCTAATATGGACCATCGGTTGATAGGTTCTTAGCACCATAGGTTGTGATACCAACCTGAACTAAGTCATATACTTCCTTAGGAAGAATGTTCACATGATTAAAATTTCATCTAGAACTGAACACAAAACAAGAAACACCATAAAAATAGAAATCCCAAACAAGCTTAGCTTCTTAATTGTTAAATCACCATTTTAAAGCAAGAACATGAGCTAACAAGCTTATAGTAACCAATATAAGTAAAAAGGGTTATAAACCTCACCTCTACTAAGAAGAATAGACTTATAGAAGAAATAAACTCGAGCCAAGAAGGTAGAAAACCCAAGAGGAACCTCTGAACTCGGCCAAGCAGACACTCTTCTGCACAAGGAATCAAAACCCTAGAAGAAGAAATAAGAAAGGTAGTATCTTGAGCAATAAAGAAAATTTTACCATGGGATAGAAGAGTTATAACCTGGAGGAAGGTCTAAGGCAGAAGAAGAGTAAGAAAAATGGAGAAGGAAGGAATAAAACAACTTATCTTGGTCGAAAACCCTAGAAGATGACCTTAGAAACCCTAGGTAGGGCTAGATGGAGCTCTAGGAGACCTTTTTCTCCGAAAAGAGGTTGTATTCTACCTTAGACCACTTTGATTTGCAGCCAATTAGGGCAAGGTTGGTTCTCTAAGATAGGTGAAAGAGGGAGTGAGCAATGATTTTGATTTGGAGATAGGAAGGGGTATATATAGCTTCATGGATAAGGAAGGAGTCAAGCATGTGGTGCCCATGAGTTTTCCATGTGTCCATAGCCTAGAGCTTCTATGTACATGCAACACCTCCCTCACTTACCCCCTACACATTCTCTCCTTTATCCTTATCTTTATCCCTATCCTTATCTTGACCCTTATCCTTATCCTTATCTTTACCATTACTCTTATCCTTATCCATAAAGGGGGAAACCCCTAAAATGTCCTTGGAGAGGAACACCTTCAAACCAAGAACAACTAGGAGCCCCATAACCCAACAAAGTTGATAATGATAAGGAAACCTATAAGGATCGTAGTTCTTGTGACAATATACAAAGAACTCCTCCCAATTGGGTAAATTGTAGAAAAGTCTAGGATGTACATAAAATTGCATAACTTGCTCAAACAATGTCCAAATTGGACCAAATTTGAAACTTCAGCTTGTCACATGATACCATAACCTAACATAAGGTTAGATTAAGGTTCTAAAAATTTAATTATGGTAATTCAACATGTTAAACCATTTAAGCAAGGTTAGGGGTTTCACATCTGAGGTCATCTGTAGTACAAGACATAGAACACTAGACCCAATCCTTTTTTTCTAGGAGGGATCCAGATGATATATGTGCATCCTTGTCACTACGCTCTCAGTCCTATGTCTGGATGGATATTCATCTCCCGTAATTGTTGTTCAAATAATACATGGTTATAGGGTAGATGAAGTCTCATCCTGTGTGGGGCACCTAGATGATGTTGGTGATGTGAATCATATCAATGTGAAGTAGGGGATCGTCTTATTTGATGCATGCAATGGAATTGGGATTGTCTGCTTAAAAAGTGATGATGGAATGACCTAACAAGTATTTTATGTTCTGATGTAGTGATGAGGGAACTACTCGATTTCAACGAATTCACAACCTCCCTAGAAGGAGGTCGAAGGAGGGACTCAACTCCATGATGACGATGGGGATGGTGAACATCTAAGGTTTGATGTGAAGCTTCAACATGATTTATCCCAGTTTCCTTGATTACTCTGTCAAAGGAGGTTTTTTTTTTGTTGCTGATTGGAAGTTGGAAGGATCCTTCCAAAGGATAATTAGTGTCTTTAAGGGAAACACATTGAGGCATGCACCATAGGAGGGCATCTTGAGGCTTTTGTATATTTCTATGATCAGTAAGGGCCTATTGTGATTCCTACCTTTTGGGATCTCTTCCTTGAAGAATGAGATAATGTGTGGGGTCGTGATCATCCCAATATTGGCTGTAAGAGTTTTAGGTCACATGTCTCTAGAAACATAGGCCCCTTCTAGAGTCTTCATGAGTGCATCTCGGTGTGGCTTGGAAGTTTTGCATCACTTCTACATGTGACACATACACTTCAGGTTCAATGAGCAACTGGATTGTGTTTGAGGCTTCAGGATGTGTCTCCTAAGAAAGCTCAGACATCAGTTGTTCCTTCTTCGTGTCAATGCATGTAATGGATACCTTTCATGCCCCCTCTTCTATAATGCTGGTAGGGACTCCTATGTAGATAGTCGCCTTCTCTTTACCCTTGATTCGGGGAAGTTGTTCCTCAAATAAGGCTAAGTATTGGTCATCCTTTGCTGAGACAAGTGAATCTATCATGGATGATATCAATTTGTAGGGTGATAGACTGGATGGAACCATGTCTTTGGTAACCCACACCTTCTACACTTTTGGCTTTGGATTTGCCTTTGGTACATTAGTTGGTTGTGCGATAGACATAAATATCTATCCCTGGTAGGGGCTCAATGTGCCAATTGAATTTTAGATATATATCAGAATTATTGGCTTATGTTCTCAAACTGAGGTGACGATCTGAGTATTTCAAGATGAGTTCTTGATTTCTGGTTCTAATGGAAGGATGAGTCCACATGGTGGATGTTCTAGTGAAGAGATCAGAGACACCATATTGGATGACTAAGTTACTTCTTTTGAGGTGATAGTGTGGGCCTCCCCAACATCAATTAGATCTTATAAGTCGAGTTTGAGCATGATGCAAGTACCCATCTTGTGGCCCTTTGTACGATGGAAGTCACAAAAGGCATTGACATTGTATCTCTTTGGCAAGGGATTCAGTGGATCCCTTATGGCCATGTACTTGAGTAGATGCTTGATGTCTGGCATGATAATGCTGAGAGAAGCTCCCAAGGGTGTGAACTTTCTATTTGGTTTGGAAGGCTTTGTTGCCGATGGAGCAATAGTTACTGGATCGACATGAGATGTCAGACTACTCACTATTGGAGGAGTGTTTGCAGTTGTCTGCTGCATTGCTGGCTGGAAAGGTAGTGGTGTGTACCCATAGTAGTTGTTTTGTAGAAACACATACTGTGGAGACATGTACTTAGTCTAATAAATGGGGGCATCATGTGAGCTTTTTGTTGTTAATTTATCGAGGCATGGACTGCCTGTGTCATTAATGTCTGTACTAACAAGACTTGTAAGGTTGGTAGATGTTGCTTACCCATTCTAGCAGGGATGAGTATTGCACCTACTGTGGCATCCAATGTCTTTGCTTTCACCTATTTGGACTTTTGGTTAGTCATCTAGGAGGTAGGTCATTGTTGGAAAGTTAGCCCTATGTTTGGATAGACTCGCCTCTTGATTGAATTTTTAATCCACACACCCACTTGTATGAGCTTTGGGAAGGTATTATACCTTTGTGAGGGTAGTGAGAGCTGGCGTGACTACTTTGATCACCATGTTAAGGCCTCCATCATCCAATGAACTCAAAAAAGCTTTTGGATGTTTTCTACTATAGTGCTTCCAAGTCCTCTTTGGTTGGAATTTGGTCTAGATTCTAGGCATATTGATTGTCAAAACCTTTCAGTCATCTTGCCCCATGTGGTGATGGTGATCATGTCCTGTTTGTTGTATCAAACCAACACGGGACCAATGATGGTCCATGTGAAATAGTGCATCAATACCTTATTTTCAACTTGGACTTCCACCATTTTGAAGCAATAAGCCTTGAAGTGAGCCATATGATCCC
Organism: Alisma plantago-aquatica; assembly: GCA_963693085.1. Taxonomy (NCBI): domain Eukaryota; kingdom Viridiplantae; phylum Streptophyta; class Magnoliopsida; order Alismatales; family Alismataceae; genus Alisma; species Alisma plantago-aquatica. The sequence goes on along the minus strand of OY856412.1, from coordinate 778,559,829 downwards.
TATTTCTAGAGTACTCATGGAATTTCAACATGCTTAAGTTTTTAGCAGCTTTACATCTGGGCAATGACATAATTTATTGAATGCTTTCCCACTGTCTTTGTTCCCCTCTAGAAGTTTGATTTCTTGCATGATCTCAAGCAATAGGGGATATGTGATAGCGGGTTCCTGTGCATGTGGAGAGATACTAAAGGATTGGGGATATCAAGAGAAGAAAATATTCTTCCATTATGTGAGATTTTATGTATGGGATGACCCTATCTTACATAAACGGTGTAGGGATGGCATTTTAAGGAAGTGTGTTCCAAAGTGTGAGTTTGAGAGCATACTTGTTCATTTTCATTCTTTACCCACCTGGGGATACCATGCAAGCTGAAGAACTGCAACTAAGGCATAAGAAAGTAGTTTTTATTGCAACTCCTACAAGTTCCTCCATTTAAAGTTTGGAATAAGGCTCTTCAAATGGTTGATCAAACATCTTAGAGGGAGCAAGAGGCTCCCTTGTCAATTTTTTATCTGACGATGTACAACTTGCATCTTTGTCCATTGACTTTGAAGCTGATTGCTTCCCTTGCAAATCCACGGTCCCATATGGAAATACTTGTAAGACTAGAAATGGTCCAGACCACTTGGATCTCAATTTTCTTGGAAAGAATTTGAGTTTGGAGTTGAACAACAAAACTTGGTCTCCTTCTTTGAAGTCCTTGATCTTGATTCTTTTGTTATGCCATTTCTTAGTCCTTTCTTTATAGGTCTTGGCATTCTCATAAGCATCCATTCTTAGTTCTTCTAGCTCTTGGAGTTGCAACAATCTTTTCTCTCCTGCCTTCTTGAGGTCATAGTTCAGGTATTTGATTGCCCATAGTGTTTGTGCTCCAATTCTATGGGTAAATGACATGATTTACCATAGAAAAGTTTCAAAGGATTTGTTCCAATAGGAGTTTTAAAAGCTATCCTGTATGCCCATAATGCATTATCTAACTTCAGTACCCAATCCCTCCTTGAACCGGAGACGGTCTTTTCTAGGATAGCCTTTAGTTTCCTATTTGAGATCTCCACCTGACCTGATGTTTGAGGATGATAAGGTGTGGATACCTTATGTTTCACTCCATACTTGCTAAGTAGGTTGTTGAAGTTCCTTTCATTAAAATGGATGCCACCTTATGATATTATTAGTCTTGGAACTCCAAATCTGGGGAAGATGATCTTCTAGAATAGTTTTATGACTACTTTGCATCTGGAGCTTGAGTGGGGATTGCCTCTAACCATTTTGAAACATAATTACATGCCACTAATATGAACTTGTAGCTGCATGAGGATGGAAAAGGGACCATATAATCTATACCCCACACATCAAAGACTTCTATTTCTAGAATTGAGTTCAATAGCATTTCATCCCTCTTTGAAATTCCCCCAGATCTTTGGCAATTGTCACAAGACTTGACAAATGTGTGCACATCATAGAATAGACTAGGCCAATAAAAACCAGATTGAAGGATTTTGGTTGCAATTTTGTCTTCTTTAAAGTGTCTTTCACAGGGAGAGGAATGGCAATCTAAAATCACACTAGCAATTTCTTCATTTGGGATACATCTCCTGATGTGTCCATCTACACATTGCTTGAACAACAGAGGGTTGTCCCAATAATAGAATTTAACATCATGAAGGAACTTATTCTTTTGCTGGTAAGTGAAATTAGGTGGAATACTTTTGGTGGCAAAGTAATTTGCAAAATCAGAAAACCATGGAAAGTAAGAGAGTCATACAACTTCTCAATGGGCAACTTGTCATCAACATGAACTTTTTCTTCAATGCTAGTAGAAATACGTGAGAGATGGTCAGTTACACTATTCTCAGTTCGTTTCTTATCTTTGATTTCTAAGTCGAACTCTAATAGTAGTAACATCCAGCAGATGAGGTGAGGTTTGACATCTTTCTTGCTCATAAGGTACCTTATTGTAGCATGATCCGTATACACAATGACCTTAGAACCCACTAGATACTGTCTTAATTTATCAAATGCATAAATAAACCAAGAATCTCCTTCTGTGTAGTAGAATAGCTGATTTGTGCTTCATCAAGGTCTTACTTGTGTAGTATATGGCATGGAGTTTGTTGTCCTTTCTTTGTCCTAAGACTGTTCCTATGGCATAGTCACTGGCATCACACATTACTTCAAAAGGAGCACTCCATTCTAGTGGTTGGATAATATGACTGAAACTAAGGCGTCCTTTAACTTTCGAAAGGAAATTTGGCAATCATCATTGAATCCCGCATGGCCCAAAAAACTATGAATTTCCTTCACATTGGTTTGAGCCGACATCCTCCACTTTAGCTTTATCCACATCAATCCCTTTATTCTAAATAGTATGTCCTAGAACAACACCTGCCTGCACCATAAAGTGGCATTTCTCCCAACTAAGAATGAGGTTTACTTGTTGGCATCTCTACAAAACTTTAGTTAGATTCAACAAACAATCATCAAATGAATTGTCGTAGATGCTAAATTTATCCATGAATATTTCCATAATCTTTTAAATGTAATCATAAAAAATGGTTATCATACACCTTTGAAAAGTGGCGGGAACATTGCAAAGCCCAAAGGGCATCTGCCTATATGCATAAGTTCCATAGGTGCTTGTAAATGTGGACTTTTCTTGATTGGGTGGATAGATGGGAATCTGGAAGAACCCTCTATACCCCTCAAAATAGAAAAAATAGGAGTGGTGAGCAAGTCTTTCTAGCATCAAATCAATAAAAGGTAAAGGGAAATGATCTTTTCTGGTGGCTTTCTTCAATTTTCTATAGTCAATGCACATTTTCCATCCGGTGACGATTCTTGTTTGTATAAATTCATCATTTTATCCTTTAATTACTGTTGTTCCTCCTTTATTAGGCACAACATGTATAGGACTCACCCAAGGACCATCACTTATTGGATAAATATTTCTGGCATCTTTAAGTTTTAAAATTTCCTTTTTTACAAATTCCATCATATTTTGGTTTAGTATCCTTGGGGGGGGTCTATGCATGGTTTGGTATTCTCTTACAAAGCTATCCTATGCATACAAATGGATGGGTTAATTCCTTTGAAGTCATTAATAGAATAACCTATCACATCTTTATAGATTCTAAGTTCATTAAAAAGTTTTTCTTCTTGATCATTGTTTAGTTCAACATTTATAATGATGAGAGAGGAAGAGTTTGGGCCTAAGAATGCATACCTTAACTCCGGTGGAAGGGGTTTTAGTTCTACCTGTTCACTTGGATTTGTGGTATTGCTTCCTTCATACTTCTTGGAGCCTTCTTCACTTGGTGGAATCTCCAAAGTTTCAGGACTTTCCTCATTGAGAGTAGAACTTGCATCATCTTCTTCAAGATCATCTAATGCAGTTTCAACAGAATTGTTTTCTTCCTCAAGTAGTGTATCAATAGTGTCAATGAGACAAAGGTACTCCTTGGATCTGGGCACCTTCATGGAATCATAGACTGAAAATACTAGTTCTTCATTGTGACATCCCCAGATTTTGATTTCTCCAAACCCTATTGGGAATGAGATGTCAGAATCCGAGAACATCATCCAATCATATCAGAAAGCAATGCGGAAGCATAATACGCATACATGAACATACAACCATAACATTTCTCAACAATAACATGTATATTTACAACATGAATTATTACAGCTTAGATTACAATTACATATTGAAAGAGAATTTTACACAAGTCTAAATATGTATGCTAACATGATCTACACAATAGGTACAACCTGGACAACTTGCTCACATCCTATACTTTTCTCCCATGCTATCTCTGAACCTAAAACATACGCGAAACAACAAATCAACACACAAGGTGTTGTGTACATAGGCAGAAAGATACATATATTTATGGCTTTCATAATTTTGAAAAAGATTTGCAGAAGGAAATAAAATCATAGAAAACACTTCTTTATTAAGCGAAATACGCCAATTTAAGTCATTTTCCTAGATGAATTGCATTATCAAGGTGGACTAGTACCAAAACATAAATATTGGGCCCATCCCCATATACCAAGTACTCTAGGGAAACTCCCCGTAGACCCTGTGCTCTAGGGAGGTGTACTAGCCAACATTAATCCATTCCCTCATAAGGGGTATAATGAACACCTTAAATAACTACAAAGCACCTACTTATCATTTATGTTTACAAGTGATAAAACATCGAGTACTATATAGTGCTACTACATCCAATATTTGCAAATAGAAGAGAGCATACATACATATCATGATTGCAAGCAAGAAAACCATAGTCATATACTTAAATAAAAACCCACGTACCTGATTTCAGAGATTTCTAACTTATCCTTGATCATCTAGAAGTCTGGTCATCACCTGATTAAGACAAGACCACATACTATCATCAGATTCTCATCATCTTAACCCTAGTCGTGTTCATTAGGGTTTATATTATCTCATTAGGATATTCCAACGTTTACTTGCATTATTGTCCTATATTTATCGTACTGATGTCATTTTCCAGATTATGATTCATTATCTGAATATTAGGTTCCATATCCTTTTTGGTGCACATAATAACCCTAGGTTACATCATTAACCTAGATTAGGGTTTTATAACCTGTATTAAGATTCATATTCATATAACAGGGATTCTGTTTATCATTATGATCTCATAATTAAAACTGAGGTTCCATATATTGATATGAGCTTACTCTGTAAATCTCATCATTTATTGAGCATGTATGCAATTATTACATTTTATTTAGGGTTAATAGCCCTAGATAGCTATATGAAGCAAATTACATGATTTCGTACATCAACGTGACCATAACTAGCATCATATGCATTCTATACATAATTGTGGACTTACTGATATTTTTCCATAATTTTATATCATCATTTGATATTTATTATCCGTCATATAAGCATTTCACATCTTACACGATATCATAGATATTAAAGTATTAAAAGGCTGATATTATGTTTCTATATTGTTCTATGCATTTTTTTGAGAATTTAGGTACCTTACTTGCATTTTTCTTATAACTATGCTATTTTCTATGAATTATACAAGATCTGTGAATTAACTGCAATAATTACCTTTTTGTGGACAATTGTGTGCTGCCACGTGGCCTTATGGCTGGCGCGCATCCTTTGGTTGCTGGGCCGGTTTAGAGTTTTGAACTCATTCTGGTTCTCTAATCGGGACCTGGTTCACCCATCCCTTCTCCTCCTCGCGATAGCGGCAATCTCAGGGTGAGTCACGTAGGGCGGCTCCCCTTTCCTACACGACGCCGACGCTGGCTGGCCTCCAGTGTGCGATCAACAAGAGAGTTTGATGCGATGATTTTGAGTCGCATTTATAAACCTGTTTGATATGTGTTTTATGCTTTTATTAGTCAGTTTTTATGGTTAATATTGCATAATTCATCCATTTTGGTCTTTGCTACTATTTCATGTCAAATCCCCTTTATTTCATCGTTTTGAGCATTAATTGTCAAAATATTATTATTTGTGTGAATTTATGTGGTTTCGTGTTTGAATTTCAGGGAAAACAAGTATCTGCTTCCGTCGATACCATCGAAGGAAGTCAATACCATCGACCGGACCACAGGTTTCCAACCGCGAGTATCAGCAAAAAGTCGATACTATCGATAGTGATGTCGATGGTATCGAGCTACCATCAGGTTGCTAATAAGGGAGCAGTCGATAGTATCGACACCAAGTTGATACCATCGACGCACGGAGGCTACAGCGATGCAAAATGACAAAACCGTCTCTACAGGTTCGTCGATACCATCGACTTGCGTCGATGGTATCGAGATTGCATCAGGCACTCAGACGAAAGGAGAGAAGGGTTGCCACTACCACACTGAGTCGATACCATCGACTCGTGTCGATGGTATCAACACCGTAAGATATGCGTTTGCTTTGGAATGATCTTAATCAGACGGACGTGGTTAATTAGCGACCTAATTTGGGAGATATACCTAAGGACGGCGCCCCCAGCCAGGAAAGGAGGTCATTAGTTGCTGTACACATCCCGGAGAGCAAAGGAGAGAAGAACGGAGCACGAGAGCACGCCTCAGCCGATTCGGACGCCGAAGAAGACGAATTCTACCACCGGAAGGCGGAAGAACGCGGATTCCACGACAAGGATCGATTGGACCTTCTCCGCTCAGGGGTTTCACCATTCAATTTCGTTTTTCTCATGTTTCCCCTTTTCTCTACTGCATTGTACTCTGAGATGAACATGCGGGGCTAATCCCCTTTATCTTTAGGACCGGGAGTAGCCCGAGGATTCATTGTATGACGATTTTATAATAGTAATTCATATCTTATCTCTTAAATCCGTGGTATGATTTCAGTTTCTCAATATATTGTTATGCTTGATCACCATAATAATAACCTAATGCCCTTAATCACTTTGAAAGAAGGATTAACAGCTAAAAAGAGACGGAATTTACATTAATCGACAAATCCCTTGAACAAGGTGGTGTAAAATTAATGGTGGACACCGAGAGATCACTTATAATGCACCTAGTTTAGGGTATAGGTTACTACGACGGTGGAACCGACCTAGACTTAGGTAGTGAATTGCACCACGACAGTGGGAAATTCTATTTTCAGGCCACTACCCAGATAGAGAGATAAAAATTGAGGCATTATATAAAATCTAATACAATGAAAACCCGCAGTGAAACCACAATCCTAAAGATACCCTTGTGAATTGATTAAATCAACATTTAATCGATCGTTTGTTTTGTTTTGTTTTTATTTTTCTTTTAATTTTAACAACAACTCTCAACTTGTTAATCGGCTTAGCTGATCACGAGTAGCTAGTAGGAGTCCCCGACGATTGCACGTATCCCTGAGTTCGACTCGGGCCTCACAAAGTCCTGTACTACTCGACACGTTCACTTGCGTTTCTGCGCATGGCAAAATTGCGTCAAGTTTTTGGCTCCGTTGCCGGGGATACGACAATTTGTTGGCACTTTGAGTGCTGTGAGCGGCCACTCTAGGCCACTTTTATTTTTTTTATTATTATTATCATTCTAAAAATTCATAATCTATTTTCTAAATATTTGCAATCGTCAAGCACTGTACTAAATTTAATCTTGCTATTTTCAGGTACCGTGCATGGTGCAGACGCGTAGTACTGACTACGCAGGTCGCGCACCAGAGGTTCTACTGACGGGACCAGAAGATGAGGAAAGTCACAATCAAGATCATATAGAGGATACAGATTCTGAACCCGAACAAGACGAGATGGAGGCCGAGCCACAGACTATATGGGAGAAGATAAAGGCTTCTTCCGCATCCGCTTCAAAAGGGCCTATAAAGATGCAAGCAATCAACATACCTACATATAAGATTGATCCAGCTTTGATAAATATGGTGAAGTCCAATGCTTTTCATGGGCTCAAGAATGAGGACCCCGTCGCGCACATAAGCCAGTTTGTTGAGAACTGTGACATGGTTAAAATCGACAGGTTTCCACAGGATGCACTTTATCTTAAGCTTTTCCCGAGTTCATTGGCAGGAGCCGCGCGAGAGTGGCTACACAATTTAGATGATGAGTTTGTGGAGTCCTGGGACCATATGGTGGAAGTTTTCTTTGAGAGGTTCTTTCCTCCTGAGAAGACCAACGACATGATCAGGAAGATCCATAACTTTACCCAACAGGCAGGTGAAACATATTCTGAGACCTGGGAGAGGTTTCAGGTCATGCTGAGATGGTGCCCGCATCACGGGCTGGATAAAGAAACACAGGTAAAGATATTCTATTTTTCTCTCTCCGAGCACGATAGGAGAAACCTTGATTTAGCTGGGTCAGGATTCTTTTTGAACAACACGGACACCAGGTGTTGGGAGATATTAAAGAGCATGGCTAGGAAACAATCATGGGGCGAAAGAGGCGCCGTGGAGCAGGTCCGAGCAGTAGGAGAATCTAAGGCAATAAAAGAACTGAATGAGAAGATGGATCTTCTCGCAAAGAAATTGCTTGCAAAGGAGGATACTGAGTCCGAGGACGAGGCTCAAGTGAAATTTATGAGGCAGTAGCCAGGTTACAGGAACAACGACTACGCATGGAGAAAAGACAAGAAGTTCTCGTGGAAGGATCCAAACAATTTTCTGCAGGATCCGAATGCCAAACCCCAGCCAGTAGCAGAGGATAAGAGCACAGAGCTGCTCAATCAGGTGATAAAACAAAATCAAGAACTCATGACTACGTTCGGCCAGCAAATTAAACAGCAAGGGGAGTTTATGAATCAGTTTGGGCAAACACTGCAGAGCCATGGGGCGCAAATGAGGACCATTGAGACATCTATGGCACAAATGGCAGCAGAGATAGCCAGTTTGAAGAAACTGGCACATCTAGGTTTTCCGGGAAACACCAATGTTCCAGGGGGAAACCAACAGACAAAGGCCATATTGCTGAGAAGCGGCAAGAAATTGTTAAATCCAAGGGCCGAAGAGACAAGCACACCACAAGATGAAGTAGAAAGTGAAGCCAATGAGGAGCAGCCCGCACCAGTCACAGATCCAGTCAATGACACAGTTGTGGATTCTACTGAAGACCCGATTGTAGAGGAGGAAGGACCTCAGAAAACGACACCCTATGTGCCACCGCATCAAAGGGCACAAGCGGTCCTGGTCCCGTATCCACACAGTGCTAAGGCAAGGAAGGTAGATGCACAATTTAAGAAGTTCTTAGTCAGTTTCAGGAAGCTTTCAGTCAATATCCCTCTATTGGAAGCCATTGAGCAAATCCCATCTTACGGGAAATTTCTAAAGGACATCATTACTAAGAAAAGGAAAATTCCGGATACAGAGGTTGTCGTGCTCAAAGAGCAAGTGAGTGCCTTCATCATGGGCACTTTTCCACCAAAGAGGCAAGATCCGGGCTGTTTTAACATTTCTTGTTATATTGGAAAAGTCAAATTTGGTGAAGCATTATGTGACTCAGGGGCAAGCATCAACTTGATGCCCCTTTCTACATTCAAAAAGCTGGGATTGAAGGAGTCATGGCCAAGCAACATGACTATTCAATTGGCAGACAATTCGGTGGTAAAGCCATATGGAATATGTGAAGATGTGTTAGTAAAAGTGGACAGATTTGTTTTTCCAGCAGATTTTGTAGTCATGGAGATGCAGGATGAACATGGCAACAAGCTATTACTTGGACATCCTTTCCAAGCTACAGCCGACATGATTTTAGAGATGGGGAGAGGTCGTTTGACCTTGGGTATAGCCGATGACCGATTTGAGATGGTCATGCCCTCTAGTACAGTGTCGTCTAAAGCAAAGGAACAATGCCGTGTGGTAAAACATCTGGATCATAATATTTCACTCTGTCTTGGGAAGCCATTTCTGGACATGGCTCATGTGATGAGCAAAGTGGACAATGGAACTTTGGCTGTGGACATCATGGAACAGACCAAGGTAGTATCTCTGTGTAAAGCTGTAGGGTTCCCTAATGATGAGGATGAGGACATTCCGCCTTATTCGGAAGATGATGTTATTGCAATTTCTATTTTTGATGCATATCCTGAATTACCATTGGAGGCTTACTTGGTAAATATTACACATGATTGGATGCAGAGCAATTCACTCAAGGAGTGCGCCAAAATGCTTCAGATGCTTCCATGCTTCTATGCGAGGCATTATGAAGATTTAGGTGAACTTCCCCTACCGCTTCAATCATCTCTGATCAGCCCGCCGGAGTTAGAATTAAAACCGCTACCACCGCATCTCAAATATGTCTTTCTAGATGAGGAAGACAAGTTACCTGTGATTATTTCTGCTTATTTGAGTGCGGATGAGGAGGAACAATTGCTGATAGTACTGAAAAACCACCGGGGAGCTTTTGGGTGGTCCGTTGCAGATATCAAGAGGATTTCCCCTACATTATGTCAGCATAAGATTCGGCTCAAAGAGGGAGCCAAGCCTATGATCCAACCTCAACGACGTCTCAATCCAAGCATGATGGAGGTTGTAAAGAAGGAGGTTATTAAAATTCTTGCTACAAGTATCATTTACGCAATATCAGACTCGACATGGGTGAGTCCCACACAGGTAGTCCCTAAAAAGGGGGGAATTACTGTCACCCAAAATATTTTAAATGAACCTGTCACCACCCGATTGGTAACCGGGTGGCGAGTTTGTATTGATTACCACTGTCTGAATGCCGCTACGCTAAAGGATCACTTTCCTTTACCTTTTATCGATCAAATTCTAGAGCGTCTTGCTGGCCGATCGCACTTCTGTTTTCTTGACGGGTACTCGGGGTACAACCAGATTTCAATTGATCATTTGGACCAAGAGAAATCTACTTTCACTTGTCCCTACGGGACTTTCGCGTATCGTCGAATGCCTTTTGGTTTATGCAATGCACCTGCGACTTTTCAGCGTTGTATGCTCCTATCTTTTCTGACATGGTTGAACGCTGTCTTGAGGTGTTTATGGATGACTTTTCTGTGTATGGTGCATCGTTTGACGAATGTCTCTACAATCTGGACAAAGTTTTACAGCGCTGCAAGGATACACATTTGGTCCTCAACTGGGAAAAATGTCACATGATGGTGACTGAGGGGATAGTGCTAGGACACAAGGTGTCTAGCAAAGGTTTAGAGGTGGATCCGGTAAAAATTGAAGTTATTTCCAAGTTACCCCCACCAAATTCTGTTAAAGGGATAAGGAGTTTCTTGGGACATGCCAGATTTTATCGTCGATTTATAAAAGACTTTTCAAAAATCGCGAAACCTCTATCTGAACTGCATGAGAAAGACGTTGTATTTGATTTCAATGACAAATGTCTACATGCGTTCGACGTGTTGAAGGAGAAACTAATTTCTACGTCGGTTGTTCAAACGCCGGATTGGACTAAACTGTTCAAACTCATGTGTGATGCTTCTGATTTTGCGGTAGGAGCCGTGTTGGGGCAGCGGGTGGACAATAAGCCCGCCGTGATTTTCTACACTTCAAAGACTTTGAATGACGCCCAATTAAACTATACAACCACTGAAAAAGAATTACTCGTCGTTGTTTTCGCTTTTGAAAAATTTCGGCAATATTTAGTTGGATCTAAAGTAGTCGTTTGGACTGACCATGCCACAATTAAATATTTAATGGAGAAAAAAGACTCAAAGCCTGGATTAATTAGGTGGATTTTGCTCTTACAAGAATTTGACATCGAAATCAGGGATAAAGCTGGGATTGAAAATGTTGTGGTGGATCATCTGTCTAGGTTAGAGAGGGTGGATGAGAAAGATTTACATATACCCATAACCGAGACATTTCCGGATGAACAAATTTTGACAGTTAATTCTAAAGACCCTTGGTTCGCTGAGATTGTGAATTATTTGGCTTGCGGGATCATCCCGGAAGATTGGTCATATCAAGAGAAGAAAAGATTCTTCCACTCTTTACGATATTATTTTTGGGATGACCTGATTCTTATTAAGCAATGCAGGGATGGTATCCTACGCAGGTGTGTGCCTGAAGTGGAGTACGAGAGCGTTCTCCGTCATTGCCACGCACTACCTACGGGAGGACACCGTGCGAGCTCTCGTATGACAACTAAAGTTCTGGAGAGTGGCCTTTATTGGCCAACCTTGTTCCGAGACGCCTACAAGTTTGTAAGGCAATGTGACTCCTGCCAACGAGTAGGTAATATTTCAAAGAGATAGGAGATGCCCCTAAATGTGTTCCAAGAAGTGGAGGTATTTGATCTGTGGGGCATAGATTTCATGGGACCATTTGTGTCCTCAAATTCAAATTTATATATTCTTTTAGCAGTTGATTACGTGTCGAAGTGGGTAGAAGCAATACCCACAAGGACTAACGATTCCACTATAGTGTGCAGGTTTGTGAAAGAAAACATTTTCTGCAGGTTTGGAGTGCCCCGAATGATCATCAGTGATGGGGGTACGCATTTTAGGAATCCGAAGTTCTCGACATTATTGAAGAAATATGTGGTTAAACACAACATAGGTACCCCATATCATCCGAAGACTCAAGGACAGGTGGAGGTTTCCAATCGCGAAATTAAGAAGATTTTGGAGCGTACGGTGGCGTCCACGAGGAAGAATTGGAGTGCCCTACTACCGGATTCATTGTGGGCGTACATGACGGCTTACAAAACACCTATAGGCACCACGCCTTTTAGGTTAGCATATGGTCGGGCTTGTCACTTACCGGTAGAGTTAGAACACAAAGCACATTGGGCACTTAGAAGGCTCAACTTGAGTTATGATGGAGTGGGGAGGAAGAGATTGCTTGAATTGAATGAGTTGGATGAGCTGCGGATGACGGCATACGAGAACTCGCGGATATACAAGGAGCACACCAAGTTAATCCACGATTGCCACATCCAGTTGCGCACGTTCAAGAAAGGAGATAGTGTATTGCTGTTCAATTCACGACTGAAGTTGCATCTCGGGAAGCTCAAATCCCGGTGGAGTGGGCCATTCGTGGTAGAAGAGGTCAAACCACACGGCGCAATCTTGGTGCGTGATGGTGAGACCATGTTCTTGGTGAATGGACAAAGATTGAAGCTCTACTTTGGTGAAAATTACAAGAGGAAGGTGAATGAGGTCAAACTCATGTCACTTTCAGATGCATGAGGTGCCCAAAAGTCGTCTAGCCTAAGACGTTAAATAAGGGCGCTTGTTGGGAGGCAACCCAACCATTGGTACCTTAGATTAGTTCATGTACGTTCGTAGGTTGATTTGTTTTGGTTTAATTTTTAGTGTAAAAAAGATACCGTGATCGGTTTGTTCTTTGTGCAGGCTGAGGCAGAGTCGATACCATCGACACACTGGTCGATGGTATCGACCATGGAACAAGTTGACGACTGCATATTTTGCACTGCGTCGATACTATCGACGACCTCGTCGATGGTATCGACAGACCTACAGGCAGATCGCAAAATTAAGGTCGATGGTATCGAGATGCCTGTCGATACCATCGAGATCTCTGAAGATTTACAGAAGAAATCGACTCAGGAAAGTTGATACCATCGATGGGTGTGTCGATGGTATCGACACATTCAAGTGAAAAAGGCGCGTGTATCTTTAGGATTGCGGTTTCACCGCGGGTTTTCATTGTATTAGATTTTATATAATGCCTCAATTTTTATCTCTCTATCCGGGTAGTGGCCTGAAAACAGAATTTCCCACTGTCGTGGTGCAATTCACTACCTAAGTCTAGGTCGGTTCCACTGTCGTAGTAACCTATACCCTAAACTAGGTGCATTATAAGCGATCTCTCGGTGTCCACCATTAAAGAAACAAGAATGCAATTGGGGTGTCTCCTTTCTGCAGCGAGTATTGGACGTGAAGAGGAGTACGAGGAAAGCCCCGATTCACTTTGGCGGGCTTATCACTAAGCTGGCCATCTACCTGGGGTTGAATCTTGAGCAGCTGACTCCTCTCTCTACAAGAAGCAAGGTGAACTTGCAACATCTACACAGGTCCAATCTCTTACTTCTTCGAGATGGTTTGGCGTATGCGCATTGCCACGTCAACCATGCCTATCAGGAGTGCTCGTTGCCTGATCCGGTCTTTAACATCGAGGGGGAGCAACACTTCTGGTGGCCAATCATAGCCATCGCCGACTCCGATGACGAAGGCGGCAACGACGGTGGCGACGACGAAAATGACGATGAGGCTGAGGAGGAAGAGGAGGCATTCACACCTCTTCGGGCACGAGTGGCACCACGGAAGCGTCCTTGGATGCATCCGGGTGCATCTTCATCATCACAGCCTACACCACCACCACCTCCGCCCTCGCAGCCAAGCGAGGATGCCTATTCTATGCAGGGCATGTACGCGATGCTGCAGGACATCCAGCAGACCCAGCATAGCCACACACCACCTATGCCGGTATTGAAGATACTACCAACCGGCTCTTTGTGAATCAACAGGCAATTTTTGAGAATGAGCGCCTTCTTTTCGAGAATCAGCAGAACATCCATGATAGGTTGCACAGGATGGAGGTGCAACAACATCTGTTTTTCGATCATTACTGGAGCCAGAATTATTTTGGGGGGTATCCACAGCCTCCGCCGATGCCCCAGTATGATCTGACATTCCAGGCGCATTACCCTTCTTGGGACCCCACGGCGCCGCAGTACCCGCCTCCACCACTGCAGGAGTGATCCGGTATCACTGTTCCAATCTTTAAGTTTGTTTTTGACAATGAGGCCATAGTCGAATTCAAGCTTAGGGGGGTAGTTGGAACAACTTTATCTTTTACTATTTTTTTTAGTTTTTTTTAACTTGATTGTTTTTGTTCTTGTTATTTGTTTCTTGCAATTTTAGTTTTTGTAGGATCCACATGCTATCTAGTGTAATCGTGGATGTCATAAAGTTTGTGTCATCTCATTAATTGTGCATGGGAAAATCAAGGGAAATTTAAAATTTTTTGTGTGTTTGCAAAGCTTGTCTTGTTTAACCTTGGGTGCATATCCTACGAAAATGATTGGTTTTGTCAACTTTAAAACAAAATTTCACAACTGTACTCCTAATGATTCATGAAAGTGGACGAAAATGGTTGTTTGAGCCTAAACTGACCAAATGGTAATGAGACTCTAATTGGATGTAAGAGAGAGAAACCTCTTAACTACTATACAGGTCAGTAAGGAGGGACACATAATATCTTTCTAAGGTTCAGTCATCTAGTCTTGTGATCTTTCCACCTCTTTACTTTTCACAATCCACCACAAGAATTGGAAGTACTTTACAGTTTTAACTTCTTTGACAGCATTGCATATAGATAGGTCCTGCATTGAATTTATTTCCATATGTTTTGCACCAAAAGAAAGAAAAAAAATTAGAATAGTGATACATGCACATTACCCTTAGGTGCATGCCATGTAGTTGCAGTCATAATTTTCATGCATAAAGTATATCATGTATCTCAATTTTTCTCTAATGGTGAATTAAATTGTTCCATACCTTCTAAATAGTGCATATCTCTTAAAGAAAAAAAGAAAAAGAGAAAAATATGAAAAATCTGCATAATGAAGAAAAAAAGAAGAAGAAAAGAGTTATGTAGAAGCAACAAGAATAAGAAGGAGAAAGGAACATAATATCACCTGCATTTCAAGATAATTGAGTACATGATGTAGCTTAATTAGATGTCCATCTCGTTTAGAGATGGATGGTTAGTACATGCATCATTCCACCCAATTTTAGGCATTAGGGCATTTTTCATGTACATGTGCATCATTTAGGACATTTGTGTTTTATGCATGTTGAAACTGTATGATACTTCCACTTTCTTCCATGAACCACCCATCTTCATCCACCCGTTGCTCGGATTGGTAGGCCACCGTGAATTTCTCCTCACTAAGGTATATCAGGAGAACTGCTTCCATGTAGATGGTAGTTAGGGCGAGCAACGTAGTATAGGAGATCACAAGATGCACCAAGTCTGAACCGGCGAGTTTTATTATGTTAACTGCCTTATGTGATAGTGTTCATCAGTTTTGAGGTCAAACTTCTTTTATGGATGATTACTGTCGCCTTCAGGGTAATTACCGTTCCGTGGTTAGAAAGGGTTGGTATGTGAATGTCCGGTGGGAGTCATATGGGACGTTGGTTGTGGTGTGTTGTTCTTCAGTTGACATTAACAATTCTATTCTAAGGATTAGTTGCTCGAGGGCGAGCAATGTTTAAGCTTAGGGGAGTTTAATGCGATGATTTTTAGTCGCATTTATAGACCTGTTTGATATGTGTTTTATGCTTTTATTAGTCAGTTTTTATGGTTAATATTGCATAATTCATCCATTTTGGTCATTGCTACTATTTCATGTCAAATCCCCTTTATTTCATCATTTTGAGCATTAATTGTCAAAATATTATTATTTGTGTGAATTTATGTGGTTTCGTGTTTGAATTTCAGGGAAAACAAGTATCTGCTTCCGTCGATACCATCGACGGAAGTCGATACCATCGACCGGACCACAGGTTGCCAGCCGCGAGTATCACCAAAAAGTCGATACTATCGACAGTGATGTCGATGGTATAGAGCTACCATCAGGTTGCTAATAAGGGAGCAGTCGATAGTATCGACACCAAGTCGATACCATCGACGCACGGAGGCTACAGCGACGCAAAATGACAAAACCGTCGCTACAGGTTTGTCGATACCATTGACTTGCGTCGATGGTATCGAGATTGCATCAGGCGCTCAGACAAAAGGAGAGAAGGGTTGCCGCTACCACACTAAGTCGATACCATCAACTCGTGTCGATGGTATCGACACTGTAAGATATGCGTTTGCTTTGGAATGATCTTAATCAGACGGCCGTGGTTAATTAGCGACCTAATTTGGGAGATATACCTAAGGACGACGCCCCCAGCCAGGAAAGGAGGTCATTAGTTGCTGCACACATCCCGGAGAGCAAAGGAGAGAAGAACGGAGCACGAGAGCATGCCTCAGCCGATTTGGACGCCGAAGAAGACAAATTCTACCACCAGAAGGCGGCAGAACACAGATTCCACACCAAGGATCGATTGGACCTTCTCCGCTCAGGGGTTTCACCACTCATTTTCGTTTTTCTCATGTTTCCCCTTTTCTCTATTGCATTGTACTCTGAGATGAACATGCGGGGCTAATCCCCTTTATCTTTAGGACCGGGAGTAGCCCGGGGATTCATTGTATGACGATTTTATAATAGTATTCATATCTTATCTCTTAAATCCGTGGTATGATTTTGGTTTCTCAATATATTGTTATGCTTGATCACCATAATAATAACCTAATGCCCTTAATCACTTTGAAAGAAGGATTAACGGCTGAAAAGAGACGGAATTTACATTAATCGACAAATCCCTTGAACAAGGTGGTGTAAAATTAATGGTGGACACCGAGAGATCGCTTATAATGCACCTAGTTTAGGGTATAGGTTACTACGACGGTGGAACCGACCTAGACTTAGGTAGTGAATTGCACCACGACAGTGGGCAATTCTGTTTTCAGGCCACTACCCGGATAGAGAGATAAAAATTGAGGCATTATATAAAATCTAATACAATGAAAACCCGCGGTGAAACCGCAATCCTAAAGATACCCTTGTGAATTGATTAAATCAAAATTTAATCGATCGTTTGTTTTGTTTTGTTTTTATTTTTCTTTTAATTTTAACAACAACTCTCAACTTGTTAACCGGCTTAGCTGATCGCGAGTAGCTAGTAGGAGTCCCCGACGATTGCACGTATCCCTGAGTTCGACTCGGGCCTCACAAAGGCCTGTACTACTCGACGCGTTCACTTGCATTTCTGCGCACGGTAAAATTGCATCAGAGCTCCTTCTCATGCTCTGGGTCTGCCTGAGCTCTCCATCCTCTCTTCACGGTGCCGGCGCAAAACACATCCACTATGTCCTTCTTGTTATTTCTTCTGCAGACTCCATTGTTCTCCAGCTCTGGTTCTCGCATTCTCCATCTCTTGAGTGTGCGAGCGTCGTCGCACTGGAAGAACTCCAGCCGGCGAGGCTCCATCGGTCTCCATTCTCTGCCTCCGCCTGAAGGGGGTGCCAAAAGGACTCCTGGCTTTTCCTCCTCAAAATCTCAAACCAAGCTTCCAGACAAGAACATGGTATCTACCGCCAACACCTCCTCGAGGTCTAGATCCGACGAGCCCTCCATCAAGCTACAGGCTCCACGGTCGAGGATGAGGTGCTCTCTGGATTCACCTCTAAACAGAGATCTTCTTGGCCGTTATTGGTGGTGTGATGGGGATCCACCCCCATGCCCCCACCCTCTAATCCGATTACAACAACATAGTGAATGGTGAGGAAGGGGCAGAGCTCTGTACATGGTCGACTTGGTGATAATGCTTATCAATGTGCCGCTATGACCTAGATAGCTTGCACAGATCTATCAAATATCACAAACAACCTGGAACTTCCCCAACTAGTCAACTCTTTGCCTTTGATGATGAGCAGGTGGAGCAACCACATATAGCTTCACCCAGCAGCGACTGAACCTCTCCATAGCATCTCAAGATCTCAACGATCATTTTCATTGACACCCTTATCTTCGTCAGTCTCCTTTCCACTGCCTACATCAACCCAATAGAGAGAGGAAAAGAAGCAGCATTTCCTTCTCTCTGTGTCAGTGGTGGTTTGCCCCCAAATGAGGGGCCTCTAAAGAGATCCCAGTCTGCCAGAGCTAATGGATCGCTATATACCCTGATCACCATCCTATTGTCTCAGATACGTGGCACCAAGGGGACTTGGTCTCAAAGGTACCTACTTCTCCATGAAAGACGGAGGTAGAAGAATCACGGGGGTCGTCAGGTCCTCTCTACTAAGGATTGAGATCAAGCCCTTGCCCCAACTGAACCGGCCACGCCTAATAAAAAGGCACATGCCTGTGTGACACGGAAATGTCACACCTAGGTACTGAATGACCAAAGTTCTAGTCATCATATAAATAAACTAAGCATATCTTCCAAAACTTATGCAATCTAGTATAAACTTTCAAATAGGATGAAAAGTTGTAACATAAGTTCTTCATCACACAAACCCTCTTATCCACAAATTTAAAACCAAAAATCCAAAATTCGACCGTCTAACTTAAATAATGTGTATAAACCTTGATCTCGAATCAAATGAGAATTGAATCTTGACCCTACAAGTCCTAAATGCACATTATAGTCATAGCATACATCAATTCTCATCAATTTGCCACTTGTGTTCATTATGACTACTAAATGGACCTCTTGGTCTCCCAAGTACCCAAGTCGGTGAATAAAAAGTTATTCATTGTAATTGGACTAAATTATATCTAATAATCATTCAAGGTCTTCAGATTCTATATGTGGTATTGGAACCCTAAAATCCGGGTTATCACATTCATCTCCCACCCTGATGGTGAGTTCCCTTCTCTAACATCAACTAGACAACCTACAGTGCATAAGAAGGGTCTTCCAAAAAGGACTGGATTGGTTGGGTCTTCATGCATTTCCAAGACCACAAAATCACATGGAATGAAGAACTTTTCTATCTGAATAGGGACATCCTCAATCACTCCCCTTAAGTGTTTAATTGAGAGGTCGACTAGCTGAATTGTCATAGATGTTGGCTTCAAATCCCCCAAGTCTAGCTTTTCCTACAACGTGATAAGGATCAAGATGATGCTAGGTCCAAGGTCAACAAATCCTTTATCAAAAGTAGAGTCTCCTATATTGCATGCGAGAGTAAAGGCACCTTAGTCATCTAGTTTCTTAGGAACACAGTTCTGGATGATGGAGCTTAGCCTTTCAGAAAGCATAATAGTTTCTACATGTCCAGATCTCCTCTTCTTTATTAAGATATCCTTTAAGAACTTGGCATAGGAGGGAATTTCGGCTATGACTTCAACTAGGGGTAGGTTTACATACAACTTGTTCATAATGTCCATAAATTTGTTGAACTTCACATCATATTTGGTGTTAGTAAACCTGTGAGGAAAAGGGGCATTTGGCTTGCTAGAAGAATCACCTTGATGCAGATTTCTAGCAGATTTCTTCCTTTGATTTTCAGCAATATCTTCAATAGTAGTGCTAGCAATCTCTTCAAATTTCCTCTTGGGTGGTGGTATAGATCCTCCTATGGCTGCTCCACTCCTTAAGGTCACAGATTTACAAGTCTCCTTGAGATTCATAACAGGTTGACTGGGTAAAGAACCTGATGATGTTCCTTGGTTGGCTAATGCTTGTTGAGCTATCTGATTCTCCAACATTTTGGGGTGAGTGACAATTCCATCAACTTTGGAAGACATTTGTGTGATAACATCTTTCAATATGTTTCTATGTGCCCATAACTCATTATTCTACTAGATTTGTGTGGTGATAAAGGTATCAAGGAGGCTTTCCAAGATTGATTTTTGCATTTGAGGAGTCACTTGCTGAAATTGATTGAGGTTCCTATTATTTCTAGAATTGTACCCTAGTGACTTTTGGCATTTGAAATTCATCAATTGACGGTTTCTCAAGGTTGTTTACCTTGAGATTGACCTTGTTGCTGGTTCTAGGAATTGTTGTTCCTATAAAAGAAATTTGGACGGTCCCTCCATCCCGGGTTATAGGTTTTAGAAAATGAATTGTAGGCTTGTCCGTTATTGAAATTTCCTACTACATTGACTTGTTCTGGTGCTTCATTAGCATTCATATGTGATACAAAACAAGAAGTAGAGTTATGCCCAGATGTTCCACAAGCCTCACATACTTGCTCAACTGCTTGAACTAAATGAGTGGTCAACCTTTCAAATTTTTGAGTCAAGGTGTCACGTTTGGCTGAAATCAAGTCCACGACATCAACAATATGTTTCCCACTGGACTTCTCACTTCATCTGGTTGAAGAGAAGGGATGGCTGGTTCTTTCATAACTCCACTGGCTGTGGTTCAACACCATGGCTTCAATGATAGTGAAATCTTGACTATATGACTTGTTCATCAAGGCTCCATTTGCAGTGACATCAATGGTCATACGGGTATTGTAGAATAACCCATTATAGAAAGTTTGTAGAAGTAGCCAGTTTGTCAAACCATGGTGAGGGAATAAAAGTTAGAGATCCTTAAACCTCTCCCAAGTCTCATAAAATGTCTCACCTTCTTGTTGCTTGAAGTTTGTGATTTGATTCCTTAGTTGGGCTATCTTGCTAGGAGGGAAATACTTAGCTAGAAAAGCATTCAGCAGATCATCCCAGCTCTTGATGGGACATTTAGGCAATGAGAAGAGACACACCTTGGCTTAGTCTTGCAAAGTGAATGGGAATAGGAGTAAGTGTACTCCTTCAGCTGGAACACCATTGATCTTAAAAGTGTTCATGTACTACAGAAACTCTGCTATGTGATGATTTGGATCTTCCATAGGAGTTCCCCTAAAGCAATTTTGTTGGATCATCTGCATGATTGTAGGGCCGATGGAGAAGTTGTTGTCCTCTATCACAAGATGATCTATGGCTCCACAAATATTAATGGCAGACAGCATAGCAAAATCCTTTAGTGGACGGTTGTCCTCCATCTCTGACTCTTGAAGAGGATTAGGTAAAGGTGAAGAATGTGTGGAATGTGGTGATGAAGGCTATGATGCCTTCAAACTTGAAGAGTTCTCACCCCCTCCTTGCTCGCCTATGGCTACTGAAAGTTTTCTCTATTTATAGGTCTTAAAAGATTGATGTCTATAGACCTCTCTAAGAAAGACGCATGCAACCTGAAAAGCAAGAATTGAGTGAGATTCACAAAAGCTAAGAGGCATACTATGAAACACAAAAATGACGACTTAGTCTCAATTACTAACTAACTCTTCTACTCTAACTAAAAATTGCCATAGCTCCCCGACAACGATGACAAAAACTTGTTGGGAGTTTTAGAAAGAAAGATCTCAACTCACTAATCATCCGCAAGTGTACGGGGTCAATGTAATCGAATGTCAAACACAAGGATCTAGGTTAGTTAGGCATAAGTTTGTTAACTTTCATTAATCTAAGTCAGGTTACAAAAGTTCAGATTGATTACAGACTTACGACGTGAGCAAAAGAAAAAATCTCAAAGTTAAAGGGTTTATTAAGCAATTAAAGGCTTGGGCATTATATTTCACTACCATACCATCATATCATATGCACTTACGAAATTAAGATTACCATTAACATGCAAGGAGGTTGTTATCATCGTGCATTTCCCAATGTCATGAGATGGTTCTCAATGTCGCATAACGCTCCTGCTTCTATGCTTAGTGTCGAACACAACCTTAACCCTCAATATTCTCAAGCAACTCCCATGGTCAAGAGCATATTTCCATGGATCCTACTCCCTACTCCCTCATACATTCTCTTGAAGCACAAGGTAAGCTTGAAACATGTACAAAACGTGTCCAGCCAAACATACAAGCAAGAAACATCGTAGGCATCCATGGAAAAGCAAATTAAATAGCAATAAACATAGATTTTGAGTTCACATGAAAAATGGCATGGGATTTACTATCCCAAGGCCAAGAAAAGAATTCTAAATGTCCATAATGGAAATATATAGTCACAATGTAGAAATTTCAGAGTTTTGCATGTTTAAGAGAAGAAAAAGTTAAAGGAACCAAAGATGTAGCGAAAGGGAAGTAGAACTATGGTAGAGGATGAAATTCCACCCTTGGAGTTGCTCCAACTCGAACAATCTTCCCTCCCATAAAGCTTGAGTGAGAGAAGTAAGCTCGGAAATGGAGAAGAAATGAAGTAGAATGGAGGTTCTTTGTCAAGAAACCACCTTCTTCCACCCCAAAATTTCCCTCCTTAGCCCTGGAATTTCTCTTGGATGAAAAAACTTTCATGTTGAGAGATAACCTCCCATTGTGTTTCCTTGGTTTTTAAAAATGAGGGGCAGTTTCTCTCATTTCTGTAGAAATTGATAGCGACACGATGCGACTTTTAGAGGACACATCATGTGATAATCTTTTGGGGTTGATTTAGGTCAAAGGCACACGACGTGTTAGATTAAACACATGTCGTGTGAGTTTCTAGCAAGTTTTAGCTAGCCTTCAAGTCTCGAGGATGCACCATGTCCTAGTGGGGACATGTCGTGTCGTGTTTTTTGTATTTTGGTGATGAGGCCACTGGAGACACACATGTCATGTGCTAAATATCACACGGCGTGTTATTCATTCTGTGTAGGTTTTTGTGAAGGAACACATCATGTCTCAAATAAGACACACCATGTGAAATGTTGTTTCTTCAAGAATAAACTCTAAATTAGCTGCAAGTCGAGGAGAAGTCCCATTGGGGCCAGATTTCAGTTGGGCTATCTCCAATTTGGCACTTTGAACGCGTGCCTGCAATCAACATCATGTGGTATGTAAAATAACTAAAATGTGGCAAGATAAATATAAATAGAGGCTAATGGAAGGCAAAATGAACTGAATTTATGTGTGAGATTGTAAAAAGAGTCAATATGAAATGCACACATCAGATCCGCCTAAGCTTGAACTATTGCTTGTCCTCAAGCAAAAAGAGCATAGAGCATAGATGAAGGGATTGCAAAACTCATGTACAGATTAAATGAAAAGAAAGATGAGTATGAGACCACATCAACCATGATCAACATGTTTATACTTTTAGCCATCAATTCAACTTAAACACCCATGAAAGAGATTTTTAGTTTAGGAGGGGTGGTCAGAATTAATGAATCAAACAATTAAACAACACTAAGTAGAATTTGGATGACCAAGCCAAAAAATTAGTGGATGTGCAACTCAAATTCTCAGCTATAAAGAATGAAATGATGAAATCTTAGTTAAAACTAACAATCTTAGTTGTACTCTTCTTCTTTCCCAAAAGATAATTTGACAATGGATTAAAGATTTCAACATTCAGATGCTAATGTAGGCTTATGCATGCATGGAACGTCGGTTGGGGTGTTTTACCCTCTTTTGAGACATACCACCTAACCATCATTGCCAGATCAGACTTACACTAGGCTAACATGATATGTGGGTAGTTAGCCATTGTTTATGGGGTATGAGGGTGAAACAAGGTAATAAAAATTTTGAAAATTTTCCACAACATAAGAGAGTCAGCTAAATTGTAAGATTAGCTTGATTTCGTTCATTTGTTTTGAAAATTTTTCACTGAAAGAGCGACTGTATATGCACTAAGAGTTTGGCAAGGGCATCTTGTATCCTAATTGATGTTGTAAAGTTGATTCACTCATAAAAAATTGAGACCATTACATGTTTTAAGCAATCAGATATGTGAAAGGTGAATGTTCAAGCTACAAGTATAAACTAGAATTAAGCACATGTTGTTGGCCAAAGGGTTTCATTTGATTCATCCATGCTCTTTAACAATTCCTTCAAATGATGAATTTAGAAAAAGAGGACAAGATGGTTCAGAGTTGTGAAGAAAAATAGTTCATCACACAAAGTGAGCCTCACATCATATTGAACTTGCCATAGGAAAAAGAAAAGGCAGAACTTAAAAACAAGAACTAAACATGAAAAATGACAAAAACAACTACATTACTGGCCGATTGCACCCCCCCCTAAGCTTGAAATTTGCAGTGTCATCACAACATTAATCAAACCTATGGAAGAAGAAACTAGTTACCTGTCATGGATGGCATTAATGGGAAGGGCCAGTGCCCTCATGCCCAATATTGAAGGACTGGTTGACGAGATCATCAACATCTAGAATATCAACAGGCATGGGCTGTGGAGCAAAATCATGCTGTAGAGGAGGTGTCGGATGGTGCGGATGTGGCATTGGATAGTGGCCCTAGGAAATGTGCCACATAGACATGCACTAAACCATATCATGCATAACAGAATACTATTGACCCATCAGGTTACAGGCGACCATCCATGTAGTCAAACCACTACTGCATATAGTCGTAAAGATGCCTGACATCAGGAATGGCCCAAGAGTACTCTATTTGAGTGCGTGTAGAGAGAGGTGATGGAGCTATAGGGGGTGCCTCAGTAGCTTGTGGCCCTTCAGGGGTTTCTGCATCATCTGGGCCAGTAAGAATGACCTTACAATTATCTTTATTTATCAAGGTGATATTCTCTATGTCTGAAATGTCGATGTACTAGTCGTCATCAAAGAACTATATGAACTTGGTATCATCATTGGGGACCCTAGAGATCAAGCCTATAGAAAGAAGGTATTGAATGTCTACCAGGTTTGTGCTGGTGCAACCTCTAGACTTGTTAGGTCCACCTTGAGCTTCTTGGCAATAAGAGTAATCAAACCCCCACACATGATATCCCCAGATTCTCTCTTCTTGATTTTCTTGATGTCTAAGAACCTGGTAAGAATGTAGTAACCTGCATTGATCTTATGATCATACACCATGCCTCATAGAAAGAATAAATCTTGTTTCCCATAGACTCCTTGAGTTTCCTTCTTTGCAAAAACCCCTGTACTGATAAGGCAGTGGACATATCTGATGATTGGGTTATGGATGGAAGACACCCTAGCCTTTTTGGCATCTTGATACTCCTCATTAGTGATCTCAAACCAGAACTCATCACTATCAAAGGATGGATGGCAGTTCAGTGCCCCCTCAAAATGACACTCTAAAATCTCACAAAATTGTCTAAAAGTGAGTTTGAAACCTTAAACCAGTAAATAGAAATGTATTATTGCATAAGGTTCCAACTTTTTATGTGGGTCCTCCACCTTAAGAGTAGTAAGAACTCATATACGAGGTGAGGGTAAGTATTTGTTACTGAGCAGCAGATGTAGTGGAGTCTAAGTTCCTTCAGATTTGTAATGACTTCAACTTTGAATCCCAGGGCAGTCAGTGTTTGCTCACACACAAAATGCATAGGGAGCACCCATCTTGATACGAGGAACTGGTAAGTAGGGTCTTCCTCTACTATGACCTTGAACTGGGTCATTGTGATGTAAGATGGGGTTGATAAAGAGCTTGTTCCATGCTTGGGGTTTGAGGTTTGTTTCACGGGTGCCATTGCTACTTGTGAGTTGTTCTAAGACGACCTTCAACATGACGTGTCTTATGGAGAAACGATGTGTGCTTTGGCAGAGACACTAACATAACTGTGCGGAGACACATCTTGTCTTTTTGGGGACACAATGTGTATGTAGAGTAGAGCAATGATTGGAGGTTGATGAACACGGTGTCTTCACATGGTGGATACCGGATTCCGTCATTATATCTTCAAGGATAGATGCAAAAGGAAGTGAGGATGATGGTGGATATGAATATTGCTTGCTTTACCAGGATTGTTGAGGTTGGCGACAGTAAAAGGTGGCAATAGAGGGTTTTCCTAGATGGATCTACTGCTTGGAATGAGAGAGAGGATGGGTGGGGCAGCCATGGAGGTCTCTAGTGGCTTACAAATTCGAGCTTGGTCAGAGGGAATGATGACAGAGAGGCTTGAGTTGAGGTGGCACACATGACAGATCAGCTCAAACACGGCTAGTTCACATGACTCTTTGAGAATGAGTGTGAGAGTGACAACTTGGAATTAGGGTTAAAAACCCCCTTTCTCATCAAAGAACATGTCATGTCTCTTATAGGAATCGACATGTATTCTTGCAGAGGCTGCCATTGTCTTTTGAGAAAACTTGGGCTTCATATGACACAACGTGTGCTTTTTAGCACATGACATGCATGAATGCAGAAACTAAAGTATAATTTTCTTTACTGATAAAGACATGCCATGTTCAAATAAAGACACAACATGTTTTATTCCATAAAAGTTGCTCATTCTTGCGTATGAAGTAAACACCGTGTCTGAATTTGCACACGACGTGTAGCGTTCCAGATGGTAACTGAACATTCTCTATCTAATAACAACACGGTGTGTCATTTGGAGACACGTCACATGTTACTGAAAATCTGCTCAGATTGTTCCTTCTATGAGTTCCGACATGGCATGTCAAATAAAGACAAATCATGTCTGTATGAATATCTACATAAATCAGCTTCTTATTAGCACCTGCATAAGTGATGAGATGCAAATATAAGTGTCTACATTATTAAATTAATCCATGACAAGTTTATTTCGGGAAATTAAATATTTTTCTTGACTCAAACTATTAAAGAAAATCTATCCTAATGTGGGGTCAACTCCCACAAGTTGTTCCATTTAAAGTCCAAAGTAAGACTCTTCAAATGGTTGATCAAACATCTTGGAGGGAATAAGAGGATCCCTTGTCAATTTCTTCTCCAGTGGTCTACATCTTGCATCTTTGTCCATTGACTTTGAAGGTTAATTGCTTCCCTTGTAGCTCTACGGTCCCATATGGATATACTTGTAAGACTAAGAACGGTCCAAACCACTTGGATCACAATTTTCTAGGAAAGAATTTGAGTTTGGAGTCGAACGATAGAACTTGGTCTCCTTCTTTGAAGTCCTTGACCTTGATTCTTTTGTCATGTCATCTCTTAGTCTATTCTTTGTAGAACTTGGCATTCTCATAAGCATCCATTCTTAGTTTTTCTAGATCTTGGAGTTGCAACAATCTTTTCTCTCCTTCCTTCTTGAGGTCATACTTCATGAATTTGATTCCTCATAGTGCCTTGTGCTCCAATTCTATGGGTAAATAACATGATTTGCCATAGACAAGTTTGAAAGGAGTTGTTCCACTAGGAGTTTAAAAAGCTGTCATGTATGCCCATAATGCATTGTCTAACTTCAGTGCCCAATCCTTCCTTGAACTTGAGGCGGTCTATTCTATGATAGATTTTAGTTGCCTATTTGAGATCTCCACATGACCTGATGTTTGCGAATGATAAGGTGTGGACACCTTATGCTTCACTCCATACTTGCTAAGCATGTTGTTAAAGTTTCTTTCATTAAAATGTCTACCACCATCAGATATTATTTCTCTTGGAACTCCAAATATGGGGAAGATGATCTTCTAGAATAGTTTTATGACGGACTTTGCATCCGGAGATTGAGTGGGGATTGCCTCCACCTATTTGGAAACATAATCACAGGCCACTAAGTTGAACTTGTAGCTGCATGAGGATGGAAAAGGGCCCATATAATCTATGTCCCACTCACCAAAGACTTCTACTTCCAAAATTGAGTTCAATGGCATTTCATCCTTCTTTGAAATTCCCCCATTGTCATAAGCCTTGACAAATGTGTGCACATCACGGAATAGACTTGGCCAATAAAAACTGGACTGAAGGATTTTAGTTGCAGTTTTGTCTACTCCAAAGTGTCCTCTGTAGGGAGAGGAATGGCAATCCAAAATCACACTAGCAATTTCTTCATTTGGGATACATCTCCTAATGAGTCCATCGACGCATTGCTTGAATAATAGAGGGTCATCCCAATAATAGAATTTAACATCATGAAGGAACTTCTTCTTTTTTTGGTAAGTGAAATCATGTGGAAGACATCCGGTAGAAAGGTAATTTGCAAAATCTTCGAACCATGGCAAAGAAAGAGAGTTTACCACATACATCTTCTCAATGGGCAACGTGTCATCAATAGGAACTTTGTCTTCAATGCTAGTAGAAAGATGTGAGAGATGGTCATCTACACTATTCTAGGTTCCTTTCTTATCTTTGATTTCTAAGTCCAACTCCTATAGTAGCAATATCTAGCGGATGAGGTGAGGTTTGGCATCTTTCTTTCTCATAAGGTACCTTATTGCAACATGGTCCGTATACACAATGACCTTAGAACCAACTCGATACTGTCTGAATTTATCAAATGCATAAACAATGGCAAGCATCTCCTTCTTTGTAGTAGCTAGTTGATTTGTGCTTCATCAAGGGTCTTACTTGCGTAGTGTATGGAATGGAGTTTGTTGTCCTTTCTTTGTCCCAAGACTGCTCCTATGGTGTAGTCGTTGGCATCACACATTACTTCTAAAGGATCACTCCAATCTGGTGGTTGGGTTATAGGAGATGACACTATGGCATCCTTTATATTCTGAAAGGTGATTTGGAAATCATCATTGAATACAAACTTGACATCTTTTGCTAATAAGGAGCATAGAGGCTTTGTGTTCTTTGAGAAATCCTTAATAAATCTCATGTAGAAACCCGCATGGCCCAAAAAGATGTGAATTTCCTTCACATTGGTTGGAGCCGACATCTTTTCAATAGCCTCCTCTTTAGCTTTATCCACTTCAATCCTTGTAACTGAAATAACATGCCCTAGAACTACACCTGTCTGCACCATAAAGTTGCATTTCTCCTAATTAAGCACGGTTTTGACTTGTTGGTATCGCTACAAAACTTTAGTTAGATTCAATAAACTATCATCAAATGAATTTTCATAGATGCTAAAGTCATCCATAAATATTTTCGTAATATTTTCAATGTAATCGGAAAAAATGGCCATCATACACCTTTGAAAAGTAGCAGGAGCATTGCAAAGCCCATAGGGAATTCTCCTATATGCATAAGTTCCATAGGTGCAAGTAAATGTGGTCTTTTCTTGATCAGATAGATTGATGGGAATTTGGAAGAACCTGTTATGCCCATCAAGATAGCAAAAATAGGAGTGGTGAGCAAGTCTTTCTAGCATCAAATCATTAAAAGTTAAAGGGAAATGATATTTTTTGATGGCTTTATTCAATTTTCTATAGTCAGTGCACATTTGCCATCCAGTGACGTTTCTTGTTTGTATAAATTCATCATTTTCTCCTTTAATTACCGTTGTTCCTCCTTCCTTAGGCACAACATGTATAGGACTCACTAAAGGACTATCACTTATTGGATAAATAATTATGGCATCTTTAAGTTTAAAATTTCCATTTTTACCACTTCCATCATGTTTTGGTTTAGTCTCCTTGGGTGGCTATGCATGGTTTGGCATTCTCTTCCAAAGCTATCATATGCATACAAATGGATGGGTTAATTCCTTTGATGTCATCAATAGAATAACCTATCACATCTTTATAGCTTCTAAGTTCATTCAAAAGTTTTTCTTCTTGATCATTGTTTCGTTCAACATTTATAATGACATGAGAGGAAGAGTTTGGGCCTATGAAAGAATACCTTAACCCCAGTGGGGGGGGTTTAGTTCTACCTATTTTCTTGGAGCTGTGGTATTGCTTCCTTCATTTTTCTTTGAGTCTTCTTCACTTGGTGAAATCTCCAAAGTTTCAAGACTTTCCTCATTGAGAGTAGCACTTGTGTCATCTTCGTCAAGATCATCTAAAACATTTTGAATGGAATTTTTTTATTCCTCAAGCAGTGTATCATAGTGTCAATGAGATAAAGTTACTCCTTGGAGTTGGGCGCCTTCATGGCATCATTCATCAACGTGTTCTTCATGTTCTCCAACTATCTTTTATCTCTTCTTCTTCTTCTTCTTCTTCTTCTTCTTTTTCTTCTTCATAACCAGAAGTCACTATATGACAGACTGATGACCCTAGAACAAACTCAAACCCTAGGACCTAGGTCCATGTGGACTCAACAAACCTAAAGCTATGATACCAACCAAAGTGTGATGCCTCGTACCACACAAAGCAAGATTACTCAAAACTAAAAGCAAAAACAACACGAACTATGCAGATTACCGAAAAGCACAATAAATTAAAATCGATTTCGCAAGAGCACCGCAAGATGAAAACCTTCACACATAAGTCCTTAGCAGGACACCTGTACCACATAAAACATAACATAAGGTGCTTACATCATTGTTCTCAAACATTCCTATCATCAACCTGTTACATATATACATACATGTACAGATGCTATATTTATACAACAAAACGCACACAAGCCAAAAACCTCATTGTACACATGCTATATTTATCTCCTCTCTTGGGTGTTCCACCACCAGATGAGGTGGAAATGTATTGGGGAGCCATCACTGTGACTAAAAGAAGAGGAGAGAAATATTAATATGATATAAGATGCAAGCCTATCAACCACTGTTGTTGATGGGATATCAAAAGTCGACAAAAGTTAAGAAGAAAGTTGACAGATCCAATCGTTGATAACAAAGGAAAACATGTTCTAGGCATTCTGGCGATCGAAAATCACATCGATTAATAGAACTGGAGTAACCAATCGATAGTTCAATCGACCAAAAAGATCGGCAAGAGAAGTACTTGTTGAATGGGTGAAGTTTAAATTAAGGTCGATAGAAAGAGGAAAGGCTATCGGTTGGAGGCTATCGATTAGAGAAGTCGATTCGTGTGTTGAGGGTCAAAGGTTAGAGCGATAGTGCTTCACTTTGATTATGATGTAGTAAGAATTTCTTATTGTGGGTTTTATATTTATAGCCAAGGGTTAAGGGCGGTGAATCGTATTTTGGTATATGGATTCAACATCTGAAACTATCGAGCAGTCTATCAATGAGATAGATCGACTACCTTGAAAGCAAGTTCGTCAATTTTGTTGACTAGGCATGCTGATAGATTTAAAAAATTGGTGATGTCAATCAAAACATTGATGGTTTCATCAATAGATAAATTATGTCGACGAGTGGGGTCGATAGGTCCAACCTTCATACTATCGATCGAAACCACAAAGTGAATCAATAGTTGGCTAAATGCTTAAAAGCATCGACAGCTATGTCGTCGATGCTGTCGATGGTCGTGTCAACATGTCTAAAGAATGCCTTAAGTAGAGTTGATAACAAATGCATCAAAATTTAGGGTGACAAATCATGGTAAAGTGATCATCATACAATCATTATTTAGAACGAAAATAGTGGTTCATCTTGATTTTTTATGGAACATATTTATAAAAACAATGTTTTTGTGAATGAAAAAAGGCAGTGAAGAAATTAAAATAATTGTGAAATAAAAATCTTGGATTTACTCCCAGGTAACATTTGTTTATAGTCATGTAGCTTGACTCTCAGACATCTTGTTTAGCTTCTGGGGCATCACGAAGTTCCATGTCTGCCTTTCTGGTGATAACTTCATCTTCATAATATCTCTACAAGTGGTGACCGTTGATTGAAAATGTCCCTGACTTCTTGCTATGAATGTCCATCATTCCAGAAGGATAAATAGTTACATCTATAAATGGGCCTGACCAACAAGAATGGAGTTTTATTGGAAAAGGGCAAAGTGCAGAAATAAATAGAAAAACTTTTTCACCTTCAGAAATGTCCTTCGCTTGATGTGAGAATCATGCCAAATGTTGGTGTTCTCATAATCATGTAAGAGAAGTTCTTCCATCTCTTGTATTTGTAGATAACACTTTTATTTCATGAGGCCAATGTCCATGTTCAGAGTTTTTATTGCCCAATAAGCTTGATGCTCTAGCTCCATAGGAAGTTGGCAATATTTTCCATATATAAGATAATAAGGACTCATTCTGATGGGAATTTTGTAAGAAGTTCGATATGCCCAAAGAGCACCATCAAGTTTAGATGACCAGTCTTTCATGGATCTTCCCACTATTTTATCTCGAATTCGCTTGACCTACCTATTAGAGACTTCTACTTGGCTTGCAGTTTGAGGATGGTATGAGTAGATATCTTATGATTTACTCCATATCACTTCAAAAGAGCTTCAAATAGTTCACTGATGATGGTTCTGGGAACTCCAAACCTTGGTAATATAACTTTTGTGAAAAGGCACATTACTATCTAGCAGTCACAATTGGGTGATGGTATAGCTTCCACCCATTTGGAAACATAATAAACAACTACCAGATGGTATTTATTTCCAAAAGATGGTGGAAATTGTCCCACAAAGTTGATTCCCCACACATTAAAGATCTCTACTTCTATCCATATGGCTAATGACATCTCGTTGCTTTTGCTTATGTTCCCAGTGCGTTGGCATGCATCACACTATTTGCCATAGGCATGCAAATCCTTAAAGATAGTTGGCCAATAGAAAACATAGTTTGGAATCTTCAATGTTATCTTCTCGGCACCCAAATGTCCTCCATAGGGAGTTGCATGACATTTTCTAGAATAGAACAAGTTTCATCATGATCTACACAGTGGCGATACACATTATCAAAACATTTCCTAAATAGGAGTTGGTCATCCCTAATAGTAGTTCTTTAAATTTGAAAAGAACTTCTTCTTCTAGTTATATGTCATCCCAGGAGGAAACTATTGGCACACAAGGTGATTGTAGAAATTGACATACCATGGTGTCACTTGGTCGAGAGAGTGATACAAAATAATGATTCATCTTGGTAAGATTCATTGATAGGGAGAAAATAGTCCTCTTCAAACCTTATGTGAGAAAGGTGATCTACAACTACATTCTTAGATCCCTTTTTGTCGATGATTTTGTGATCAAACTCCTACAATAAGAGGGTCCACCTGAGGAGGTGAGGCTTAGTATTCTTCTTTTGCATGCGATATTTTATTTCTCCATAATCTGTATAGAGTGTGACCTTTCTTCCTAATAGATAAGATCTGAATTTGTCAAAAGCATAGATGGCAACCAACATTTCCTTCTCTGTTGTTATGTAGTTGACTTGATCTTCATTGAGTGTTTTGTTGGAGTCATATATGACGTGGTGATTTTTGTCCTTCTTTTGCCCTAGATAACTCCAACTGCATAATCACTAGCATCACACATTAGCTTAAAGAGGAGGTCCCAATTTGGAGCTTGCATAATGGGTGTGGTAGTTAGGGCATTATTGAGAGCATGAAAAGACTTCAGACAGTCTTCCTCAAAGACAAATAGTGTGTATTTTTGGAGGAGTCTAGACAGTGGTTTTGCAATTCTAGAAAAATCTTTAATACAATGTCAGTAGTATCCTGCTTGTCATAAGAAACAATAGATGAAAGTAACCAAAGAAGGAGGAGGGATCTTGGAGATAGCATCTATATTAATCTTATTAGCTTCTATACCCGCCTCAGATACCTTGTGCCCAAGGACGATCTCTTCTTGTACCATAAAGTGACATTTCTCCCAATTGAGAACCAACTACTTTTCTTTGTATCGTTGGAGAACGAGGGATAGATTCTTTAGATAGTCTTTAAAGGATGACTTATAGACAAACAATTCGTCCATGAAGACCTCCATAATTTTCTTTATCAAATTAGAAAATAGAGTTGACATACACCTTTGAAAGGTGTCTAGGGCATTATATAGACCAAAGGGCATATGATGAAATGCATATGTCCCATAAAGACAAGTAAACATGGTCATTTCCTGATCATCTCAGTGGAGAGGTACCTGATAGAATCCCGAGTACCCATCTAGGTAGCAAAAGTATGAATGATGCACCTGCATTTCTAGAACTTGTTCAATAAACATGAGAGGAAAGTGATCTTTGTGTGTTGCTACATTCAGTAGCCTATAATCTATGCACATACACCAATCGGTAACAATGTGAGTGGCCAGTTCCTTGCCATCACTATCTTTTGCTACCATCATCCCTCCTTTATTGGATACCACATGTACCAGACTTACCCAGTTGCTGTCACTAATGGCGTAGATGATATCAACATCAGTTTGCTTCATGACTTCCTTGAACACCACCTAACACATTTTATCATTCAGTTTTCTTCGACCTTGCACATGTGGTTTTGGGCCTTCTTCAAGGTTGATTCTATGCATGAAGAATATTGGGTTGAGACTTTGATATCATCAATAGAGTAGCTGAGGGATTTTCTTTAGATCTTGAGTTCTATCATAAGTTGTTGTTGTTCAGAAGATAATTGTGCATTAATTATCACTGGATTCTTCTTTTCATTGTCAAGGAACTTGTACTTCAAACCCTATGGATGTGATTCGATCTCTAGCTAAGGATTTGGAGTGTAAGTGTCTTTTCATTCTCACTGAAGAGAAACATATTTGACAATTTTGATGGAACCTTGAATTTCCTTCTTCGATAGCTTCCAAGTAAGCTAAAATTTCTTCAACTTCAGGATCATTAATGCCTGAACTAGGATTAATTAGATCCCACATCAAAGGATCTATGATTGCATTGTGTTCCTAAATGTCTACACTCATCTGACTACAACAGTCAACAAAGTAACTTGTCTCCATTGGTGAAGGACCCTTCATGTAATCGAGAACATTGAAGTCAATTGATTTGTTGCCAACTCTTATAGTGATCAACCCATCTACAACATCTATTAGTGCCCGAGCTATGGAAAGGAAAGGTCACCCGAAGATTGCCGAATGCATAGGGTATTCAACCACATTATTTATGACAATATCACAGGGGATGAAGAAATTTCCTAACCCGATCGGGACATCTTCCACTACTCCAACCAGCTTGGTGAAGGGATTATCGGCCAACTAAATTCTCATTCTACAGTTGAGAATGTCTGTGAGTCCCAATCTCGTGGCCATACTGTATAGTGTGAGACATATGTTGGATCCCAGATCTACAAGAGCATATCTTGTTGAAGTTCCTTGAATAAGAAATGGGATGGTGAAAGCTTCAAGATCTTTCTGCTTGGTTAGCATGACGGATTGACAGAAAGCAGGTGTCATTCTTGCAAGGCATATTGTCTCTATCTCACCTCTCTTTCTCTTCTTAGTACTGAGATCTTTCAAGAGCTTGATATGTATAGGAATCTCATCTATGACATCTAGGAGAGGAATGTCTAAATGGATTTTCTTGACCGTATCTAAAAATCGGGTGTACCTTTTCTCCAACGGTGCCGTGATGAAGTAATGAGGAAAGGGCACTGGAAGGAATTTTGGGTGTCCCAAGGGATTGAATAGGATTGGTTGCCCCTCGTGATTTATTTGACACCTGAAACTGCTACTTCTCCTTTGTTGGTGTTATCTTCTTCAACAACCATAACTTCTCTTTGTGGCTTAGAAGAGGTATTCCCAGAACGGAGTGTAGCCATCCTAATAGTTTTGTCCTTTGGGTTTTGTTCAATTTTCAAAGTAAATTGTCCAGTTGGTCATCCGATAGAAGTGGCTATCGAGTCCAGTTGTTAATCAATCATCTGGTTATGGTGTTATAGAACACATATTTGAGTGTTAATAGTGCCCATCTATTTTTGCATGTTTGCCATTAGATTATTCTTTCTCAGTAGACACTCTCCAAATTTTTTGATCAATGAATGCAGTTCAGTTATGGATCTCTAATGTTATTGAAACAAAACTCCCTCTTTGTTGTTCGTTGAAGTTTCCTTGTTATTGTTAAGGTTGAGATTTATTCTACTAGAATATAGGTAGAGTTCCTCTTCCAACAGCTTGTCCCCTGCCTATGGATTAAGATGTTTGACTTAGTTGAAAGGAATTTTTTTCTATAGAGGTTTTTCCATAAGAAAATCTGAGATGATCTAGTCATTTGTGATTCACATAAGACACAATTTCTACTAGAATAGTATGAGTTTCTTCTACTTCATGAGTGTAAATACAATGATTTATCCCATGACCCCCTTCTCCATGTGTGACACATTTTACTATGTCTTTAGTGAAATATCTTGAATGGGGTTCCTTCAGGTTCTGGACGTTAGTTTCTATCCTATATAGTTTATTATTCCGGCTTTCGAGTAATTAATTCTAAAGAACTACTGACTGCAGATACAGTTGTTATACAAGTGCGACCATGTTATTGATGATTTACTTGGTGTTTTTGGCATCATGCTTCATAAATTTGCTACCAACTACATCGCTTTGACATGTCCTTTCTATGGAGGTGAGTCTTTCATAGAAAGTGGTGATGATAAAGCCTTCATCATAGCCGTGATGTGGATATTCTCTTATATACTCCTTATATCTCTCCCACACATCATACAAACTGTCAGAGGGTTTCTTCTTGAAACCAATATTATTGTGCTTTCCCCTGACGGTCTTCTCAGTAGGATAAAACTTGTTCACAAATGCTTCTAACAATTTTTGCCAAGATATGATCCCTTTTTGGGAAAGGTACCATTGTAGACCTTTGTCTTTTAGAGAGAAACAAAATCCCTTCATATAGATGAATTCTTGAAGGACCCTGTACATCTTGAGGGTGTCGCAAAGTTTTTTTAAAGTATCTATATGGTGATATGGATTTTGTTTGACAAAATTTCCTCTAAAGGTCTGATGTTGAATCATACTAATGAAAGAAGGCTATAACTCAAAGTTCGCCACTGGTATGCAAGGAAGGACTATAGGTTCCCTATTCTCATTGACACGTCCAGTGACCAATGATTAGAGTGAGGGCCTATTTTCTAGAGCATCTCTAGCAAGTGGAGATTGTGCTACCATTAGATCATCAAGGAGAATATATGCCTCTTAAAAATCAGTAAGGAACTCTAGCATTGAAAGGAAATGATAATTAATTACCTATAAATAAAATATTGTACAGATTAGAGTCTGAGACTAGAAATGTAAACAATACTTTAGTAAATAGATAATTTTAAAAAGATATTAATGAACTTTTTTGTAAAATTTAAAAGAAATGGCTAGTGCCAAGTAGACCACAAGTTCTTAGAGATTATTCATCGTCTTATCCTTGGCAACGAATCCAAAAGTTGATCGCTCTTTTTCATGGGTCAAAAGTGTAAACATGATTGTGCGGTCAAAGATATCAGACTTTAAATTTGTACCTGTACAGAGTTTATTCCAGTAGTGCGGGGTCAAACATAGGGATAAGTGGAATAATTGAATAAGAACAAAATAACCTTAGCTTAGTCTATTCTAACCTAATAAGTGAATTTGATGGAATCTTGGTTAAGGAACGAATTTATCTAACTTGAGAAAGAAATCTAAGTTTAGAGAAAACCAAAGGAAAGAAATACAATTGAATTGTGGAACAAAGATAAAAGAGACTTGGATTGGGGTTCACCAAACAACTGCAACCATGTAAAACCTTCATTCCTAAATTATATATGTTCCTTACTCATTTTGCAAACAATCATAAAATACATATTCCTTCCTTGTCTCAAGATTCAATAAGATTTTATCTAAGGGGTTCTCTCTCTCTCGAGATAATAACTGAAAGATCAAGGGAAAACCATATGAATTTTGTTATAGTAACTCCTCACTCTCATGTCTCATTACTATCCTACCCTCCAGATTTCATTGAAATCATTCTCTCAAACAATATTCATATCAAACGTCTCAAGAAGGTAGCCAATCAACAAGTTAAATAGTAAAACAAGAATATAGAAATAATACTTTTAAGAACATATGCCATAAAATAGAAGAATGAACAATCACATTGTTGGGAGGGCCTCATGGTTACTCTCAACCCAAGTTATGGAGTTTAGCCACGCATGAAAAAAAAATAGATAGATTACAACTTGAATAAGTCATGAGAAAGAAAAGAAGAGAAAGAAGTTGATACAAAGGTAGATCGAGTGATCGATCTACCAACCTTTCGACTAAACAAGCAAGAGGTTGATGGCTAGCGGTCGACGACAAGTGGTGGATGGATATTCTCTTCCTTTTGATCCTAGCTTCATACGAGAAGATTCGTTAGATCTATTGATGACAATGGATTGAGTCACCAAGGAAGAGGTCCACAGCTAGATGGATCTAGAATGGTCGGTAATTCTCATCCTTGGGCTTTGGAAATTGGTAGCAGCCTTTCAGCTTAGTGACTCTGAGGATCCAAGATCACTTGAAGTGATGCTCTGGGGGCCTATTTACATGCTTTGACTTGTGCCTTGTCAATTTTGATTGGTCCATGTGGCATCGACCTCCCGTCATATTCTTTTGAAGTTCATGTTTGATGAAGTGATTGTTCAATAGGTCTTTGTTGATCGACATCAGTGTCGATCTTTACATGTATCAATAGAATGGATCCTTGATAGCATTCCATTGGCCTTTGAGAGTGTAAAAAAATTGTCGAAATGGTCATCAATATCTGGTTCCTCGATGGAGACATTGAGGGTTTTACTCATCGACAGAGTCATCAATGGATTTGTTGAATAGCTGGCAAAAGATAGGATTCTATCGGGGTAGACGTTGATGACATGAATATGTCAAGGCTCCCACAATAAGTGTGTTGATCCTGCTATACAACAGGTTGGAGATCGATAAATCTATCAATGATTCTTTGATAGGGATTTGTCGAGTCTCTTGGGGTCAGGTTGATTTGTTGAGCCATTCGATCGATGGTTGGGAGTCTTTTGACTTCTGAGTGGTTGATCTAGAGTTTCAACAGTTGTCCATCAATTTTTCTAGTTTTGCACTAAATTCCTTCAAATATCAACAAACCTGAATTAAAACCTAACATTTGGTAAATTGAAAGTAAACTAAACAAAACTACACATATAAACACTAGTTCTAATAATTTTTATCATGAAAAGACTATGAAAAGTGCATAAAAATTGATGTTATCAACAACCCTTTGTGACATGCTTGGACTGCACATCACAAGACTGGAATGCCACATGCCCATGTGTGTCCCACATACTAGAGGGGTTTCGGCTCTAATACCATCTTGTAAAACCTAGGGCCCACTGCCCACACTCTAGTAGAGTTTTAGGAATGACGACTGGCCCCACAGACCATCACTAGCCTTAACTACACACTTTGTCCCCACTCATGCGCAAGAAAAGATCAACTTCCTGACTAGTCACCCATCCTAGTACTACTCTGGGCTAAGCACTCTTAACCAAAAAGTTTTTTAGTCTGGGATCCCTAAAAAGGAGGTGCACCTTGATGACATGGGTAGTCTAATCATTGCTTTTAAGATCATTTTATCTGAGGCCTTAAATCCAGGGACATTATAATATCCCTCATACATGGGATTCCATTGCTCTTAGAGGGAAGGACCCTTTATATCCTTAACCCTCTACAAGTCACCTTCTATGTATTGAATCCCAAGATCCTTGATTACTATTCCTTCTTTTCCGTTAGATATCTCACTTAAGTCAGGTTGTTTTGGTATTTTATCACCCATTGTGATGACCAATGATTTTAGGGTTTTGAAACTCGTTATAGTATCTGAAGTCTATGAATGTTTGTTTTCGTTAATTTGAAGATGAGTTGACTTTTATCTAACCATGGATTCTTTGACCTTCAAGTATGACTATGATGCCATGAGAGGATCAATAATATCTACGAAAGGCCATTCATGTATATGGAGATGATTGATAGTAGTTATAAGTCTATATTGAGGACATATGGATTTAAGTATCCAATGAAGTATACATGGATTCATATGAATGAATATTGCTATTGGATACTACTTACATTTGGAACAAAGAAGCAAATTGATTAAATGTTGCTTTATGAACCCAGGTCATTATAATATCTGAAGCATGCTGAGATTTAGGCTTGTGGGGTGCGGATAATGTTTTTCCTTGTTGCTTGGATGTTTCAATTCAACCCACGTTATACTTTAGATTTAACAATAGGATACATGGAGCCTTGAAAGAAGTAGATTAGCATGTAAGTAATTAATTACTCAACTACTACCTCTGTTTCTCATGGAGAGACTCATATACTTGGGGAACAAGTCCGTGATGCCATGTCTCCAATGTACATGGAGCATGATCAAGATATAGAACAAGCCATCAGCTGTGCCATGTTCAGATCTATGTAACAACCCTGACTTGCGGCATATGGGGTATGGTGAGGTAGTTCATCCCAGATTCCTCCTTACCCTCCATCTCCTTTTTCCGCTCACCAGATTTGCGACCATAGGAAGTTAGACCTGCAACGCCTAGTGCAGGCTCTGTCGTGATGCGGAGCAACCCCTCACCATCATCTACGATCACTACCACCACGAGTTATTCCCTTATGCCAAACACCACCTCAAGTCTGCTGCCAACTACCACTTCAACCACCGGCATCACCACCCATAAAGATCACAACAAGGATCAACTTGCAACCAGTTTGGGTTGGTTCTGATGGAGGCGACACTTGCAAATAGCAAGCATTACCGCCTACCTATGGATCCTCATCCTCACCTCACCAACAACAACCTATAGTAGCCAACGACACTGCTCCTCCTACCAGCCCCCTCTACAACACCATCGATGGTGAGTCCTACATGGGGACAGACCCCTAAGTGACAACCACAACAATTCCAAACTAGGCATTGAACCTGAAGGATCCAGATCACCATTTCTCCTCCATTCACGTCCTCCTACTCTATTGTGACTCCAAGCAAGACACCGCCTTGGAGCTCTGAAGCTCCCATTGATCTCATCACTATGACAACAACACTGACCAAATGAAGGGCGGTGTATATCAGGTCATCATCCCTTGGCATGGAGGCTACACTCATCGACACCTAGGCTCACGATGACAGACAGGGCAGAGCAGACACAGTCATCGTTCTCTGGTACTTAGCCCGTCCCCTTTCACCCTTGCTAGGATGTGTGTTGGTGAGGAGAGAAAAAAGGAGGAGGACAAACTTCAAAACTTGCCATAGTTCCATCTCCTATGGAGGCACCCATGCTTCCCTCATGGCTGCTGCTCCCCTCACGCGACGTCACTCATGCTGGAGCAAAAGCGCAGAGAAACGCGCGTCCCAGGGAACATAAAGAAGGAGTCGGGCAGATCTTTTGACGACCCAACCTGAAAGTATGTCTAGACATTGAACCGGCCAGACCAAGATAAATCAAGCTGCTGATCCACACCTCACACTAAAGGCCAGCGTGGGCCATAACC
Source organism: Alisma plantago-aquatica (assembly GCA_963693085.1). Taxonomy (NCBI): domain Eukaryota; kingdom Viridiplantae; phylum Streptophyta; class Magnoliopsida; order Alismatales; family Alismataceae; genus Alisma; species Alisma plantago-aquatica. The sequence goes on along the minus strand of OY856412.1, from coordinate 778,518,897 downwards.
AGAACGCCACCTCAGGCCCTGGGCCCCACGACGCAAGTTAATCTATTTTTTCTTTTTAGAAAATGGCACTATCTTAGGAATGACACTAAAAATAGCTCTAGTACCCAATAAATCCACCAAAAATATCCCTAGACTAAAAAAATGTACACTTTAATCTTGGACTTCTAGATAAGACCCTTGAACCACTATCAATGATGATATTTAATTTAGAGTATGATGCTCCTTTTTAGGGTTCATTAAATATAATAAATAATATCCAGTTGATATTAATTCTCATAAAATTCTTGTAGAACCCTAAGGATGATGTAAGTCCAACTTTGAATTCTGATTCAAGTAATATACATAAATAATAGGTCTTTTTCTCATTAATGACTAATTAGATGCTTTAAACCTCATATTAATTCTAGAAAATAGAAAAATCATCAGAAAAATATGAAATTTGGACCAGACCCCTATGATGACCTCCTGATCAGTAGAAAAATATCATAAACATGTTCTAAGTTTGTAAAACCTAGATTTCATCAAAACCCTAATTTGGACCTAAATATCATTAATAATGGTGAACATTATATTAATGATGATTAAATGTTATTAATCAAGTGATGACCAGATATCTAGAAGATCAAGAATTATTAGGAATCTCTAAACTCAGGTACGTAAGTTTATTTAATTATATGACTATGGTTTTCTTGCTTACAATCATGATAGTATGTATGCTCTCTTATATTTGCAAATATTGGATGTAGTATTGCTATGTAGTACTCGTTGTTTTATCACTTGAAAACATAAATTATGAGTAGATGTTTTGTAGTTATTTAAGGTGTTCATTATCCCCCTTATGAGGGAATGGATTAATGTTGACTAGTACACATCCCTAGAGCACATGATGTACAAGGAGTTTCCCTAGAGTACTCGGTACATGAGGATGGGCCCAATATATATGTTTTGGTACTAGTCCACCTTAGTAATGCAATCCATCTAGAAAAATGAGTAAAATTGATGTATTTCACTTAATGAAGAAATATTTTCTATGATTTTCTTCCGTTCTTTTTGCAATTCTTTTCAAATTATGAAAACCATGAATATATGTATCTTTCTACCCATGTACTCAACACCTTGTGTGTTGATTCATTATTTCCCATATGTTTTAGGTTTAGAGATAGCATGGGAAAAAAGTACAGGATGTGAGCAAGTTGTACAGGTTGTACCTATTGTGTTAAGATCCTAGCATACATGTTCAGACTTATATAAAATATCCTTTCAATATGTTATTGTCACTCATGTTGAAATAAGTCAATTTGTAATATATACATGTTGAATGTTGAGATTGTTATGGAGTATGCATTAAATTTGAATGTTCATGTATGCATATTTTGCTTCCGCATCGCTCTATGAAACGATTGCCTAACGTTTTTGGATTTGTCCTCTCGGACCTTCTAAGTCTCGAGATGGTAGAATCTGGGGACGTTACAGTTGGTATCAGAGCATGAACAATAGTTACACCTGACAATTGCTCACCATGAGACTTAAAACTAAATTGCACCTTTCACATTAAACCTTAGAAACTTAGTAAGTTGTTCTATAGGAATAAGGTTTGACTTAGCCTCTAAGTTAGAACCTAGATGTTAGAGAAATAGGTTTAGAAAAGTGTGAGAAACCCTTTCCATATAGAGCTCATATGTATTGAGTGGTTACACTAGTCTACATCTCGTTATCACCATTTCACTAGGTGACATAGCACTAGACTATCTACTATGTGTGGGACACTCGATTTTGCTGAGCTCGAGCCTTGATAGTCTTCTCTGATGTCTTCTTTCTCGGAGATAAACTATATAATATTTTATTAAATATATGTAAATATAAAATGTGTCCCTCACATTGGATAGTAGTTAGTGTTCATGCAACCTAAGTGAAAGGGAGTGACATCGGTCTAGATGAGAGAGTAGTCTAGATTTGATGTCTATAGCCTTGTAAGGATATGTGATATAAACCATAGAATGATAGTTGATATAAGCATGGATGATCTTATCTAAGTTATACCTCTAATGATATAAGTTTCTTTATATGATCTAAGTTGTATATGAGCTAAATCCAATTGTGAAGATTCTAAGCTAAGTCTTGATGATGAAAGTGCATTCTCTTTTCTTGCTTAAGATGAGATAAGTTAAAATGAAATTGAATATGCATGACCCTCAAGCTCTTTTACAAAGGAGGACCTCCAGTGTTAGGACAAGATACATGGTGAACTATAGATAGAGTGATACCTACAAGGAGAGGGTCATAAGAACTACCCTACAATATATGCGAAATATGAGATATGTGTAAAATGATGCGTCCTAAGCTGGACACTCCTAAGTATACGAGTTGAGTCCCTACGCATGATTCATGTATATGATCTAAATCCTAGATGTGAGAGTTGGGTTAAAAAAATGATGGGTAGAAAACTCATTATGAGAAAGTCAATCCTTTTGATTGAGTTAGGTCTTAGATTGAGTGACATATGTTTGTGAATCTCATCATTAGCTGCAAGTGAGGTGATATATGAACTCTGGTCTAAGAATAAAATGCTTTGTGCATAAGATACTCATAAATGTTGTTTCTTCCACTTCTCTTTCTCTATATATGATTCTAGAAATCTCACTTGAGCTATTTGGATGGCCATGTATGAAGAGTCACTCATATAAGCCTAACCTATCCTATATTTCCTTCCTATATCATACATGTAATATCCAATAATGAAATCATGATAAGATTGGCTTAGTACATTCTCTTTCCCTCTACATCACGCATGCAAGATATAAGTTTGAAATCATGAGCTTGAAATTGGCATACCCTCTGGATCATAAATTGCATGATCTTAAAATATAACTCTTAACATCAATTCTTTGATTCTAAGCTTCTAGTTTGATGATAAACCTCACACAATAGGGTGAGACCCTAATATATAAAATGAAGATCAATCCCCTTCAATGATGAAAATCTAGTATGATGTTGATCTTAAACCATATTAATAGGGTTAAGTTTGGAAATTATAGAAAATAATGGCATGAAATCTTGACATCAGCTTGTGTTCTTTACTAGGGTGAAGGATGAAACCTTGAGCAATACCCTTTCAACCCCAAAATTGCAAAGGAAAAGAAAATACCTATTTCTTAAGGGATTACGAGATGTAAGTCCTAACATAAAAAAATATGAATAAGACATTAAATGATGCTTCAATCTATATAAGGTGGGGTGCATACAACTGAGATGTTCTAAATTCCCAAATGACAACTTAGGATACATCCAAAAAGTATTATAGTCTTGGCACCTAGAAGTTGTCGCCTATATGATGTTGGACTTTATGATTACCACTTAAGTATGATATTAGTTGAATTTCGAGAATGAAATTCCATATAAGGTGGGGGTGAATGTGATGACCCATGATTTTAGGGTTTTGAGACTCTTTATAGTATTTGAAGTCTATGAATGTATGTTTTTGTTAATTTGAAGTTGAGTTGACTTTTATCTAACCATGGATTCTTTGACCCTGAAGTATGACTATAATTCCATGAGAGGATCAATAATATCTATGAAAGGCCATTCATGTATATGGATATGATTGATAGTAGTTATAAGTCTATATTGAGGACATATGGATTTAAGTATCCAATGAAGTATACATGGATTCATATGACTGAGTATTGCTATTAGATACTACTAACATTTGGAACAAAGAAGAAAATTGATTAAATGATGCTTTATGAACCTAGGTCATTATAATATCTGAAGCATGCTGATATTTAGGTTTGTGGGATGCGGCTAATGTTTTTCCTTATTGCTTGGATGTTTCAATTCAACCCACGTTATACTTTAGATTTAACAATAGAATACATTGATCCTTGAAAGCTGTAGATTAGCATGTAAGTAGTTAATTACTCAACTACTACCTCCATTTCTCACAGAGAGACTCGTATAGTTGGGGAACAATTCCGTGGCACCATGTATCCAATGTGCATGGAGCATGATCAAGATATAGAATGAGCCATCAACTGTGCCATGTTCAGATCTATGTAACGACCCTGACTTGTGGGATATGGGGTATGGCGAGGTAGTTCATCCCAGATTCCTCCTTACCCTCCATCTCCTTTTTCCCCTCACTGGATCCACGACCATAGGAAGATAGACCTGCAACGCCTAGTGCAGGCCCTGCCGTGGTGTGGAGCAACCCCCCACCATCATCTCCGATCACTACCACCATGAGTTCTTCCCTTCCGCCAAACACCACCTCAAGTCCGTTGCAGACTACCACTTCAACCACCGGCATCACCACCCATAAAAATCACAGCAAGGATCACCTTGCAACTAGTTTGGGTTGGCACTGACGGAGGCAACACTTGCAAGTAGCAAGAATTACCGCCTACTTATGGATCCTCATCCTCACCTCGCCAGCAACAACCTACAGCAACCAGCGACACCACTCCTCCTACCAGCCCCCTCTGCAACACCATCGACGGTGAGTCCTAAGGTGGGGACAGATCCCTACGTGATGGCCACAACAATTCCAAACCAGGCGTCAAACCTAAAGGATCTAGATCCCCATTTCTCCTCCATTTGCGTCCTCCTCCTCTGCCGTGACTGCAAGCAAGACACCGCCTTGGAGCTCTGAAGCTCCCATTGATCTCATCACTGTGACAACAACACTGACCAAATGAAGGGCGGCGTATATCAGGTCATCATCCTTTGGCACGGAGGCTACGCTCATCGGCACCCAGCCTCACAGTGATAGTCAGGGCAGAGCAGACATAGTCGGCATTCTCTAGTACTCAGCTTGTCCCCTATCACCCTTGCTCAGCTGTGTGTCAGTGAGGAGAGAACAAAGGAGGAGGACAAGCTCTAAAACTAGCCACAGTTCCATCTCCTGTGGCGACACCCGTGCTTCCCTCACGGTGGCTACTCCCCTCACACGACAGCACTCACGCTGGAGCAGAAGCATAGAGAAATGCGCGTGTCCTGGGGAACAGAAAGAAGGAGTCGCGCAGATCTTTTGACGACCCAAGGTAATCTGTTTTTGCTTTTGAGAAAATGGCACTATCTTAGGAATGACACTAAAAATAGCTCTAGTACCCAATAAATCCACCAAAAATATCCCTAGACTCAGGAAAATGTACACTTTAATCTTAGATTCCTAGATCAAACCCTTGAACCACTATCAATGATGATATTCAATTTAGAGTATGATTCTCCTTTTTAGGGTTCATTAAATATAATAAATAATATCCAGTTGATATTAATTCTCATAAATTCTCCTAGAACCCTAAGGATGATTTAAGTCTAACTTTGAATTCTGATATGAGTAATATACATAAATAATAGGTCTTTTTCTCATTAATGACTAATTAGATGCTTTAAACCTCATATTAATTCTAGAAAATAGACCAATCATCAGAAAAATATGAAATTTGGACCAGACCCCTATGATGACCTCCTGATGAGTAGAAAAATATCATAAACATGTTCTAGGTCTATAAAACCTAGATTTCATCAAAACCTAATTTTTACCTAAATATCATTAATAATGGTGAACATTGTATCAATTATCATTAAATGTTATTAATCAGGTGATGACCAGATATCTAGATGGTCAAGAATTATTAGGAATCTCTAAACTCAGGTATGTGGGTTTATTTAACTATATGACTATGGTTTTCTTGCTTACAATCATGATATGTATGTATGCTCTCTTCTATTTGCAAATATTGGATGTAGTATTGCTATGTAGTACTCGTTGTTTTGTCACTTGAAAACATAAATTATGAGTACATTTTTGTAGTTATTTAAGGTGTTCATTATCCCTCTTATGAGGGAATGGATTAATGTTGACTAGTACACCTCCCTAGAGCATACGGTGTACGGGTAGTTTCCCTAGAGTACTCTCTCGGATGGTAGGGTATGCGTACCCACCTCCTTTCACTAGTGCCGTGACATGTACCAAGGACGGACTAGGCTATTAGCAACTTGACCTTATGTGTCACTGTGGTGGACCTGTACTGACTGGGGGCGGAGAAGATCTTAGGAGTCCGACTCTTCCTAGATCTTGTATGGCACTGATTTTGACTTAGTATTGGTCAGTTGGATTTTGAGTGGTACCGTCAAATTCCTCAGGGCATAATAAAAGATGTAAGACAGCCACATAGCATATCTATTTAGGGATATACACAATGATTCATATTGGGTGATAACCCTTGTTTGCTTTCTTTTCACTGAGATCATGTATAGTACAATAAGAGATAATAAATATGCTTATGTTGTAGTTGTGCTCATGTTGTAAACATGCTTATGTTATCAAATATACTAACATTGATGGTTAAGATGATGCTTCTAGCTATGTTTAATATTTCTAGCCATGCCAATGTAATTAGAAATGCTTAAAATACTAATCTTGCCTATGGAGTTAATTGTGCTATGATGTTAGTTCTACTTATGATATAGATTTGTCCCCTTTATTTGAGATGCCAATATTGATAGCCATGTTATGTTACTTGACATATTCATGATGTCAGGAATGCTTATGCTACTAGATTGCTTGTGTTGTTATCAAGGAATATGATGATAGTCAAATTAATGATAATGATTGTTATTAGATGCAATTTGATGATATTTGAGTCGATATCTATCCAGAGAAATGGATTTATTTGTTACCTATATATGCATTGATGATCATACTTGTTGCTAAGATTATTTTCTTAATTTTTTTACCATACTTGAATTGTTCTATCTTTTAAATTGATTATTAAATACTCCAACTGCTCAGTTATCTACTATTTGAAATGTTGTAATCAATACACATTGTTGGAGGTTATATCTCTTGCTGGGACATGGGTCTCACCCTTGTGGTTCACCACATCTTTTTAGGTAATCGACAGTGACGATAATAGAACTGTGGAAGTAAACAGGAACTACAGTAATGAATCTTTGATACAGTTGATCATGTATAGTGTGTCCTAGAATCGTCCATGTACTCTCAAGTTTGGGCAGGAAAAGTTTGTATATGGTGTTTCAAATGAATCAGAATTTTGTTAGCATGTTAATGCTTGTTTGTGTGGAATATACAAATATTGTTATCATGTGTATATATGTTGTGGATAAGGTGACAGAACAATTTGTATCAAATTCTTGTCATAATATGGATACAAGAAAAATATTGGGCTCTTATGCGGATTTTTCTGACTGGGTGTTGATGTTGAAATCGGTTTTAATTTATCCATATATTTGGGTATGTGGTTAATTGGTGATCGATTGTTTTTATGTTTTGAGTAATCTCATTTAGTGTAACAGGCTCTCACAAGTTGGTATCAGAGCTTTAGGTTCACTAAATCTATAGGGACACTAGGACTTAAAATTAGGATGATGTTTAAGTAAGGAATATGACATAAAAATAGGGTGCATACTACCAAATCTCAATACTTGGGTGCCCTGGCCAGGTATTCAATTATTGAAGAAAAGGTAAGTATGGAACTTTTAGATTTTTATCTTTTTTATTACTCTGATCAAGTAATCATTTTGAAACAATCTAAAGAGTATAATGAATCAAAAATCATGGTGCGATAACACAATATTACCTCAAGAGAAGATGAGAATTACATCATTATGTATCAAAACTTGAATGTTTGGTAACTATAAGAGAAAGATACAACACCATGAAATCTAAATCCGAATACAAATAAAAAAATAGGTGTTCTTGAAGATGTTATTCAAGAAGATAATAAAGTAAAAGACAGATAAGTCTGTTTTTATAAAGTGATTCAAGGTATAAAATTCACGTAAGATGGAGAGAATTCCTATGATAAGTATAAAATGAGAAGATGAATGGGAACAATGACAAAGGAATAAAGTGGAACCTGATATAATGTCAGACCAACCTATGTAAGAAATTTTTAATGTAAAATCAACATGGCATGTGAAAGAAATTAAGGGAGATGATCCTTGTTTAATGAAGAAAATTTGTGATATGATGATTTACCTCTAGATAAGTGGTTGAAAAACATAATAAAACAAGAGAATATATCCAAGTGTTATAAATAGTCATCAAGTAAGGAGTAATGAGATATCTTAATTGTGATGATTCCTATGCTAATGACAAGGAACCCAAAATGAAAAAGGTAAAACGATACATAAGAAGTTGTAACCTGCATAATGAAAATAGAATTGGTTACCTTTTTGCTAGTGACCCTTGAACAATGCTGCTATGATGTGGGAAGTGTGTTTCCCTTTGTGTCTTTCCTTTCTAGGGCACATCTTTCAAGTGGATCATTGCCACTTGGTATGTGTGGATTCATTGTAAACATGAGGTTGGTTGGCTTATTATAGTAGAAGGTTGCTTGGACTATGGTTCCAAGATCATAAATTTTGTGATGTGTTTGGTTTTGAGACTTTTAGTAATTAGGAAGGATCCTCTTATACGTCATGAGATTCGTTATGTTGGTAAAAGTAGATGAGATAAAGATGTGAGTTCTTTATAGTGCATGAGGTGGATCCCAAGGTAATGAATCCTAGTATCCAAGATGTATCAATAGTATGGAAGTATGTGAAGGTTGGATATGTTTATTAAATAAACATTTCAAGTATTCCTCTCCCTTAGAGAGAGAGATTATGATGACCCTATAAATGTTGTTTGGAAAGAAAAACAAAGGTGATTCTATAATGTTGTGTATGGTTCAGTGATAGCTGGGTAAGACCACTATCAAGGATAGATGGTTTGTTGATCAGTAGACATGTGCTACCGTGTTCCTTTAAGATAAACCTAGGATCATATATCAATGCATAAGAGTTAGAGTGGATGACATAAGTTACATGACCGCGATGAGTTTATGGTTATGTACTTTAGACTAACCAATGTACTAATATAATTTATGAATAGGAGGAACAAAGTGTTCGGACCATGTCTTACAAGTTTTAGCAAGCTTTGAATGATGACATCTCAAAGTATTCCAGAGATGGTCAATAACATGGTCAATATCTTTGTTAAACCTTAAAAATAATGAAGCAATTGTACTTATGTGTGACAAGTCTAGAAAGAATGAGTTGGGGGTTGACTAAAGTATCCTCTTGGAGTTATGATATCTCTGTTAAGTGTGTTGTGGGAATCCAGATAAAATGAAGACAATGTCATTTTTCTACTCCTAACGATCAATCAGGAAGTTATATTTGTTAATGGTTATAGAAAAATGTATGATTCTTCAACCAAACAGATGGTTAACTACCCATTGAGATGATTATAGAGTCCCCTAAAAAAATATGCTTCATAGTTCTTGAAAATTTGGAGATGCGTACCTGGTTGATTGATTTGTTAATTACAACAACCATTAAAGGGGCATAGGGATAAAACCTTATAAAGTTGCATATGATAAGAGATACCTGATGTTCTATGTTTGGTAAGATCCAGCGAGTATGGCCTCTGAGTGATGTGTGATACAACATATAGAATAGTTCAAGGTGACAATCGAGTCCCAAAGTTGAAAGGTACTACCAGACCTGTACATGTGGTACAACAGTTCCTATGATGAACCAAGGTGATACATGCAAGAGTTGAGGGAGAATAATATGTCTTCTATGAGAATGATATGAACATAATCATGTGATTAAAGTAACAATATGGAAGATTGGGGATGAGGTGCATGAGAAGTATCCATCTTTGTTTACCTTGGATTTCCGGGGCGAAATCCCTATTAAGCGTTTATGGTTGAGAGACCCCTAACCTTGGTAAAAGTATTGAAAATACTTTAATTCCATAATTTAATGTTTATAAACTTAATCGAACATTTTTATATGCTTTTTAATCATAATAAAAGCTTAAGTTTCAAGTTTGATCGAATTTAGACATTGTTTGTGCAAGTTATGCAATTTTATGCACATTTTGTACTTTTCTGCAATTTACCCAATTGAGATTCTTTCTTTGCAATTCATCACTTTCATTATGCTCTTTGTATGTTATCTCATAATTCTTGAGCTTGTTGAGCCATGGGATGCCTATTTGAACCGTGGTTTGGAGGTGTTTTCCTCAAGGGTATTTTAAGGTTTACCTTTTTATGGATGAGCTACCTTAAGGAGCTATCAAGCAACTGGATTATTTGCTTTGCTTGCAAAAATCAAGAAATGAAGGATAAGAACGTATCCATGGATGGTGGGTCAGATTCTTGTGTAGATGCTTGTATATTCTTAATAGTTTAAGGACATGGATGCATGGAGATCTTTTTAGACACCTCATACTTCTTCTCTTCTTTATCCTAGAGCTTTATATATCTATTTTTGAGCTCCCAAATGAAAGTTTTTCTTTCCACCACTTATCTCCTACTAAGAAACTTGTTACCTATCTGTTTATCTATAGAGGACTTGTCCCAAGGTATAATAAGAAGGCGAATTTCTTGGTGGAAGCTCCTAGAGTTTTATTTTGCTCTCTTTTAGGGTTTAAAAAGCTTCCTTCTAGTGATCTTGACCTAAAAGAGTAAGAATCCCCTTATTTCCTCTGTTGATTTCTTTATTATCCTTCATAATACTTTTCTCTAAGTTGGAACCTTGTTGTTCAATGGTAGAAATTGCTCTAAAGTTCTAAAACCCTACCTTTCTTGCTCCTTATGCTTAGGGTTTGCTCAATTGATGAAGAAAGGTGCTAGATGGACGAGTTCACAGCTTGTGCTTGATTTTTCTACCCTACCTGCTCATGTTTTATTCTGATTGGGATTTTATCTTCTAATTAGAGGAAATTTTTATAACTTGATCCACATTTATTGCTTACCATAAGCTTGCTAGCTCATGTTCTTTCTTTTGAATGATGATCCATGCAGTAAAAAGCAATGCTTGACTTGGATTTCGATTTTTATAATGTTCCTATTCTAATTTCAGTTCTATATGAACCTGTGTTCATGTGTACAATACTCATAAGGTATAATATGACTTGGATCAGGTTGGTTTGACAACCGATGGTGCTAAACACCTATCAACCAATGGTCAATTTTAGGATTTAAAGCTGATTTCTTCTATAAAAACATGGCTCAATGGTGGTACCATTGCAACAACCAATGGTGTTGTCTTCACGACAACTGATGGTTGTGACAAAGGGTGTCAACTGATGTTAACCCCTTAGGTCAGGTGTTGTCCTAATTAGAAGCTTAGTGATTAACAACTAAGTACCCTAATGATGCTATCAATCAATGGTGATATTAGTTTGATTTTTGATGGTGATTAATGAATATAGTGCTGATCAACAATCTATGGTGACTTAATGGTCACTATTGATGGTGTATCAGGTCTCCACAACCTATGGTGAGTTAAGCATGTACTTTTATCATCAATTAAGCCTTAAACCAATGGTTTATTAGGTCATTTTATGCAATGGTCAGACCTATATTCAATTGATGGTTTTAATATATGAACTTGACCTAATGGTTGAGATCTAATGTTTCTTCATCCAATAAATTGGAATGATGACTAAATGTAATATGTTGGTCCTAATAAAATGATTTAAATGGTCTCCTTTATGAGATCAACTTAAGAATCTCATTTATTTACATCTTTTTTTAAATAAACAATCACTTGTGGGTTTTAGCCTACTCTCAATGGAACTTTTTGTGCTGTAGATGGTGTATCTTTCTAGAGCACAACTCAATGAATTCATAGGTGGTTTGTTCAAGATGTTTACTTATGTAAATGACCAATGGCTTTACCTTTTCAACATTTAATGGTTATAAGTTGATGCCAATATTCCCATTGTTTTGGGCAAAGCCTATAGTGTAATGTTATGATTCAAATGATGAGAATTTGATGGTTCAATGCCTTAAACTTGTAGTGTTACCCTTACTCTCATATTATTATGATTGATAATCACCATAATGAATTAATGGGTAACCCTAATGAGGTATATCTTGTTATACCTAACTTTAATATAACTAAATGATGGTAATTGGGTATGAATAGTCCTTGAATGATTAATACAATCATGGAGTACTCTCTTATTGTTGTTGAAACCTTAGTATGATATAACCCAATGGTTACACCTTGAGTTATGTGTGGATCAATATGTGAAAATGGTATGGATTGTTATGGTGATGCTTCACCTTATGCTTCCATGATCCAATGGGGATTCCACGAGTTAGGGTTTGGGTATGAGTGTTGATTAGTAATATTAATATAATTTATCTTATTGAACCTAACTCTAATGCAAATAGATAAATATGAGTATTTATGTTAACATTCGTATATGATGGCATGATGGTGGAATAATCTCCTTAATATGATCATAACCTTAATGTGTTAGTTGGTGGTTATTATAGCCACATGGTTGATACTTTCTTATGCTAAACATTTGAATTATGAACATGATTAGGGTTAATCATATCTAGATTCCTTGCATGTTGATGTAATAAATAAATGTTCTTGATGTTAATATAACCCTTATATGATTGTTTATGAATATCTCCCAGCTCATTAATGTAATATTGTGTTGTCCAGTGTATTATATGTAAGTGATGGTGTTGAGCCTTCTTATAAGGCATGGAAAGATAATGATGATCTTACAGGGAATAGTATGAATGTCTTAATGACCTTTGGGCATGGTTGAGCCCTGAATGAGGTGTAATCCTCTTGTGTTGATAAGGCTTGATACCCTATGATATTGTGAAAAGGATTTATACCATGTGATAGTATGATGACAAGTGCAGTCTCATGAATGGCAAGTGAATAGCATGATGTGATGATGAGATGATGAAAAATATGTATCATATGATTTATGTCTTCTGAAATTGTTATTTAGAAATGTTTGCTAGAGATGAATTTGGGTTTGTATTAATCAAGTGAAATTCTAATCATGTAGTACCCTATGCCATAGATCCATCTGAGTGTCAGAACTTGCCAAATGGTGAAACAAGTATTCCTAAGGGAAACTCAGAGCAAGTACTATTGAGTATGTGGGGTGTTTGTCATCCTCAATCTAAGTGTTTTGGGAGGATGACTACGGTCATATCTAGCCCTCAGTTTGAGAATGACTGTGGTCATGTCTCGGATATTATATATGTGATGATATTGGAGGACAACTACGGTTGTACCTTGGATGGTAGGGTATTCGTACCCACCTCCTTTCACTAGTGTCATACCTGTACCAAGGATGGACTAGGATGTTAGTAGCTTGACCTTATGTGTCACTGTGGCAGACATGTACTGACCGAGGGTGGAGAAGATCTTAGGATTCCAACTCTTCCTAGATCTAGTATGGCTTTGATTTTGACTTAGCAGTGGTCAGTTGGATTTTGAGTGGTATCCTCAAATTCCTCAAGGAAAAATAAAAGATGTAACCCAATCGCATAGCATATCTATTTAGGGTTATACATAATGCTTCATATTGGATGATAACCCTTGTTTACTTTCTTTTCACTGAGATCATGTATAGTACAATAAGAGATAATAGATATGCTTATGCTGTATTTATGATCATGTTGTAAACATGCTTATGTTGTCATATATACTGACACTGATGGTTAAGATGATGCTGCTAGCTATGTTTAATATTGCTAGCCATGCCTATGTAATTAGAAATGCTTAAAATTCTAATCATGCCTAAGCAGTTAATTGTGCTATGATGTTAGTTCTACTTATGATATAGATTTGTCCCCTTTATTTGAGATGCCAATATTGATAGCCATGCTATGTTACAAGACATATTCATGATGTCAGGAATGCTTATGCTACTAGATTGCTTGTGTTGTTATCAAGGAATATGATGATAGTCAGATTAATGATAATCATTGTTATTAGATGCAATTTGATGATATTTGAGTCGATATCTATCCAAAGAAATGGATTTTTTTTGTTACCTATATATGCATTGATGATCATACTTGTTGCTAAGATTATTTGCTTAATCTGTTTAACATACTTAAACTGTTCAATCTGTTAAATTGATTATTAAATACTCCAACTGCTCAACTATCTACTATTTAAAATGTTGTAATCAATAAGTGCTATTGGAGGTTATATCTCTTGCTAGGACATCGGTCTTGATCTAGCCTAAATCGCGCATCCAGAAAGGAAGCAGACTTAGAAAGAATCAAACTTTAAATTTATAACCCAAAACCTTCAACGACCCCCCCTGCAACTTTATAACGGGGTCGAAGTAGATATACAGGATCAAACACAGGAATGTGGGGACGTTTAGGATGCTTAAGATCTCGATCTTATTTCAGATAAGCCAATATGATAGTTGATAAAAGTATGGAGCTAGAACTAGTCTAGCAGATTGTCACTAAATAAAACAAAACAAGAAAAGAAAACAAAACATAGTTCATAAGATTCTACTAATCAGAGAGAAGGAGTTCCTGGCTATGTAACCACAAGTTGGGCAGTCTATGCACCCGTTCTTGGGCATAGACAACCCTCAAACACCTGAGCAAGCAGCCTACATCCAAACATGGTACATACTGTGGCATCTGTTCTTGTGGGGTCATCCCACTCTCTCTCACACAACATGACTAAAACCCATCAATGACATGAAACCTCTCTCGAGGACAACAAATCAACATCCTAGAATATTCAAGATACCCTCTCAAGTCTAGAATGTTCAGAGATTCTAGGAACAGGTGTGATCTGGGCACAACCAGGTAGTGGGCCCGACCATGTCGGGCTGGGTCCGACAGTGCCCAAGTCTATGGCTCTACACAGATCATCTTGAACTAACCTCCTTTCAAATTCTAATCCAAACTACCTTCTCTTATCTATTTCTAAAACAAATCTCTCGATATAGGCAGAAATAGAAGTTCAAGCAAGAAAGAAATCAACCAAACTAGCAATCATAACTAGAAAGAGAAGATAGAACTAGAAACATACTAGATTTGGAATGAAACTACTTGCTTAAGGTAAAGGTATATAAACATGCCCAAAACGATCTACATAGCCAATAAGGAGCTCAACTAGCCATGGACAAGCATAGTTGGCACCGAACAAAGATGGAAAACATCATTCGTATAAGAACAAAGGAGAACTGTAGAAGAAAGGAGAAGAAGAAGAGATTTAGCCCGTAGAGGAGAAGTGACTCTCACTCCTTGGCCTCTGTATAGGATAGATCTCATCCTTTGGGTCATCCTCCTTGATCTTATGGACTCCTTGGCCTCCTTTCTCTCTTGATCCACCCCGAACAACAACTTGGTGAGTGGATGGAGGTGGAAAATGATAGTGGATGGTAGGAAATGGATGGATGATGGTGGAAAAAGGTGGAGGATGGAAGCACACTAAAGATATGGGCATAGGGTGAGCACTTCAGCCTTCTCAGACCTATGGACCCTCCCATGGGGCTCTGGGAACCTCCAAAACTTGGAACCACCAGGTGGAACCGACAAACATTCTGAAACCCCCTTTCAACTGGAGAGGGGTGGGTATTTATAAGCTAAATGGTCGAGGTGCTGATCCAGGTCATGGTCATGATCACCAAGGTCACGGTCGATCCCGCGGTCGTGGTGCACTCCGTGGTCATGGTCACGGTCAATCCCGCAGTCTTGGTTCACTCTACAGTTGCAATGGATCCCACAATCGTGGTGATGGTGTGCCTTTTTGACTGTGGTTGTGGTAAATAGAAGCCTAGCTGCTGCAAAAAACCATGTGTTGGGGAGGAATCTTGGAGATAAATGTCTTTTCAGGTTCGGTGCCTACAAGTCCCAAAATTGGCTAGTTGAGTAACTTTATCCATGAAAAGGTATAAATTACTAAAAGATAAGAATCTATGGTTATTTTGGGCATATTAAGGCTATAATAACACAAAATCATAAATAAATGCTTAGTATAGATGCCTAAATTTGGGTGTTATCAACCATCCCAAGCTTAAACCTTTGCTTTTCCTCAATTAAGACTGTTCTCAAAGAACAAAAAGATAACACCCAAATTAAGCTTGGCAATAAATGCTAAAGTTAAGAAAAATAGTTTAAAACATCAATTCTCTTGACCCATGTCATTTCAAAACAAACCCCCACTAGTTGAGCACAATCCTGCTAAAGTTTGACCAAAGATCATCCAGGCAAGATTAAGTGAATTCACTGCAACCTATCGATACTCATGAAGGTTTGAATCATAATTATAAAACATAAAAGAATTGTCACATAGGTGATCACGCAGGTGGTGAGAAATGAGCCATCATCCTATATTCATGTAGCCCAATCAGGAACAACGCGACTCCCACTTATTCAGGTCCTAAGAAGAAAAAAAAAGCAAAAGACTCTAATGACTTTTGAGTATCCTGATCTGCGTCAGGTTGGTCCATGTAACGAGAAACAATCCATGCAGTTCGAGCCAGTTGGCCCAAAGTAGTGAGACAAACTCCTCGTACTGTTCTCAAACCAACCCTACTACTGGGATGATCTCATAGGTATCCTAGGGGTTCCTAGTGACTCTCTAATGAGAATTAGGGTGGCACTACTAGGAACAACATACCCACATTCATGAGTGCAGTCATACACCAGCTGGGCACCATCCTCAACTCTCCTAAAAGAGAAAATAGAGTTCATTTATTTACTCTCAGGCTTTTATTCTCTGTATTCTATTTTTATAGGCTTGGGTGAGAACTATTTTGATATTTTTGGGATTTTTGTGGGTGGCCAAGCCTCTTTTCCAAAATTTTTATTTTTCATCTTTTTGACTCAATCTAAGGTGAGAGGGTGCACAGACCATCAAGGAAAAACACTTCAGCTTGATTATAGCTCAAAATTCATCATTATCCACTTGAGACATGTGTGAAAAGATAGTAATTATGATTCAAGGATCCTTAGAGTAGAGGCAAGTTTGTGAAAAATGCAGTTAGGAGTCTTTGATCATGCGCTAATTCTTTCTAATGGTCCTATATCCTGGATTTTTCCATTCACAACATAGATCAAGGGAATAACGTTTTAAGATATGAAAGAGGTGCAAAACCTTAGATTTATTACCAAACTTAAGGAAAGAGTTAATGACCAAGCCAAGCAAAAGATCAAGCAGTTTAATATGAAAATTGTGCATTTAGGCATAGATATAGGCATTTCGCTATAAGGCTTGCATCACATAGTCTTAATTACAAAGCTAAAAATTACAAAACAAAGTCTTACAAAGATGAAAATTTATGCTAAATGCAAGGAACATAGAAGATAAATATGCATGCATGCAATGAAAGAAATAAAAGGGAAAGGTGGAAGATAGGGGGTGGTACACCCTACCACCCCAAGCTTAAAAATTTTGTTCATCCTCGAGCAAATCTCAAGATCTGGATGGTGTGGAAAGCAGCTACTACTGGTAGTCACTATTTATATATTGGTTCAAATCATCGATGCCTCCCAGTGGGTTCTCATAGCCCTGGTGTATTCCTTGTTGAAAGTGGAATGACTGTCCGAAGTCCTAGGTCAGGTGGTAGAAAGGCCTGAGGGGTTGCTAAAATGGTTGTTGAAAAGTCAGTGGAGGCGGTGGAGGGAAGGCTATGTCAAACCTCTATCTGAGGTACTGCACATACTGCTCCAGTGTATCAAACCGTCTGCCAAAGCCAGCCCTGGAATCATTCATAAACTCATAAATGTTCCTTGAGTTGAGATTTGGGGCATATTGTTCCTACTGAGGAGGCTACTGGTAATCTACTATAGGAATCTCGGTGTAGGGTCCCCCCTAATATGGCATGTCATGTAAGGTTGCCCTTGTCTTCTATCTGGCCTCTTGAGTCTCTCGAACTGGTGGTTCTGAAGTAGATGCTCCTGCAATTCCATCCGCTTGACAAATGTTTCCCTAGCCGTTCAATAGAGAGACGTCCATGAGTGTTGTCCGACATGAAAACTCTACATTTGTTGGTAGTAGTATTCTATGTTTGCTGTAACTAAAGATATAAAGGTATCCTTTGCTACACTGCTTGATTACCCATGCATGAATCAAGTGCTCTAAGTCCAACCTAGACCACTCAGCCCTTTCCTACATAAGTGCCAAGTGTCCATCTCCAATTCCAAGATGACACGCTATGAAGGTGATAATGTCTGCCTTTAGCATGAATTGGACATGCTTCTTGAAAGAGTTGTGAAAGTGGCAGATGATAAAGTTCCCCACATTCACTTTTCTTCCTATTTTTACACACCACAAAATATAGAGGTATGCTGAACTGAGCACCCCTTGACTGTCTTACTTCTCCAAGACGCAGTTCACGATCACCCGATGCAGATAATGAAGTGCCAAGTTGTGGATGTGTGAAGCTTTGGTGCTTCTAGCAACATATTTATCTTCGCCTGTAAGCATAGCATTAAAGTTGTGGTCTCCTGTCTCCAGCCGGCCCCTAGACATCTTAGTGTAGACCTCAGCAGAGCATGGCAACCAGTTATTGAGGTGATCCTTAGTGACTTCACGGGTCTGGTTCAGGAGGAAAAAATGCATGAATTTGGGTTTGTATTAATCAAGTGAAATTCTAATCATGTAGTACCCTATGCCATAGATCCATCTGAGTGTCAGAACTTGCCAAATGGTGAAACAAGTATTCCTAAGGGAAACTCAGAGCATGTACTATTGATTATGTGGGGTGTTTGTCATCCTGAATCTAAGTGTTTTGGGAGGATGACTGCGGTCATATCTAGCCCTCAGTTTGAGAATGACTGTGGTCATGTCTCGGATATTATATATGTGATGAGATTGGAGGACAACTATAGTTGTACCTTGGATGGTAGGGTATTCGTACCCACCTCCTTTCACTAGTGTCATACCTGTACCAAGGATGGACTAGGATGTTAGTAGCTTGACCTTATGTGTCACTGTGGCAGACATGTACTGACCGAGGGTGGAGAAGATCTTAGGATTCCAACTCTTCCTAGATCTAGTATGTCTTTGATTTTGACTTAGCAGTGGTCAGTTGGATTTTGAGTGGTATCCTCAAATTCCTCAAGGAAAAATAAAAGATGTAACTCAATCGCATAGCATATCTATTTAGGGTTATACATAATGCTTCATATTGGATGATAACCCTTGTTTACTTTCTTTTCACTGAGATCATGTATATTACAATAAGAGATAATAGATATGCTTATGCTGTATTTATGCTCCTGTTGTAAACATGCTTATGCTGTCATATATACTGACACTGATGGTTAATATGCTGCTGCTAGCTATGTTTAATACTGCTAGCGATGCCTATGTAATATGAAATGCTTAAAATGCTAATCTTTCCTAAGCAGTTAATTGTGCTATGATGTTAGTTCTACTTATGATATAGATTTGTCCCCTGTATTTGAGATGCCAATATTGATAGCCATGCTATGTTACTAGACATATTCATGATGTCAGGAATGCTTATTCTACTCGATTGCTTGTGTTGTTATCAAGGAATATGATGATAGTCAGATTAATGATAATCATTGTTATTAGATGCAATTTGATGATATTTGAGTCGATATCTATCCAAAGAAATGGATTTTTTTGTTACCTATATATGCATTGATGATCATACTTGTTGCTAAGATTATTTGCTTAATCTGTTTAACATACTTAAACTGTTCAATCTGTTAAATTGATTATTAAATACTCCAACTGCTCAGCTATCTACTATTTAAAATGTTGTAATCAATAAGTGTTATTGGAGGTTATATCTCTTGCTAGGACATCGATCTTGATCTAGCCTAAATCGCGCATCCAGAAAGGAAACAAACTTAGAAGGAATCAAACTTTAAATTTATAACCCAAAACCTTCAACGATCCCCCCCCCCCCCGCAACTTTATAACAGGGTCGAAGTAGATATACGGGGTCAAACACAGGAATGTGGGGACGTTTAGGATGCTTAAGATCTCAATCTTATTTCAGATAAGCCAATATGATAGTTGATAAAAGTATGGAGCTAGAACTAATCTAGCAGATTGTCACGAAATAAAACAAAACAAGAAAAGAAAACAAAACATAGTTCATAAGATTCTACTAATCAGAGAGAAGGAGTTCCTGGCTATGTAACCACAAGTTGGGCAGTCTATGCACCCGTTCTTGGGCATAGACAACCCTCAAACACCTGAGCAAGCAGCCTACATCCAAACATGGTACATACTGTGGCATCTGTTCTTGTGGGGTCATCCCACTCTCTCTCACGCAACATGACTAAAACCCATCAATGACATGAAACCTCTCTCGAGGACAACAAATCAACATCCTAGAATATTCGAGATACCCTCTCAGGTCTAGAATGTTCTGAGATGCTAGGAACAGGTGTGATCTGGGCAGAACCAGGTAGTGGTCCCGACCATGTCGGGCTGGGTCCGACAGTGCCCAAGTCTATGGCTCTACACAAATCATCTTGAACTAACCTCCTTTCAAATTCTAATCCAAACTACCTTCTCTTATCTATTTCTACAACAAATTTCTCGATATAGGTAGAAATAGAAGTTCAAGCAAGAAAGAAATCAACCAAACTAGCAATCATAACTAGAAAGAGAAGATAGAACAAGAAACATACTAGATTTGGAATGAAACTACTTTCTTAAGGTAAAGGTATATAAACATGCCCAAAACGATCTACATAGCCAATAAGGAGCTCAACTAACCATGGACAAGCATAGTTGGCACCGAACAAATATGGAAAACATCATTCGTATAAGAAAAAAGGAGAACTGTAGAAGAAAGGAGAAGAAGAAGAGATTTAGCCCGTAGAGGAGAAGTGACTCTCACTCCTTGGCCTCTGTATAGGATAGATCTCATCCTTTGGGTCATCCTCCTTGATCTTATGGACTCCTTGGCCTCCTTTCTCTCTTGATCCACCCCGAACAACAACTTGGTGAGTGGATGGAGGTGGAAAATGATAGTGGATGGTAGGAAATGGGTGGATGATGGTGGAAAAAGGTGGAGGATGGAAGCACACTAAAGATATGGGCATAGGGTGAGCACTTCGGCCTTCTTAGACCTATGGACCCTCCCACGGGGCTCTGGGAACCTCCAAAAATTGGAACCACCAGGTGGAACCGACGAAAATTCTGAAACCCCCTTTCAACTGGAGAGGGGTGGGTATTTATAAGCTAAATGGTCGAGGTGCTGATCCAGGTCATGGTCCTGCTCACCAAGGTCACGGTCGATCCCGCGGTCGTGGTGCACTCCGTGGTCATGGTCACGGTCAATCCCGCGGTCTTGGTGCACTCTACAGTTGCAATGGATCCCACAATCGTGGTGATGGTGTGCCTTTTTTACTGTGGTTGTGGTAAATAGAAGCCTAGCTGCTGCAAAAAACCATGTGTTGGGGAGGAATCTTGGAGAATAATGTCTTTTCAGGTTCGGTGCCTACAAGTCCCAAAATTGGCTAGTTGAGTAACTTTATCCATGAAAAGGTATAAATTACTAAAAGATAAGAATTTATGGTTATTTTGGGCATATTAAGGCTATAATGACACAAAATCATAAATAAATGCTTAGTATAGATGCCTAAATTTGGGTGTTATCAACCATCCCAAGCTTAAACCTTTGCTTTTCCTTAATTAAGACTGTTCTCAAAGAACAAAAAGATAACACCCAAATTAAGCTTGGCAATAAATGTTAAAGTTAAGAAAAATAGTTTAAAACATCAATTCTCTTGACCCATGTCATTTCAAAACAAACCCCCACTAGTTGAGCACAATCCTGCTAAAGTTTGACCAAAGATCATCCAGGCAAGATTAAGTGAATTCACTGCAACCTATCAATACTCGTGAAGGTTTGAATCATAATTATAAAACATAAAAGAATTGTCACATAGGTGATCACGCAGGTGGTGAGAAATGAGCCATCATCCTATATTCATGTAGCCCAATCAGGAACAACGCGACTCCCACTTATTCAGGTCCTAAGAAGCAACAAAAGCAAAAGACTCTAATGACTTTTGAGTATCTTGATCTGCGTCAGGTTGGTCCATGTAACGAGAAACAATACATGCAGTTCGAGCCAGTTGGCCCAAAGTAGTGAGACAAACTCCTCGTACTGTTCTCAAACCAACCCTACTACTGGGATGATCTCATAGGTATCCTAGGGGTTCCTAGTGACTCTCTAATGAGCATTAGGGTGGCACTACTAGGAACAACATAGCCACATTCATGAGTGCAGTCATACACCAACTGGGCACCATCCTCAACTCTCCTAAAAGAGAAAATAGAGTTCATTTATTTACTCTCAGGCTTTTATTCTCTGTATTCTATTTTTATAGGCTTGGGTGAGAACTATTTTGATATTTTTGGGATTTCTGTGGGTGGCCAAGCCTCTTTTCCAAAATTTTTATTTTTCATCTTTTTAACTCAATCTAAGGTGAGAGGGTGCGCAAACCATCAAGGAAAAACACTTCATCTTGATTATAGCTCAAAATTCATCATTATCCACTTGAGACTTGTGTGAAAAGATAGTAATTATGATTCAAGGATCCTTAGAGTAGAGGCAAGTTTGTGAAAAATGCAGTTAGGAGTCTTTGATCATGCACTAATTCTTTCCAATGGTCCTATATCCTGGATTTTTCCATTCACAACATAGATCAAGGGAATAATGTTTTAAGCTATGAAAGAGGTGCAAAACCTTAGATTTATTACCAAACTTAAGGAAAGAGTCAATGAGCAAGCCAAGCAAAAGATCAAGCAGTTTAATATGAAAATTGTGCATTTAGGCATAGATATAGGCATTTCGCTATAAGGCTTGCATCACATAGTCTTAATTGCAAAGCTAAAAATTACAAAACAAAGTCTTACAAAGATGAAAATTTATGCTAAATGCAAGGAACATAGAAGATAAATATGCATGCATGCAATGAAAGAAATAAAAGGGAAAGGTGGAAGATAGGGGGTGGTACACCCTACCACCCCAAGCTTAAAAATTTTGTTCATCCTCGAGCAAATCTCAAGATCTGGATGGTGTGGAAAGCAGCTGCTACTGGTAGTCACTATTTATATATTGGTTCAAATCATCGATGCCTCCCAGTGGATTCTCATAGCCCTGGTGTATTCCTTATTGAAAGTGGAATGACCGCCCGAAGTCCTAGGTCAGCTGGTAGAAAGGCCTGAGGGGTTGCTAAAATGGTTGTTGAAAAGTCAGTGGAGGGAAGGCTATGTCAAACCTCTATCTGAGGTACTGCACATACTGCTCCAGTGTATCAAACCATCTGCCGAAGCCAACCCTGGAATCATTCATAAACTCATAAATGTTCCTCGAGTTGAGATTTGGGGCATATTGTTCCTATTGAGGAGGCTACTGGTAATCTACTATAGGAATCTCTGTGTAGGGTCCCCCCTAATATGGTATGTCATGGAAGGTTTCCCTTGTCTTCTATCTGGCCTCTTGAGTCTCTCGAACTGGTGGTTCTGAAGTAGATGCTCCTGCAATTCCACCCGCTTGACAAATGTTTCCCTAGACGTTCAATAGAGAGACGTCCATGAGTGTTGTCCGACATGAAAACTCTACATTTGTTGGTAGTAGTATTCTATGTTTGCTGTAACCAAAGATATAAAGGTATCCTATGCTACACTGCTTGATTACCCATGCATGAATCAAGTACTCTAAGTCCAACCTAGACCACTCAGCCCTTTCCTACATAAGTGCCAAGTGTCCATCTCCAATTCCAAGATGACACGCTATGAAGGTGATAATGTCTGCCTTCAGCATGAATTAGACATGCTTCTTGAAAGAGTTGTGAAAGTGGCAGATGATAAAGTTCCCCACATTCACTTTTCTTCCTATTTTTGCACAACACAAAATATAGAGGTATGCTGAACTGAGCACCCCTTGACTGTCTTACTTCTCCAAGACGCAGTTCACGATCACCCGATGCAGATAACGAAGTGCCAAGTTGTGGATGTGCGAAGCTTTGGTGCTTCTAGCAACATATTTATCTTCACCTGTAAGCATAGCGTTAAAGTTGTGGTCTCCTGTCTCTAGCCAGCCCCTAGACATCTCAGTGTAGACCTCAGCAGATCATGGCAACCAGTTATTGAGGTGATCCTTAGTGACTTCATGGGTATGGTTCAGGAGGAAAAAATGCATGACAGTATTCTGGTGGTCCTTTGGGGTCTCAAGCGTAGCATAAAACTCATAGGTGAGTCTATGATAAGCATCGTACTACGTATATGCAAGGACTTCTAGACCAACAACTACAAGATATCTGTCGACTTGTGCCTATATCCTGAGCCTAATGACTGTTATAGGGTCAGCATATCTTGGGCCTACCAGTCTGCGCTTGTCTTTAATTAAAGCATCAAATTGCTACTTTTGCTTCATACTTCTGAATAGGGGAGAAGGGAGGGAACTTTGGGTTACACCTTCAGGAGTGGGGTGGCCTCTGATCCCTTGAACTGAATCATGTGATGAAGTTGACTGACGCAAAGACATCGACCTTGTGGCAGACTTTGACCACTGGTCCCCTATAAATGGGGCTCTGTGCAATACTGACGGGCTCTCCTAATGGCCCGTCGAAGTATGGAGCTCATTGTCATGACATGCTCTCAACCTTTACTCACTAGAGACTTCCTACAACGAATCACCACTATAAGTGTCCATTGAAGTGGCAGACATGTGGCGGTAGTCTGAATTGGTCTCTTGTGACCCAAACCCTGCTGAAGTGGAAAGCATAGTCTCATCTTCATACACTAGGTTTGTGGTTCGTGTGGCACAGTGTGGATATTGATTCCCATATACTGATAGTGACAAGGAGCTTGCTTCCTCTTTCTTTCATGACACAGTCTTCTTGAGCTTCTTAAAGCTATTTCTCATCGCGTCCATGGTGTCGATTTTCTAGTGTTGGTTTGGTCGGCGTGATCATGGTGAGGGTTGGCAGTGCCGCGCCAAGAAACTTTAACCTCATCCGCGATGCTGACCACGACTACTGAGGTGGCCTCGACCACCGCAACTGAGGTGGCCACGATTCTACCCCTCCTGCGATCGAGGTGACCGCGATTGGGACGGCATTGATCGCGGCTTGTACCCTGACCATGACCGCGGTCGTGGGATCTGGTGTAGTCAGGCACAGACAACTGAGGTGCTGGAGTAACACCTTTTAGTCGCGGGTGGAGAGGGAGGTTTTGGGGTAGTTGCTGCTGCAATTGCCTTTGTGCCTACTTCAAGCCTACTAGCCAGTGATGGAAGAGGGAAATGGGCTGAGGGCATCAAGTAAGAGCGGAGAACTCGGGTGGTGGGTTTGGGGAAGAATGGCTCGGCCCGGGGGTATTTATAGGTCGAGTGTGTTATCTCACCGGGGGCCTGACCATGCTAGCCTGGTGCCTAGATGGCGGAAAAATAAGAAAAGGCACATGAAAACCCGGTTAAAATTGAAAGGTCAGTAAAAAAGATGGAATATTAAGTCAAAAGTGCGATAGTCGGTCAAAAAGGTAGAGACAAACTGACATACTAGTCAGTAAAGCCAACCCAGGTCTTGCACAGGCAGGCCCGCGGTCACAGTTGTAGAGACACACGGTCACGGTTGTGCAGACCCATGGTCACGATTGAGGCAAGCCCACGCTCGCGGTTATGGTGAGTCAACGGCCGTTGTCTAGGCTTGTCAGGTCACAGTCCTTCCACTGCCAAGTGAAAAAGATCTAAATAAATACCTTTCAGTGCCATGAGCAGATAAAATGAGGATGGACGGTGTTAAAAATAGCTTCAGAATCAAACACCACGGCAGAGCAACAGGATATATCAGATAACTTCTCACAAAAAGATAGACCAAGAGAAGTTGTCGGGGTGAAAAAGGAGGAAATGCACAGATTAAAGAGTAAACAAAACTTAAATGATGCAAAGGAAACTAAAATTTGAATAGTTAGAGGAAAGATAAAACTTGAATCGACTTTATTATGCAAAAAATTAAATTTTAAAATTAAAGTAAATTGTATAGGTAGTAGGGGGTGGCTTCCCTACAACTCCTACACTTGGATCCCAAATCCGTAGTTTTGGGGTCCGTGTTACCTGTGTCTCGTCGATCGGACCCACCATGTAGGAGCAGAATAGGCAGAGAGGTGGGCCCTTCTGAGTCTGGAGAAGAGGAATAGAATTTGCTGACTCAGTGAAGTCATCTCTGTGCTGGGATTTACTTGAACTGTACTGAAATGAATTCTTCGGTAGAACATCCTCAAGGAACTCATCGATGTATGAATCTATATAGGAAGGACCTAGGATGTCGACACAAGATGAGATGGAGTGGAGAGGTTGAAAGTATTCTAGTGGGATCCTCTCTTCTCTCTCCTCCCCTGAACTTGAGGTTGGATGCCCAAATAAACTTTTGTGTACAATCTGAGTCATTCAATCATCATCCAACAAGAAGTATCCCCAGGTAAATCTATTTGTGGCTCTACCACCCCAAGCTTATCACATTCTATGGGGTCTATGATGTCTTCATGCTCAACAACCATGTTGTAGTGGATGGTCCATCCTGCTCCTTTGACATCAACTCTCCCTTGAAAAGGGATTGTGGGTAATGTTGGCTCATGCTAGTCCGGTTCCTCATCATCAGTATACTCAATCCACTGAGATGAATTGTCATCATCACTTTCATCGAACAAATTGTTTCAAACCATGAATGATTGACTGCTCAAAGTGAAGTGACAAGTCTCAATATGAGACATATCACTCTGGTCTGGATCAACATCTAATTCAGGTTCTTCAAATTGACCTTCATGTTGTGAGGTTGATTGACTACCCTGATCATCATCATCGTAGAACCATTCATGCATGTGGGTTGTATCTTCCATTGGTTGATCAGCTGAATCATCTGGATAGAATGAAGGGCTCCCCCAAGTGGGTTGGTCTTCACAGAAAAATCTAGGTGAATCCATTTGATGGTCTGAATAGGATGGTGAGGCATGTTCCGATCCAGGCCCAATGGAATGGATTTGATGATTGTAATATTCATGGCTGTGTGATAGAGTTTGAAATTGAATGGTAAACAAATCAATGATCTCTTAAAGCCTCCCACTCTGCTCAACATATTTTTCATGAAGTTGTTGGAGTTGAGTAGCAATTCTTTCAAGATTTGTCAATTCTTCCTTGCACTTATGTTGGAAACCCGCTGTATCAGATTGATGCACTTGGATGAATCCTTGTTCAATAGCTTGAAGTATACTTCTAATGCAGTCTGCGATCTGAGTGGCTATTTGGAGATGATGATCTTGCTTTTCTAGTAGCTGCTGGAGCAGATTGACATGTTCTTGGAAATGAGGAGCTGAGGAGGAGATTAGTGCATTGACACTTTCTCTAGCTAGCTCCACAGCTCTGATCAATTCTTGATATCACGATAACGTGGAAGTCGAGGGTTGGTCAACCATCTCCTTTGTTGGAATTTCAACATATGACGATGGTGGAGATGAGTGTAGTTCGACTAGCTATAGAGGACGACCTTTAATTATTTGCCAGCAGTTGAAACTATGGAAAAACTCTGGAGAACAGGTGGACAAGATCACCTTCCTTGTTGAAGCAAGGTCCATGGCTGAAAAAGTATAAGAAAAAGAAAAGAAAAGCTATTCAGTATATATGAACAAGTATGTGTTAAACAAAAGAAGAATTATGAATATATATATAGGCTTATGGATGACAGAACAAAATCCTTTAGGTGTGTCAATGTGGAAACCACATCCCTGGAAATGGCGCCAAAAGTTGATCTAGCCTAAATCACGTGTCCGAAAAGGAAGCAGACTCAGAAGGAATCAAACTTTAAATTTATACCCTGAAACCTTCATGGACCCCCGCAACTTTATTACAGGGTCGGAGTAGATATACGGGGTCAAATATAGGGATGTGGGGATGTTTAAAATGCTTAAGATCTCGCTCTTAAGTCAGATAAGCCAATCTGATAGTCGATAAAAGTATGGAGCTAGAACTAGTCTAGCAGATTGTCATGAAATAAAACAAAACAAGAAAAGAAAACAAAACAAAGTTCGTAGGATTCTACTAATCAAAGAGAAGGAGTTATTGTCTATGTAACCACAAGTTGGGCAGTCTATGCACCCGTTCGCAGGTGTAGACAACCCTCGAACACCCGAACAAGAAGCCTACATCCAAACATGGTATGTACTATGGCATCTGTTCCTGTGGGGTCATCCCACTCGCTCTTGCACAGCGTGACTAAAACCCATCAATGACATGAAACCTCTCTCGTAGATGACAAATCAACACCCTGGAATATTCTGGATACCCTCTGGTCTAGAATGTTCTGTGATGATAGGAACATGTGTGATCTGGGTAGAACCAGGTAGTGGGCCCGACCGTGCCGGGCTGGTTCAGGCAGTGCCCAGGTCTACGGCTTTGAACAGATCACCTTGAACCGTCCTCCTTTCAGATTCTGATCTGAACTATCTTCTCTTATCTATTTCTACAACAAATATCTCAATATAGGCAGAAATAGAAGTTCAAGCAAGAAAGAGATCAACCAAACTAGAAATCATAACCAGAAAGAGAATATAGAACAAGAAACATACTATATCTAGAATGAAACTACTTGCTTAAGGTAAAGGTACATAAACATGCCCAAAATAGGCTACATAGTCAAGAAGGAGCTCAACTAGCCATGTACAAGCATAGTTGGCACCAAACAAAGATGAAGAACATCATTTGTACAAGAACAAAGGAGAATAGTAGAAGAAAGGAGAAAAAGAAGAGATTTAGCCCATAGAGGAGAAGTGACTCTCTCTCCTTGGCCTCTGTATAGGTCAGATCTTGTCTTTTGGGTCGTCCTCCTTGATCTTCTGGACTCCTTGGCCTCCTTTCTCTCTAGATTCACCCTGAATAGCAGCTTGGTGAGTGGATGGAGGTGGAAAATGATAGTGGATGGTAGGAAATGAGCGAAAATGGGTGGATGATGGTAGAAAAAGGTGGAGGATGGAAGCACACTAAAGAGACGGGTGTAAGGTGAGCACTTTGGCCTTCTCGGACATCTAGACCCTCCCATGGGGCTCTGGGAACCTCCAAAAATCAGAATGACTAGGTGGAACCTATGAAAATTCTAGAAACCCTTTTCAGCTGGAGAGGGGCAGGTATTTATAGGAGAAATGGTCGAGGTGTTGATCCAGGTCGCAGTCCTTCTCACCACGAATGCGGTTGCGGTGCACTCTATGGTCGCGGTCGATCCCGCGGTTGCGGTGCACTCTGCGGTCGTGGTGGATCCCGCGATCGCGACAATGGTGTGCCTTCTCAATTGCGGTCATGGTAGATGGACGCCTAGCTATTGTAAAAAACCATGTGTTGGGGAGGAATCTTGGAGAATAGATGTCTTTTCAGCTTCGGTGCATGCAAGTCCCAAAATTGGCTAGTTGAGCAACTTTATCTATGAAAAGGTATACATTACTAAAATATAAGAATCTATGGTTATTTTGGGCATATTAAGTCTATAATGTCACAAAACCATAAATAAATGCTTAGCATAGATGCTTAAATTTGGGTGTTATCAGGTCTCACCCTTGTGGTTCGCCACATCTTTTTAGGTAATCAACTGTGATGAAAATAGAATTGTGAAAGTATAGAGGAACTACAATAATGAATCTTTGAGAAAGTTGATCAAATGTCTAGTGTGTCCTAGAGTCGTCCCTGTACTCTCAGGTCCGGGCAGGAAAAGTTTGTATATGGTGTTTCAAACGAATCAAAATTTTGTTAGCATGTTAATGCTTGTTTGTGTGGCATATACAAATATTAAAATCTTGTGTATATATGTTGTGGCTAAGGTGATAGAACAATTTGTATAAAATTCTTATCATAGTATGGATACAAGAAAGATATTAGGCTCTTATGCAAATGTTTCTAAGCGGGCATTAATGTTGAAATTGGTTTTAATTTACCCATAATTCTGGGTATGTGGTTAATTAGTGATCAATTGTTTTTATGTTTTGAGTAATCTTGTTTAGTGTAATGGGTTCTCACATGAGCAGTAGAACATCTTATATTTTTAGAAGGAATATGAAAAACATGTATAACCTTTATCAACTCAACAACATAAGAAACAATGCAAAGATTCATCCAATGTGAATCATTTTTAGACCCTAAGAAAATATACTACATGGTTGTATTACATCTTTTATTTTTCCTGAGGATTGGAGTCATACCACCCAAATCCAACTGACCATTGCTAAGTCAAAATTAGTTCCATAAAATATCTATGGAAGAGTTAGACTCCATGATCTTCCCACACTACTTGGTTAGTTCAAGTCTACACCGTAGTGGCATATCAGTTAAACTGTAAAACAACAACTTATAGTCGAAGCTATAGTCCTGTAGACAACAACATATAGTCAAAGTTATAGTCATATAAACACCTAGCCCACCTTGGTACATGTCACGGTGCTAGAAACCAGGGTATATAACCCAATCACTAAGGTACAACCACAACTATCCTTTATCACTTCACATCACATTTCTACTATCACCGTGACCCAACTGCAATCATTCTCAAAACACTTGAGATCAAGATGTCAAGGACACAGAGTCACTTGCACCTTGCATACTCAAACGTATGCATTTCGGGTTTTCTCTTAGGAGTACCTATTTTACCATCTAGCAAAGTTCTGACTCTAGAATGGATCTATGGCACAAGGCACTACATGATTAGGGTTTCACTTATTAGTTATGCCAATTGGGTATCTTTTAATACATCAATAAAGTTACAACGTACAAACCCTAAAGCATTTCTACAAAAAAGGGGTAAAGGTGCAATTCTAGAAGATATAAAATGTGTGAGGTATAATCTTGTACCATCATCACTCAATATCACTACCATACAAGGCCATCAACATTATCACATCACTAGGGGATAACAATCCCTCATCTCATCATTGGAGGATACCAACTATGTAAAAGAGTGAAATCACCCCTTTACTAAAAAATTGAAGAATTGACATCTATTCCAAACCCTCTCAGAGGTATGATTGAATGGGCATAAATTTTCCAAATTTATTAAACATTGGTATATAAAAGACCATTAGAAAGCAGCAGAATAAAAAAAATAACTGACTATATTCAATTTTTGATAAAAGGTTTACAAAAATACATCAAAATCTCCCATTAGGATTTACATCAATACACACAATCAGGATCTAGATAGAGGGAAGTCTAGACTACTACAATCTTGTCTCCAAGCAAAATAGCAAAATCTCCATCAACTGAGTCCCAGCCAAAAGCTAAGATCTTCCTTGTCTTATCCATCACCTTGTTCAACACCTGGGTGGTTGGGAAGGCACCCAACAAAAAGGGAAAGGGAAGAAAAGTATGTGTCACAAAACTAGTCTAGGATATCAAGATAAGTAAAGCAAATAAAAATAGGCTAGAGTTCATCATATGATGAAGATAACAAGAGTATGAGGCTATATAATAAAGAAGCTTGCCATTACCAAATATAATAAAAAAGATTTGCATGTAAGATAATTATGTCTACCTAACTAAGATAATTATGTATGTGAAATCCCTATTTATGTATGTGCATTTACACCTTAAGTTGGGAATAATTGTGCCTTAACCTATGTTTCTATAATGAGGCTTTATTAAACCCTATTGCATATACTCTTGAATCTTTTGCTATTCTTTCCTCATAAATCAGTTTCGGAACATTATTCTTGGGTCTTAGTACCCCACTACCATGCTTATTGATTCATATGATTATTCCTGCCATGACTACTTTTTCTAGCATGTGGATTTATGTTCTATTTAATTTAAAGTAGCGGTACTTATGTACAACCACCCACAGATGGCATGTAAATAATCACCTTGGGGAATGTCTTATTCTCCCCATAATATTGTAGGTGACTGGGAATGTCTTATTCTCCCCTCACCTAAGGTTAGAGGTCTGGTAGGTGCCTCAACTCTACTTAGTTAGGTAGACATAATTATCTTACATGCAAATCCTTTTTATTATATTTGTTAATGGCAAGCTTCTTTATTATATAGCCTCATACTCATGTTATCTTGATCATATGATGAACTCTAGCTTGTTTTTATTTGCTTTACTTATATTGATATCCTAGACTAGTTTTGTGACACATACTTTTCTTCCCTTTTCCTTTTTGCTGGGTGCCTTGCCAACCACCCAGGTGTTGAACAAGGTGATGGATAAGACAAGGAAGATCTTAGCTTTTGGCTTGGACTCAGTTGATGGAGATTTTTCAATTTTGCTTGGAGACAAGATTGTAGTAGTCTAGACTTCCCTCTATCTAGATCTTGATTATGTGTCTTGATGTAAATCCTAGTGGGAGATTTTGATGTATTTTTGTAAACCTTTTATCAAAAATTGAATATAGTCAGTTATTTTTTTTTTCCGCTGCTTTCTAATGGTCTTTTATATACTAATGTTTAATAAATTTGGAAAATTTATGCCCATTCCATCATACCTCTGAGAGTGTTTGGAATGGATAGCAATTCTTCAAATTTATAGTAAAGGGGTGATTTCACTCTTTTACAAACTCACGTAGGGCATTGAGCCTCTGTCAGGTCATAAGACCCAAACACATAGATACTGCACATCATCATTATCTCATCATGCCTCATAAAGGCTCATAATCACCACCCTGTGTCATTTAAGCATTAACATAGTAATCATTAGCTATGCTATTTATTCCACATACAAGATTAGGGTTACACAAGTAGGAGAGTGAAAATATCAACTCATGCTATTCATTCAAGAAAGCTCAACAAGTACATCATACACTTGAAAATAGTGTTAAGATATCTCATATAGCCGATTAGGGTTTCCATTTCAATACTTGTCCTAGGTATGCCATTTCTCGTATTCTTGGAGAACCTTAGGTTTAAGAATCATTGTTATAATCAATCAAACATTCAATCATCAACATGTAATGATCAAAACAAAGTGTAGCAACCAACACCATCACATGTGTAGCGACCACCTATCAAAGCATGTGTTGCGACCAAACCAGATATCTACAACAATCAACTAACTAAAGCATGTGTTGCAACCGCGAGAAGTCCACATGTAGCGACCCTTGAAGCGATCAAACCAAGTCAAGAACTGTAGAGACTACCCATTTAGGGTTAGGGTTTGTTGTGCCCGCAACACATCAACAAACATGTAGCGATCACAAGCACCAAGGTGAGTGTAGAGACCTCAAGGCCAAGCCACTCAAAACAACACATAACCATCTCCAAAATTGAAAAGAGCCATGATCGAACCATATGATAACATCAAGGAAATTAAGCATCATAAAAGGAAAAAATCTCCATGAAAATATTGACATCAAAAACCCCAAAACAAACATCACCAACACAAAAGCCACATGAATGATAAAGATTAAAACTCTAAGGACGATTATCATCAAAACCAACAAGGAAACCATGCATAGAGGAGAGAAAACCATCGTCTAACACATGCGCATAACAATAAAAACCTTCATATACTACATGATGGTCGAACCGTAAGAATAGTGATAAAACCAAGGATCAAGATGCATGTCAGAAACAACTCCTCCATCACTTAGAATTCAGGTGCATGACTAAGGGTTAAGAAAAAGAGTAATCTATGCAAGAATACTTCAAAAACTTAAACCCTAAAACAAGATAACATCATCTAGCATAATAGGATCACTTTTTAGAGATAAAATAGTAGCATGTAACCAAGAATATGGTGCAATAACAGTAGAGGGGAAAGTTATACAACCCACCTCATGATGAAGATCAAGCTCTAAAGTTACAAGCTATAAGAAAGAGAAAGAAAGCTCCAACAAATATCAACTACACAACCAACAAGGTCACCTCAAGAAGAGATTAACACATCAAGGTAAAAGAGAAGCTCAAGAAGAAGAAAGCTTAAACCCTAGGCCGAACAAGACTGAATAAAGAAGAAAGGAGAAAGCTTCATCTCACTTAGGTACTACCATGATCAAACTATGGTTTCAACTATCTATGGAGAGGAGTTCCTCAAGATAGCCACCATGGAAGAACCATAGTACACGGTCAAGAGGAGAAAAGAAGGGGTAGGATTCAAAGGAAATGAGATCAAATGTGTGGAACCACTTCCCAAGATCAAAGAACACCAAGGATCACCATCAAGAGAGATGATCAAGCTCAAGATCACCACATGCAAGAGAAGGTCGGCCACCAAAGCTCCAAGGTCAACACCTTCTCTAGTTCCACCAAGGTCAAGTTCAAACACAAGAGAAAAGAGAGGAAGAAAGAGCCAAAGGAGATACTTGAATGTGAAAGAGAGGGTATATATGCTCAAGGGTAGGAGGGAGGTAAATATCATGAGGTGTCAAGATATTAGAGCACCAAAAGGACACTTTTCCACAAATCCACGACCATGTAAGTACTATAGACATGCATGCAACAAATGTGATAAAACAAAGGTAGTGTAGCGACCACTTAGGTCCACTACACCCTCAAGGTTGAATCAAAACTAAACGGTCACAAAACTCCACAAAAGAACAAACCCTAGCGACCAAAACCAAGGCTAGGGCACCAAGGTCACAAAAAACATCAACCAAGAGAGTGTTGTGGTCACAACACCTCAAATACCAACACACAAGGTCGAAACATCCATCAAACTCAAGCATCCATGTAAAGCCATGCAAACCCTAATATCATACATAATGCCACCTCATCAACCAAGGCCCAACAAGGTGCCACAAAGCATCATTATCAATCTCATGATGCTAAAGCACAAAAGGAGAAACATACATGTGAAAAATTGAAAGATTAACCCTCAACATGGGTAAATTGCAATTTGGTCCAAAACAAGCATAACTAGCTCAAACATCAACCAAACTAAAAACATAGACATGTCACATGTTATTAAGGTGTACCACAAGATTAGATTAAGGTTTAAGCATCTTATTAAGCAAAGTAAACACAAATAAGCACTAAGATAGGTCAAGGGTTTTATATGTATGTAATGGGAACTACCCCCAGTGAGTGGGTATGTCATTGAGATTACCTCCAGAGAATGGGTATGCTACATCCAGCGAGGGGGTGTGCCATTCAAGTACTCCCAGTGAGTGAGTATGATATTATGGACACCCCCAGTGAGTGGGTATGAATGGAGATCACCCCTAGAGAGTGGGTAGATCATTTATAATACTCCCAACGAGTGAGTATGAATACCCCCAGTGAGTTGGTATACCATAGAGATTGGGCAAATAAAGGTTGAGAAGTTATAATATAAATTGTATGTTCAACATATTATGGTTACATAAAAAAAATGAAAAATTCAACATTTAGGGTTGGTGTCCCGACTTGGGGTGGGTCAACCCAAGAGTGGGAAAGGACCTATGGGGGAGGAAAAAAACCAGACCTATAGGGTCGGGTTGTGGCTAGAGAGCTTAACCTCCTCCTATGAGCTAAGAGGGCACCTAGGTTAGGACCTTCTCTCGAAAGGTGAGTTGACTTAATCAATTTAAAGATTGAGGTAGCCTTAACTGTCGCCTCAAGTGTAATTATGGATATAAAATATGAAAGCACATATATTGAGTATGATTCTTTGAACCCAAGTATGCCACCTCAAGGAAGTGTCTAAGGCTCATAATACATGAGGTGTAAGTATAAAAGATACAAATAATTCATGCAATAATGAAATATTAAAAGGAGTAGTGTTCAAACTCAAAGTGAGAAAAACATTTGACTTCATGAAATATAAGAAAATTGGGAATTAAGAAGTATGTATGGTTTAGAGTCATGTGGATAATGATTCAACTTAAAATGTGAAATAGAAAGATAAATTGTGGATACACCATACCGAAACTTGGAATAGGATGAAATTTGTTTTTGAGTTGCAACCAAACACTTATTTCATCTTGTTATGAGTGAGAGAGATTGGGTGGCCACAAGCTATGCTTAAAATTCAGATTTGGGAATGAATACCTTAAGTTTAACTTAATGACATGATCTAGGGTTGGAGGTGTTACCTCACCCTTATGTAGGAATAAATGAACAATAGATTGGAATTTAGGTGGAAAAGGATAATCACCAAGTGAAATTGAAATTACACATGAAAATGTAAGCACCAAGGGATGATATCATGTAAATACTAAGAATATGGATGTACCTTGAATTGGAATCAAGTACCAATCTTTATAATTGTTTGAGGAATTTGTATATCAATAAAACCTGTTTAAGATATCCAAGTAGGGTTGCTAACCTTAAGGTTTTGAGGCTGAGATGACTCTTTGTTCACCTTAACCTTACTAGGTTGAATTTTGGGGAAACCATGAATTAATAAATGACTTTCCCAATTAGTGAAATAATAGTAACGTTATCCACTTTGGGGCATGGGTGCAATTCATGGCCCAACTGAGGCCATGAGACTGTTTGCCTTACAAATAGTTCCTTGTGGCACAAATTAAAGAAATAGAAGGAATTTTGTATAAATAAAAGATAAAGGCTTTATGAAATGTTGGTAATTGATGAATGAGAAAATTTTATCATACCTATATTTTTGTATGACTAGATGAATTTTGAGGAAAAAATCTTATAAGAGGGAAATGATATGAAAACTAGTTTTTCACATGTTTTTACATGATCAATTGCAAATAATAAAATGTGGAAGACATATTAGAAACATTAGTTTGAAAGGGAAAATACTCCTGAAGGAATGGATTTTGTGTATTTCACTATATTCAATGGATAAAAAAAGAGAGGAAATCCAATAATAAAGGATTCACTAAAAGAAATTCACAATTAGCATTTTACATATGGAGTCATGTGGAGTTTTCTAGAAAAGTGATGTTGAAGACAACTAATAGATTGGTTTCAGATACATGTGTTGTTAAATGAGAAAATATATCTGAATAAGGGATATTGCCAAATTTGGAATAAAATGTTTTCCCCTTTAATGTGTATACTTGTTTAAAGAATATACTTTTGCATATAAAAGACATCCCAATAAATCTCAAGTTGCTAGATATCGATTAGAAAAGGCTTTATGAGTTTTCTAGAAATAAGGACAATTGATTTGGGCAAATATACCATAGAGAGATAAACAAAACTATCTAGATTACCATAGAGAGATAAAGAAAACTATCTAGATCCCAAATTATAAGTGTTTCCTAGAAACATTAATTATCTAAGATGTACCATAAAGTTATGTTCTTTCCTTAATGGATTTTGTTTGCTATATCCAAAGTCTTTATAAGAAATCTGTGGTGTCTTTTCATGGTTATTGGGTTTATAAGAATAAAAGCCAATAGTTTTATAAATATAAGGGAAAGCAAAAGAGAATATATTTAATCCCTCCCTAGAATCATGCCTTGACTTTTCATACTATTAGTTGGTGTGAAACAAAGGAGATATCTTTCTAACACTTATCGAAATTGGGCACTGATGTGTTTATAGAGCACGAGAAAGGAAGGGGGGCAAGGAAGTAAAGAACAAGAGAGCATCTATATATATAGAATGTGCAGGGCCAGGGGCGGAGCCAGACCTTGATATGTGAGGGGGCCAAAATAATAGTACTACACACCAAGAATCAATCCAAAGACCCTTTGAAAGTAAACGTCATCTGAATCCACTGCACTACGTTCACATGTGGATGAGTTTGTATTATAACCGTAATATAAACACATCGTTTGCACATTTGTTGGAAAAATAAAACACATATGTGCGCATGGGGTATCAAACCCGCGACCTCATCCAAGGGAAAAGCTCCACTAGCCGCTGAACCTACTGTAAACTTGGTGTTGTATACACATTGTAATTATATATATTATTATACCATATCATAGACATATATATATACATATATATACTAAAATTTTATTTTTTTTGGTGGGGCCATGGCCCATGCTTGCCCCCCTGGCTCCGCCCCTGTGCAGGGCCAATGCTTGCATAACCTACGTGCCTAACCTTATCCCTCTCCATGGTTTCCCCTCCAAGATGATATTCCCAACCTTCCCCGTGCATGCCTAGGGATGCCTTTGCCGCTCTCCAAGGCGGATGAGGGAATTGGGCTTGTTTGGATCTTAGTGCATAGACAACCGAAGTTCACAGAGTCGAGATGACTCAGAGGAGGAGCAGAGTCGTTGCACCCTTGCAAACCATCGTGGGGTGGGAGTTCACTGCACAACAAGGGCAGACTCCCGATTCCCTACCTCCTTCCGGTATATGCTGGTGGCAAACCTCCCCTATAATGATACTCCTTCTGGTCCATGATGGTATGGTGGCTCTTATGTGTCTTGATGATACTAGACATAGCAAACCAGAGAAGGCGGGACTAATGAGAAGTAGTTGCTTCAAGAGAAATATGAACAAGTAATAGCATGGCCCAGTTGCGTGGACTGCCAGGAGCACAACGAGTATCCCAGGGGCCTGCAAGGAAGGTCAATAATGGGTCGGTGAGGGTGCCTACTGCCTGAGGAAGATTGCGGCGAGTAGTTTATCACAGAAGAACCCCGACAAGTGACAGCTTTCCATTGGATGAGGAAGAGACGGAGAGAGTGAAAGAATCACTGGAAGTTGGCATCCTCGATCTCCAGATGACGGGCATAGGCTGTCGGCATTGGAACAATGTCATGAGCCCCGCGGATCATCTCCTCGCACGGAGATGATGGAACTAGATCAGCGGCCGGGTGGGGGAAGGACTCCCTTGCAAACTTGTGCTGTCGGAAACCACCGGCCCGGCGGTAGCAAGCAATGAAGTAGGCGGAACCTACAATAGATGGTTCGTGGCGCTAGAAGAAAAAGGAACTGATTTAGACCCATTTGGTTCAGAATAACTGGTGGTCTAGAGAAGTGTAAAGCCGCATCCAGCCTTTGGGCCACTTGGTAGCGGACCTTGATGGTATGGCCAATCTTAGGCTGCCACCTCGCCACTGGGCAAGATTAAATAATGAATGCTTGTTTTACTTGGCTCTGTTGATTGTCTTGATTGAATATAGTTGGAGTATAATCTACATGAATGTCTATTGAGGTATGTGGCTACGCCTACGACTACCTACATTAATTTGCTGGTATTTTCCGAGTGTTTCTCGAAGATCCAACAACTAAACTGTTAGATGTTTATTTAGTTATATTCAAGTATATAGCCACTATGAGTATCACATAAAGGAAGATTATGTGAAGAAAATACATGTTCTTATTTGTAAGCCTTTGACAAAATATATATTGTTAGTTTGATTGCACATAATTTTTACATGAACCCTATGTATACAGTATATTTCAATATGTTGATTCGTGCTTTTGTTTCAAGACATTTTAGGTACATACTAGATAAGGTGATGGACATGATAATCAGCTGAATTTACTTGAAGACATTGAAATTAACTTGTAAGGTGGACTAGCTAGAAACTTCTTCTCATATAGTTCTCATATGTACAAGTTATTTATGTTCTAGAGGAATATCTTGTAAACAATATATTCGAAATGAATGCAATTATTCGTTATGGCTTATTATTTGTTTAAAATTTGGATCCATGGGAAAATTTTAGGTAATGTCTCTCATCTTTTTGGCCTTCCTTAATTGGGGGTTGCTAAAAAGTGAGGTCATTACATCTAGCTACTCAATGATCATTAGGATTGGTGATGTCTGGGTCAAAGTAGATATTAGATGTACTATCAAACTCAAAGATGTTTGTCATGTTCTAGATTAGAGCCTTAGTGTAAGTGTTGGTTCCTTGTTGAATTAGAATGAATATCACATTGGGTTTAGAGGTGGAATGTGCAAGGTGAATAAAGGGTATTTGGTGATAGATTAAGGTAGACTTTGTTGCAAGCTATATAAAACCACATTCAGAGTGCACAAAGACAATGATCAAGAAGTCAACATCAAAGGAGATACAATCGAGGAGGTCTAGGGAGTAGTCCCATGGATAGCTACAAGTATGACATTTAAGATTCTCTCAATGATCTTATAAAGTTAAATTTCTATAAGCATCAAGTGGTGCATCATGTATGCTCCCAGTCAAATAAGGTTTCTCCAAGCCTTCTTCAAGATAACACTCATGTGTGGAAGAAGGGAAATACAATAGATATTACGTGTTACATCTAGAGAAGAGGATAATGATCTTAATAAGCAGTTATATTTATAGGGGGAGCGGTAAAAAAAGGTTTTTAAACTTACAAAAGAAGGTCAGAAACATGTTTTCTCATTCAAGTTGGCTCAACTGATTAGTTAGGGGGAGATAGAAAAATTCCAGACATAAACCTAAAGAGAGAAGTAGTGTTTCCATGGTTCTTCTTCTTGGTCTAGGAACAAAATGAGTGGTGTTAATTCTAAAATATGGATGGAAATGATGGGATGATGAATTTCTTAAGGAGATTACCACCTATCAGAATCCATCACAAGTGATCATGGAGTCCAAAAACTACTCTAGATGAATTTTGAAGACAACATCTCCCTAATGAGCTAGAGTGTGGGTATTTTCTAAAGACGATGGTGTCTAGAAGGGACCATGACTTGGGAGCTGGAAAAACTTTTCTTCGCACCTCTGGTCGGCTTACAAGGAATCTTGGGCCTGTGCATCCTGTCTGGCCAAAGTCAGGCAAAATTTTCCCAAAGTAAATTACCTATAGGTTTTCTTCTCATTTATATTCATCTACTTCTCATCCTTTTGCTTAATGAACTCTAAAAGGAACTTCCATCTTCATCTCAAGTTAGGATTTTGAGAAGAAGTAGGATTAAGGCATCCTCGACCAATTAATGTACATGTAAATGTGGAAATAATAATGCACATGTAAATGTGAAAATAATAATTTATGTGTAATGTACAAGTAAATGTAGAAATAATAATGTACATTAATGTGGAATTAATGATAAAGACAAATGTTTTATGGGTTACAAGTGTAAACTCTAGATGGAGCTAGGTTTGGTTAGGAAACCCTAGTGGGTCAAGGGACATAGAAACCCTAAGATGTAGGATGTAGATTGTGTATTCCCCAACCCAAACCCTAAACCCTAATCCTGGGAAATGGGAGTGGTGTGGGTGATAGAGTAACCATACCCATATGAACCCAAATTTCAATAAGAGTAAAGAGAAGTACAAAAAATAAAAATGAGTTACGTGTCCCAACATCCCATGTATGAATGTAGAGAAATTCATGCATGATGCATGTGAAAGAATTTCAATATACATGAGAAACATAAATAACCAAGGGTTATACATGAAAATAAAAACATGAATAATAACTTGCTTATTTCCCTAATTCTATCTCTGGAGGAGTGAATGGATAAAGAATACCACACTGAGTGGGTATGATGTCCCCAGCGAGGGGGTATGCAAGTGTAGCTACTTCAAATGAGTGGGTATGTTATTGAGATTATCTTCAATAAATGAGTATGATACCCCCAGTGAGTGGGTATGCCATTGAAATACTCCCACCGAGTGAGTATGATATTATAAATACCCCTAGTGAGTAGGTATGAATTAAGATCACCCCTAGAGAGTGGGTAGATCACTGAGAATAGTCCCAATTAGTGAATATGAATACCCCTAGTGAGTGGGTATACCACAAAGTTTGGAAAAATAAAGGTTGAGAAGTTATAATATAAAATGTATAAGTGAGTTAGGTGAGTGGGTCTCCCATGTGGGCATGTGAAACAATGGCATTAATAAGAAAATCTTTAAGAAAACATAAGCAACCTATGAATAACACATTTACAGATGTAACCTGCTCAAACCCTATATTAGTCTATGGTGAGTTAAAGAGCATGGGGTGAATAGAGACATCACTTGGGGATGACTGATGATCGGGCTTACCAAGGAAAAGATGATAATATGAAACCCTTCATTCAACTATTAGGGTTGGTGTCCCGACCTGGGGTGGGTCAACCCAAGTGTGGTAAAAGGGCTTGTAGGGAGGCAAAACCCTAGACCTCGGTTCAGATTGTGGCTAGAGATCCTAACTTCCTCCTATGAGTCAAGAGGGCACCCTATGTTAGGACCTTTCCTAGAAAGTTAAATTGACGAAATTAATTTAAAATTTGAGGTAGCCTTAACTGTCACCTAATGGGTGGAGAATCAAGGATATAAAATATGAAAGAACATGTATTGAGTATGATTCTTTGAACCCAAGTATGGCATATGTGATGAACATGAGGAAAAGTCACTATGGAAGTGGCTAATAGTATGAGATCGAGTATGGAAGAGAAAGTTTCCATGAGTCCAATGATGGGATATAAAATGAATAATGAGCATCATAAGAGATGGAGGAAATCTGGTTTAAAGAATTACATATGAAAATAATGTGCTTGAAAATGGTTGAAGTTGTAATAACTGAAAGAAACCCTTGGGAATGGTATATCCATGAGTCAATCCAAA
This sequence comes from Alisma plantago-aquatica, assembly GCA_963693085.1. Taxonomy (NCBI): domain Eukaryota; kingdom Viridiplantae; phylum Streptophyta; class Magnoliopsida; order Alismatales; family Alismataceae; genus Alisma; species Alisma plantago-aquatica. The sequence continues at coordinate 778,476,747 of OY856412.1, read as the reverse complement.
GGACAAACATGGAGTATTAAAGGTACATGGGACCGATGGATATAGGAGTTCATTGTTCCCTAAATGTACAAAACTATCTTGTCAGGAGGTAACAACTATGTTTTCCTGAGGCCCACATCTTGGGAGATTGGCCACCTTCATGAGTTCATGTGGCCCAAGGGGTGAATGTGAGAGGCAGACCCTAGATGCATATGTATGAGATCACTCCAATAGTACCTATACCCCTAGAGACCTCGAGGAAGTGGTTAAGGCTCATAATACCTAAGGTGTAAAAGTAAGAGATACAAAGAAGTCATGTAATAATGAAATGTTAAGAGCACTTGTGCACAACCTCAAGAGTGAAAAGGCATTTTACTTCATAAAATATAAGAATATTGTGGAATTAAAATATATTTATGGTTTAGAGACATGTGGAGAATGATTCAACCTAAAGTGATGAATTTGCACCTCAACAAAATCTTTTAAAGATATCTAAGTAGGGTTGTTAACTTTGAGGTTTGAGAACTAGGATGAGTTATCTTTCACCTTAAGATTACTAGGTTTGAATTTTGAGGGAAAAATTCCTTTTAAGGAGGGGTGAATGTAATATCCTCAATTTTGATAAAATTAAATAATACCAATAAATGCATAAATTGATAAGTAATTCCTTAATTAAATTTTGATAGAATAGTGTGGCTTTGACGCATGGCCCAAGTAAGGCCCATGAGACTATTTGCTTTGAAAATAGGTCATTGTGGAAAAAATTAAAGAAATAAAAGGAGGTAGAACATAAATAAAATATGGTGGTTTTATGAGATATTGGATAACTGATAAATGAGAGAATTATCTTATGCAAATATTTTTGTATGACTAGTAAAATTTTGAGGAAAAAATTCCTATATGAGGGAAAGGATGTTGTAAACTAGTTTTCCCCATGTTTTATTTACATTTGATTACAAATATTGTAATTTGAAGGACACATTAGAAAAATGGTTCTCTTTGTATCTTGTTTGGAATTGTGTATTGAAAGTGTAAATACTCCATATGGGATAGATTTTATGTACTTTATTGGTTTCAATAATTCATTGATAGATATTAAATAAAGGAAGAGATGGAAAATCCAACATCAAAGAGATTTCTAAAAGTAATGGACAATTCATATATTAAATATGGAATGATGTGGAATACTCTAGAAAAGAGAGTTTACATGTGTGAATGAAGGATAATGGATTTATGATTTGTTGACTCAAGGTCAATTAGGTCAATGTTGACTCACGTCTAAATTGACTAAACCCATGTTTTGATGATGACTAACCATTCCACATATTGGTGTCTAATGTCTCTACTTGAGTGATTTCAGATTAGGTATAGACACACTCCAATTGCCCTAACTTGCGCATCTCAAATTGGAGAAAAGACAAGTCAAAAGTCATACAAGTGCACGTTTTTGTAATATGATGTATATCCATTAGAATCATGTTGTAAATCACTTGTAATGATTGTATGACTTGTAATTAAGCTTAGAAAAATATCAGGAGCACTTAGATCGAAAATTAGAGCACTTTAGATGCAACTTCGAAAATTGATTACAAGCACTTTGTCGGTCAAGTTTCCCAGCCTGAAAACTCGACCGATCATCCTTGATCAATTTTCTGGAGATTGCATCGGTCGAGTTGTGTTTACACAGAACTCGACCGATGGAGTAACTGACCAAATCGATTTTCATTGGTCGGTCGAGTTTCCTCAGGACAAACTCGACCGATGGTCTGAATATCGGCTTTGTCGTTTACTCTATCGGTCGAGTTACACCCATTAAAACTCGACCGATTGCACTGTACGGAAAAGTGCAGAAAAGTGTTTCTAGCCGTTGTGGAGTTGCAACAAGTGAAAATAGATCCGTTGCAAGCCACAAAACGGCTAGTTTTCATTCATAAGTGTTCCCAAAGGCTAAGAGGCATCCCCAGCTATAAATAGGACCCCTTGGGCTTCATTCCAAGGTTGAGCATTCACTATGAAGGTTCATGTTCTATAGTTGAGTGATCCTACAACCTCCTCTCTCTCTCTAAGCTTAATCACTTGCTACATCCATTAGAGTGAGTAGGAAATCTGTAAGAGAGCTAGTCATATATGTATATCTTGTGAGGCTCTCACTTCCACCACCTCCCCATCTCTCATTTGCAATCATGAAGATGAAGGTTCTCTCTCTTGTCCAAGAGAGGTGAAGAAGAATAAGGGAAGGAGTCCCTTGGTGAAGATCAATGTAGAAGACTTGGAGCTAGAGTGGGTAAGCCCTTGGAGAAGGCAAAAGACTCAAGCTCAAGTAGGTAAGACCTTGGTGGAAGCTTCTCCGAGTGAAGGTGAAGTCAAAGGCGGAAGATCCAAGAAGAGTGGGTAATTCCTCCAAGGCTGAAGACTTGTGCAAGAGTGGGTAAGTCCTTGGAGAAGGCCGAAGACTCTTGCAAAGTGGGTAAGTCCTTGGTAAGGTTGAAGACTCTTTGTATTGGATAGGTAAGTCCTTTGGATGGTCATGTATTGTAAGTCTTATAAATGAATATAAGAGTGCAATAGTTTGGAAGTCCTAGAGGTTGACCTCTCTAGGAAAGTGGACTAACACATTTCTAGTTTGAAGTGTGGAACCACTCTAAATAGCTTGTCTATTGGTGTATGTTCAATCTCTCTCTTCCTTGCTATGCATGCTTTAGTTGCACTCAAATTACCTATTTAGCAACCTTATCTTGTCATATATCTTGAAGGTTTAATGAGTTTTGTTTAAGTGCTTTCAACTCTATTCACCCCCCCTCTAGAGCATCTAATCACCCATCTAGGATCCAACATGATTTGCTAAATAACTAAAATACTAAATAATATGCAAGTTGCCAAAATTAAACAAGATATGTGATGTTTTACATAATTACAAGTGTAATTATCTAGCCAATAATGGAAACACAATGTTTGGGGCATCAAACATGAATATTATGGCCTGAATTTTGGCATACTTGAAAAAGAATAATAAAAATAAGAGTATTCTAGAATTTAAAGAAAAACGATTGTATATGTGGAGTAGATAATTAATATGAAATTTTTCCAAAAGAAAAAGATTCAACTAATTAAGTTATTCCAATCAATCCTAAAAATTATATATAGGTGGGGAAAGAAATTAGTTGCTTACTCTCCAAATTTGGGATCAAAAGGGCATTCCTAGTGGCCTAGAGAAATCTAAGAAGAAAGAGTGGTTTCATTGCAATTAATGTATAAATTTCCATAAGAGGAATTGATTTAACAACCTGACTTTATCTTTAGTTTTCAGTGCCCTTTACATGTGTCACACTACATGTCAACTTTAGATCAGGAATCAACAATTAGGACTGTTGTGCCCTACTCTAGTCCTATATGGAAACATGCATATGTTAGCCGAGGTCCTCACAAACTATTATCTCTCTCCACACTTCTCTTCACCCAAAAGTAACCCTGTCATTGTTTCCTCATCACTAAAATTGATCGAAAAGATCATAAAAAGATGATGAATCCTTCCCTGAAGACCAATATATCCACACACAAATAGATCTCTCTCCATCCACAAGCGGAAACCCTAAAAATCACCCCCACTCTCTATACAAACCTTGTAGTTGTGTTCAGCTGGAACCCCAGAACACAAACGTTGACTTCCCTGTCTCAAGAAGTTACCCATGTGCCAACACATCTATTTTCTGGCAAGATCATCACTATTTTCCATCGTGGCAACATGCCTGGTGTGTGCTTGAGTAGGTGTAATAGAAACCCTCCGATCCCAATCAATGTCTGACCGAGCATCAGTATCCACATCTATTAGCCTGCATGCCGGATCAGGTTCTTGAGTGGGAAGGATTGGTCCCCATTGCCGGATCAGGTTCCTGGTCAGTGAATACCAAGAAATTTGGCGGCCTAGTGTCTTCTTAAGGAGAGGGAAACCTAAGGTCAAATGACCTGGAAGTCATGGGTGACATACATGAAACATGAAGGGTGACATAGCCCATTCACCTGTAACTAATATGCTAGAATCTCAAAGTATGGAGCCAGAGTGGAGGATGTCTATTGGACCAGGCAAGTCTGTGTGGAAAATAAGGTGATGGAAACTAACCGCTTACATGGCTTTCTGCTATTGGCTAAATATTGATCAATCTTGCAATATTTCTAGTTAATTATTGGTAACTCTGATGAAAATAAGTTATATATAAAAATTGATCAAGAGAGCGGAGGAACACAAATAAACTAATTGAAAACCCTAATTATGCTTCCTTTTCTAAAAGTGTATAGAGATGAAATCTTTAATGTAAAATATGCATAACAAACCCTAGTTTCGTGTTTTTAATGGTCATCACTTGTTTACTAGATAAAGCTTAATCTTTTTGAATAAAAATAACATCTTGGACCTATTTTGGGGTTAAAAGTCCATATGTTTCTAAAATTGAGGTTTCTAATATGGGTAATCAATAATATGTGTCAAAGTGGTGTTTAAGGTGTAACAACCCTAGTTTTGGAAATTATGATGCTTAACACAGTAAATCCCGTTATTTTGAAATATTTATTGTTATTTTTGAATATAATGATAATTCAAGATAACCATGATCATAAAGATGTTAATTAGGGTTAATAAAGTGGTTAACCATACATGTGAACAATTAGGATTATGAAACTAAGGTTTATAAGATGCAATGTTGATAATGAAACTAATCGGATCTAAGTGATCATCACAAATTGATAAGATGGATTTAGTAATTAGGATTTTGAAGCATGACTATAATGATACCTTGATAACAAGGATGCCTAAATCCTAGATTAGGACCCGAGTAAGGCTTAATCTATTTAATGAAATTGATGTGATGGTGACACTTTAGGATTTACATACATGTAGATTAAATGATTGGATTATTCTTTGCTTGCTTGGATATGTTGACTAGTTGATTGAATCTACTTGAAGTATAATTGTATAATCTACTTGGCTCATCATCAAGGTATGTGGTTACACCTATGACTACCTGACTTACCCAATTCTCGAGGAATTTTTGAGGTTTTCCGTATTGATTACAAATAAATTTTTGATTGTTTATTTAATTCCTACAATATTTAAGTGACTATGATTATCACATTATATAGTATAACTTGCTCAACTAACTCTGATGTATGTATGTAATACATGTGGGATGTATGGTCTGTTCTAGATGAGATGATCACCTTGGGCCAAGAGGGCCTATGTATGAATTGTCACTATGGTGGCCGGTGATCTGGCCTAGAAAAGACAATCACCTTGGGAAAAGGCCATGGTGACTGGGGATTGGGCTAGGGCCTATGTATGATATTTCTAGTGCAGGTACTACACCCTAGAGAGAGGGTTATCCACATCAACACTCCATAGAGGGAGTGTCCCACAGAGATTAAGTTGAGAAGATAGAAAGAAAATACATGTTCAATTTTGTAACCATAGTTGTTGTTATGGTTGAGTATATTGCTACACCTATGTGCAAATATATTGTTTCCCTCACATACCAGTATAACTTTTTATACTGGTCGTGCTTTGTTTCATGGAGTTTAAGGTAAATGCTAGATACGGGGATATCAAGATATAATGATGGACACATGAACTTACTTGAAGACGTCAAAGTTAATTTTTAAGGAGGATTGGATAGATATTTCTTCTCATATAGTTCTCATATGTACAATTATGATGATATTAATTCATGTAACTCCTTAGAGGAGCATTTTATAATTTTTTTTTGAAATGAATGAAAGTATTTGATATTATTTGTAATTTGTTTAAAATTTGTATCCTTGGAAAAAAATTAAATATTGTCACTCATCTTTTTGCCCTTCCTTAATTGGGGATTGCTGAAAAGTGAGGTCGTTATGGTGGGGGTCGGATGAGGGAATCTCGTTGGAAAACCCATCATGTAAGAAACACTCAAGAGAAGATGGATCCTTCACTTGATTCTAGAAAACCATGGCACATAAACATTGGTCCTCATCCCCACTTTCTCCATCGTCCTTCAGAGACCCATCATCTCAGACCTTGTTGTCAATCTATTCAAAGTCGGATGTCTCATGGCCTTGGTTTTTTCACTCCTTCTCTCTTCGTTATTATGCAAAATGAGAAGACAAGGAACAGTAGCAGAGTAGTGTAGATAGAATTCTAGTTTTGGCAGAAGAAACCTTCCCTAGTTTTCACCAATGGTGCCCAACCACCAATTGTTGAAGTCCATAATTTTTACACGAAAGGATCCCGCATTCTCCCCCCTCAAGTCACATCTTCTGTTGAACCATAGATGTGGAGCCACTGTCGGGGACTCATACTGAGAATCAAGGATGACAGATTACTGATAGAAGAGGAAGAATGGAATTTACAACCTACTAACCTTGATTCCTTGACTCTAAGAGGTTAACCAAACATACCAATTACTTTATCTTTGGGTGTGGAGGTTCCAACCTCCATGTATTCCTTGTCATTTTGGTCCTCAGCAAGGGAGGTAAAATCCCATTCTGACCTGAAGCTCTACCCAAGATTTTGAGGAAGTGGTAATGAAAGAGCCACAAAGATCCTTCTACAACAGAAATCTACTGGAGACCTCCCTGATCCCGCCACAAAGTAAATTTATGACTAAGGTTTCATACCACCCTGTTGTAGCCAGAGATAGGCCAAGGTGATCGTAGAAGCATACCTTTCCATGTAAGTGTGGAACGCCCTAGGTCCCTCGACTGAGAGATGAGTCATGGCGATGCCAGGTCTAGAGATTTCAACAGTCTCGAGACCCTCCTTGTCATGGGATCAATGGCATCACCAATATCCTGAAGAGCAATGTTGCAATCTCTTAGTATCTTTCATTCCACCATGAGCTTGTATCCCTCAACAATGATGACTCACCTGTGATCCACCATTGCAATGATTCCTCCTTAACATACCAACGGAACACCATGACGGGAGGACGCACACAAGAATGTGATGCTCGCATAGGAGAGAAGACAGACCTTGGCGGGTATCCAGGTCGAGACCATGATGGATCACTGAGGAGATCCAACCAAACTAGGAGGTTGGGAGTGACACCCCTAGATGATGTGGGAGCATCTAGTTATCTCACAGAAGGAATATCTAACTACCACATTAAATCAAATTAGATAATCTCAATTTAGTCCTCAGAAATGTGAGGAAAATTAGAAAATACATTATAATTAGTTCCCTCGGGCCATAAATCCCCCAAAAATACCAATGAACATAGAAAAACACCCTATTTTGCATAAAATCCTTAGATTAGACTATTTATAATTATTTATTGATGATTTCATGTTATGATGGCAATTCTCCTTTTTAGGGTTCATTAATTGAAATAAATAGTATCCATATGATATTAAATCTCAAAAAAATTCTAATCACCTAAATGATGATTCAAATCCATGTTTAGAATATGATATGAATAATATTCTCTAATACTAGGTCTTTTCCAATAAATGAATAATCATATGCTTGTAAACTCATTTAATTCTATAAAATAGACTAATCATCAGAAAATTATGAAACTTTAGCAAAATTCTAACCTTCTGGTCAGTAGAAAAATATCAAAGACAAGTTTAGGTCAGTTTGAACCTAGGTTGGCCTAAACCAATATTATGGACCTAAATACTATTATTAATGCCAAATCTTGTATTAATGATGATTAATTGTACTTAATCAGGTGATTAATGGTGCATTTCTTCCAATGGTGTTACACACTACTCAATTGGAGTTTGAATAGATGTAACCCCATGAATAGAATCACATGGTGTATTAAACTTTCAAAATTTATAAATACCTAACTTCACACACTCTCAAAAACCAAAACACTACACCCGCAAGTGCACGGGGTCTGGTCATAGTATAGGAGGGCGGAAAGTATAGGGTCAATCCATAGGGAGAAAAGGGGGCACTAGAGCTAGGTTAGTTTTTGGGCTAGGTTCCTACTGCGGAGTCTAGGGTTGAAGGGTTTAAAGGTGATTTGATTGTTAAACTCATGGTGAACAAGCAAGAAAGTAAAGGAATACAAGCGAGAATCAAAACCTAAGTTAACCCTAGAGAGTTACTTCTACTGAGAAAGAAAAGACAAGGCAAGAAAGAAAAGAACAATCTACATAGGCAAGCAAGAAGAAGATTTATATTACACTAGACTAGCAAATAGAGCAATTAAAGACCTAAGATAGCAAGAACAAAGCAAGAACATGGCAAGAAGCTACCTAAGCAAGAAACGAGCTAACTAAGCTAAAATTAGCTAAGCAAGAAGGCAATTAGGGTTTTAAAGAAATAAAGGGGTGTGTCAGTTGTTCAGGAGATGCACTTACCAATTAAGTTGGGGTGACATATGAACATAATGATTTCATTTAAATTATCAAACCATTCAAAAATCTAGAGTCTAATGAATTAGCCTACGCTACTAACTAGCCATGGATATGCTAGGTTCTGTATAGGGGAACTAGTCCCTAACACTCCCTACTACCCTTGTGAGGCTCAACTGGGTTAGGGTTTAGGTGTAATCAATTAGATCCTAAATGAGCCCGAGTTTCTAGGTTAGACGATTTTAGGATGATTAGGGGTTGAGGTTAGTAATGGGAGTGGAAGTGAGGTTTTAGGCCTCCCCTCACTCACATTCTAGCCTTGATAAAGCTCCATGCTAAGCACACATAATTCATCTAAACTAGCTACTTAGATCTCTCAAATAGGGTTAGGAGAATTGATTAGAATGTAAGAGGATGGGTATCTAGATAGGGATCTAAGAATAGAACCTAGGAGCAAATTGCAAAATTCCCACATATAAGCAATTGCCCTAAATTCCTAGGCGATTTCAAGCACAAACCAACAAAAAATTCATGTAGAGTGAGTTAGAAATAGAATATAATAATTAGAAAATGAAATTACAATGTTTACATATCATTTTCCCCAAACATGGTATTAAAGTAACATTTTTCACCCCAAATAGCCCACCCAAGGGGACTAGCTACTCATAGCAATGCAAAATACAAAAAGAAGGGAGAAAGAGGTAGAAGAAGCCATGGAGCTTGGTGTAGATGAAGAATTCATCTACTTTAGCTGCTACATGACCTCCTCCTCTCTCCTCCAAGGTGCAATGGCATGGGATGGTGGTGGAATAGGGGCAAAACACTAGGAAACTAGGGTTTTGGTGGTGGAAATGGAGTGAAATGGAGGTGGAAATGGAGTAGAATGGATAAGGGGGAAAATGGGGAGCTAAGAGGTGGTAGAAGGTAGCTAACCTCATGCTCGAGCCGCCACCTAGGTATATATAGGTGTGGGGTAGCAGTAGGTCAAATAGGGGTAGTATGGGAAATGTAGTGAAAAATAGCTAGGTTTTTGTGGGTAGCATGGGCATGGTGGGAAGGGGTGAGAATGGTCGTGGTGTATGGATATGACCGAGGTGAGAAATGGGGAAAAATCACAGGGACTTGGTTGATTTTGTACTGGATGTGGCGCGATCGTGGTGGTCACCATAATTGTGGCGGCTCAGACTGCACAACCCATTCTTGGCTCCATGATTGTTCTATCTTAGCTATCACACAGCCATGCAAGATGGCACGGTTGTTCTAGGGTAGTTCACCACAGCCATTCTAAGTGGCACAACTATGGTGATTCTAGCTTTGCTTGGATATGGATTTGTTGATTTGCAAGTGTGCAAATGCGGCCGTTATGTGGTACCACGGCCGTGCTGGCCTATGGATCAACACTTGAACTTGTTTCTTTGGATTTTCTTGGACTTCTTTGCTTAAATGGATCTTTGGCCACTAGGGGTAGGTTGATGGAGTGTTGAAATTTACTTTAGGTCTCTACAAGGGTAGAGAAACCTTAGGATCACTCCTTCTCTCTCTTCCATTAAGCATGGTCCAAATGCTTGTAAAACATGCAAATAATGTTCATAAGTGCATTTTATACCAATATGCATATTGAGGCAAATAACATGTAATTTAACATGTATAGATGTGATTTAAATGCAATATGACACAAGATGAAGCCCTAAAATAGGGCTGAATCAACGAACACTAATCTAGATGGTCTAGGATAATTAAAAATCTCCAAACTCAGGTACATGGGTTTATTTAATTATATGACTATGGTTTTCTTGGTTGAAATCATGATATGTATGTATGCTATTTTATTTGCAAATATTGTATGTATAATTGCTATGTAGTACTCGATGTTTTGTCACTTGAAAACATAAATTATGAGTACATGTTTTTGTAGTTATTATGGTGTTCATTATCCCCATCACAAGGGAATGGATTAATGTTGATCGGTACACCTCTCTGGAGCACACAGTGTGCAGGGAGTTTCTCAGAGTACTTGGTACGTGGATAGGGCCCAACATATATGTTTTGATACTATTCCACCTTGATAATGCAACACATCTAGAAAAATGATTAAAATCAGCATATTTCGATTAATAAAGAAATAATTTTTATGATCTTTCTTTATGCAAATATTTTCAAGTTATGAAAACCATAAATACATGTATCTTTATTCGTATGTATACAACACCTTGTGTGTTGATTCTTTGTTTCACATATGTTTTAGGTTCAGAGCTAGCTTGGGACAAGAGATTGGAAGTGAACAGTTGTATCGGTTCTACCTATTGTGTAGATCCTAGTTAGCATACATGTTTATAGACTTGTAGAATCTTCATTTAATATGTAATTCTAGTTAGTGTTGTAATAACTCATTTTGTAATAATGTTACATGTTAATTGCTGAGAAATGTTATGGTGTATTCTTGTGGTGTTTGTTCAAGTTTGTGTGTATTGCTTCCGCAATGCACTCTGATACGATTGCATAACATTTTTGAATTTTGTTGTTCTCAGCCCCATGATATTTGCGGAAGGTAGAATCTGGGGATGTTATAGTTGGTATTAGAGCATGAACATTATCTACACCTAACAATTGCTCACCATGAAATATAAAACTAAATTTCACCTTTCACTTAAAATCCTAGAAACTTAGTAAGTTGTTGAATAAGGACTTGGTTTGACTTAGCCTCTAGGTTAGAACCTAGATGTTTGAGATCTAGGTTTAAACAACTGTGTGAAACTCTATCCATATAGAGCTTAAATGTATGAGGTTTCTACACTAGTTTACACCTTTTTCTCACTATTTCACTACGTAACATGACACCACTTTCTATTGTGTGTGGGACACTCAATTTTGCTGATTTGGTTTTGTTTTCCTATTGGTTGAGCCTCAAGTACTTTCTCTAATTCCTTTTTTTATCAGAAAAAAATATAATATTTTGTTATATATATGTAAATATAAAAATGTGTTCCTATACATTGGTTAGTACGAGGTAGTCATGCAACTTAAGTGAAAGGTAGTGACATCAGTCTAGAAGAGACAGTCAGTCTATATTTGAAGTCTTGAGCCTTATTGGATATGTGACAGTTAGAGTAGATGATTTATTTATATATAAAATAAGCATGTATAATCTCATCTATGTTTGATCTCTAATGGTATAAGTTTCCTTATAAATATGTAAGTTGTATATGAGCTGAATCCAATTTTGAAGAATCTAAGATAAATCTTGATGATGATAGTACATTCTCTTTTCTTACTTAGGATGAGCTAAGTTATGATAAGGTTTAATATGCATGAGCCTCATGCTCTTTTATAAAGGAGGACCTCCAATGTTAGGACTACATATGTGGTGAATTCTAGAGAGAGTGAGACCCAGAGGGAGAGGGTCATAGCACCTACCCTCCAATATATGAAGAATATGTGATACATGTGATATGATGTGTCATATGCTAGGTTGCTCCTGAGTAGATGAGTTGAGTCCTTTTGAATGATTCAGTCCTATATATGAGAGTTGGGTTAAAAAAATATTATGGGTAGAAGACTCATAATGAGAAAGCCAATCCTTTGACTAGTTTAGGTCATAGCTTGTGTGACTTATCTTTATGAAGATCATTATTAGCTGCAACTGAGGTGATATATGAAATGCTAATTCTTGGGTAAATTTCCTTGTGTATAAGACACTCAAAAATACACGTCTGTCCTTCTTTTTCCTCCTTCTCTATGTATGATGTTATAAATCTCACTTGAGCTATTTGGATGATTATATATGAAGATTCACTCATATAATATTGAATTATTCTATAATTCTCTCTATCATAAATGAAAGATATAGGTTTCAAATCATGATAAGATTAACTCAGTATATTCTCTTTCCCTTCATATCACACATGAAATATATAATTTTCAAAGCATTTGCTTGAAATAAAGATTTCTTATAATCACATATTACATGATCACAAATATAGTTCTTAACTTCAGTTCTCTAAATCTAAGCTTTTGTATTGATGATAACTTCCTCATAGAATAGGGTGAAACCCTAAAATGCAAAGATGACAATCAATCCCCTCTAATGGTGAAATTATAATACTATGCTGATAATAAACCATGCCAATGATGTTTAGTGCTAACATTCAAGTAGATAATGCTTTGATATCACCTTACATGAGTTAGTGGAGTGAAAGGAAATTTTGGATAATACCTTCTCAACCATAGGTATGAACATAACCCTATTTCTTAGGGAGATAGGGGATGCAATTTTGTAACATAAAAGAATGTTGTATAAATATGGAGACACGGATAGATGCTTCAGTCTATATAAGCACTACTACATTTTTGGTGAATAACATCATTGTCGAAAGTGTCACTTTTACTAGTAAAACCCACCTTATAAAAACATTCAGGTACTGGTTGAGGTACAAGGTCAGTTTTATCAAAAACCCAACCTAAAAGGTTTCCCGCGGTGAAAATTGGCTCCATTTTGCCTTCGCGCCTTCGAGCTATAGGGTCAGTTTGTTCAAATAACCAACCTAGCAATTTACAAAAAAAGTTCGGGCACCGCTTACCTCTGTTGGGTCAATTTTTTCAAAACAACCGACCTAATAGGGTCTACTTCTTGGGTCAGTTTTTGTGTTTAACCGTCCTTGAAGTTCCGCGCCGGCACCAGCCTCTATTGGGTCAGTTTTTTCCTTTTAACTGACCTTGTAGGTTTCAACTTTAGAGTGGGTTTTATAAAAATCCATCCTTGTAGATGTGTGTGGGCACCAATGGCCTCTCTTGGGTCGGTTTTTACAGATAACCGACCGTAGAGGTCGGGCTGATATTAGCGTGTTTTCAATTCATTTGATCGATCGGGACCAAAGTGCTAGAGACCAAAGACACTCATTCTATGTCTTCGTATCCGAGGAGCCTCGCTACCGTCCCCCTTCCGAAGAGCCATCCCTGTCACGCCTCCAGTCGTCGAGTCTGAGACGCCCCCGCTGCCACATTGTGGCCGCCGCCGCCAACCGAAGGTCGCAAGGTACTCTTTATTTGCCTTAAATTTGCTTGGCTGCCATCGGGAGCCTATGAAACCCTACTCAGCAAGGTTGAAGAGGGTAGCCCATTCTTAGTTGGAAAAGAGAGGCGGCAGTGGTTGGGGATGGGGCTGGTGGGGGCTACAATGGATGGGGCGGGAGAGGACGTCGATGCGACTTGGATCCATGGTTGGCATCGTCGATGGTAGCCAGGGGGTGCGAAGAAGCTACTTGTGCGGAAGCATGTGTTGTAGGTGTCATTAGACGATTGAGGGTAGGAGAGAAAGAGTGGGATAGTAGGGAGCTAGGGTTTTGAGAGAAAGGAAGTGAAGGATGAGGAGAAGAGGGATCAACCGAGGAGGGAGGTGGGGAATACAAGAAGAAGATATAGTCATGGCGGCATGAATTACGTAGGCGGCACCTTGAGTGCATCAAAGGGGAGACGACGATGTGTCACAGGGAGCAAGGAAATATAAGTGGAAATTAAATGTAATAATAGAATTGGTTAATTAAACTAGTGATGTGGTCAGGGTTGGGGTCGACGGTGGGTGGCGATTGGTGTTGGGTGCTAGGGTCGGGTGCTGGCCATCTATTATCTATGCTTTACGCTTATTGTATACACTAGGAAGGTATGGATTTAAGTAAGGAGGTGGCATCACAACCTCATTTTGATGACCATCAAAGTATTTAGGAATTATTGAAGATCTCAGTGTTATTTTTGGCTTTATTTTGCATATATGCATGGTGGTACTATAAAAATTTTGAATAGTTCTATGATGCCTGGAGGAGTGTAGAACTCAGACCTTCCTCTGTGATTATTCTTGTTTATTGGATTTTATTGTTACTTAATGGCATGGCATGATATGGTAGTGAAAACCTGTCCTCAAGTATCTCTAATAAAACTTGATGCTTCAATTATTATGATCTCTATTTTTGTTCTTTCCTTTATTAATAGTTAAGTTAACTTGAATGGAAACAAACCTTTTTATAGTAGTATTCTATTCCAGTGGGTTCCAGTGAGCCATCACTTATCTTTTTGGATAAGATATATCAACTTTAGTTTATATAATTTGTCAAGAGCACCTAATTGATTTTCAATTCAGTACATATAATGAATGTTTATTTATGGAAGTACTCTTGGTTTTCCCATATCGTTTAGGATAGTCATCCTCTTTCTCGCAGTAGCTCCATCGCTCGGTGGTCATCCTCTTGCTCTTTGCCACCTATGTGTCTTCCACTGCCCTTGATCTACTCTCATTTTCATCTCGGCGGCTCAAACTAGTTACATTGTTTTTCCATTTTATTTGACTAGTAACCCAACCAATAATATAAACATGTATTCTTTCATATCTACATTTTATTAGCAATCTCATATGTAATCATTTTATACATTCTAGAAATATGAGGGTAGACATTGTGTAGTGCCAGATTGACACTTTAGGGTTTATAGATGAGATCATCGATGCATGATGTTTAACATAATATATAAATATGACAATAATACATTTATATATGAATTTAGAAACCCATTCAAAATTCACTCATTAGGAGTAAATTTTGGATAGTCCCCAGTCTGGGACTATTTTTGGATATTTAATCTCACTTAGGATGTAAGTGTATTTGTATGTTTAGTTTTGAAGAAAATTTTAGTAGTATTTCCTCATTTGTTCTCTGGGTGCATATGTGGGTGGTTATTTGCCATTTACATCGATGTACTTGGAGAACTTAGGGGAAATGTGCTGAAATTTTCTTGAAAACTAAACATACATTATATAGTTACTAGTGAGATTAAATATTCAAAAATGGGATAGGTGGTACACTTTAGTATAAAAAAATTAACTTCCTATCAATAAAAACATATAACTTATACTATCAATATTAAATGCTCAGTTTTATAATTAATTTTAATGTGATCTAGAAAATGGATCAAAGTTGGATGTCTATCAAGAACCGTTGTAGTCCAGAGTTTGCCAAAGGTCTTGATGAATTTATCAGATTTGCTGAGGAACATAGGAAAAACTACCAAAGGTCTTGAAAGTTGATATTGTTGAGGAAATTAAGAATCATGTCATATGCAATGGGATCATACAAGGTTATAATGAATGGTATTGGCATGGAGAGAAATTTAATTATGGATCAGAAAATGTTGATACTAATAGTTGTGGCATAGAAGATATAGATAATGATGATAATGTTAATGATGATCCGATTCAAGATGAATCGATTCAGGATGATATGGTTGATGAGATGCTACGTAGTTGTCAGGACAATATCATTGATCCACCTTTATTTGCAAACATTGCCCATGATTCTAAAAAACCATTATATAAGGGTTGTATTAAGTTCACGAGATTGAGTGATGTGATGTGATTATATACTCTTAAATCTCAAAACCATTAGAGTGATAAGAGTTTCATTTCACTATTATATTTGTTAAAGGAAATTCTTCCTAAAGGCAACGAGCTTCCAATTTCAACATATCAAGCAAAGAAAATTATATGCCCAATGGAAATGGAGGCTAGGAAGATTCATGCATGTCCAAATGATTATGTGTTATTTCAAAAGGACTATAGTAATTTGATAAATTGTCCAAAATGTGGTGCGTCAAGGTACAAGACCAAAAATCCAGGTAAGGCTAAAAATGGCTCTCCTGCCAAGGTGATGAGGTATCTACCAATAATACCATGATTTCAATGCTTATTTGCTAATACTGAAGATGCGCAAAATTTGCCTTGGCATGGGGAGTTAAAGGCCAATGATGATGGCATCCCACGACACACATCTGATTCACCACAATGGAAGAAAATTGATTTATTGTACCCTCAATTTGGTAAAGAACCAAGAAACTTAAGACTTGGACTTTGTATAGATGGAATGAATCCTTATGGTACATTAAGCAGCCAACATAGAACTTGGCCTATTATGATTGTTATATACAATCTTCCTCCTTTGTTGTGTACGAAAAATAAGTATGTCATGTTGTTAATATTGATATTGGGCCCAAGCAACCTAGAAATGACATTGATGTTTACCTTCAACCTCTAATTGATGACCTAATGAAACTATGGGAAGAAGGTGTTATGACATATGATGCTTCATGTGAAGAGATCTTTAGTTTGCGTGCTATGTTGTTTTGCACGATTAATGACTTTTCAGCTTATGAAAATTTGTATGGATATAGTATAAAAGGATACAAAGCATGTCCTATTTGTGAGGAAAATACTAATTCCATATGACTGAAACATGGTGGTAAAATTGTATATCTTGGTCATCGGAGATTTCTCCCACAAGTGCATCCTTATCGAAGGCAACACAAAACCTTATACAACTGAGGAACGAAGTGCTCCTAAACCTATACTAGGAAATGTTGTATATGACAGGGTGAAAGATATTGTTAATGAATTTGGAAAGAGTTCAAGTAGTCGTACTCTCACATGTGACAAATCTCTATACAAGAAGAGGTCAATATTCTAGGATCTTCCTTATTGGAGATTCTTGCCAATTAGACACTGCATTTATGTCATGCATGTTGAAAAAAATGTTTGTGATAGCATCATTGGTACGCTATTGAATATACTAGGAAAGACTAAAGACGACATCAAATCTAGAAAAGATTTAGAATTAATGGGTATAAGAATATAATTATCAGTGGAGATCAGGGGTCGCCACACATATTTACCACTAGCTTGTTACACTTTGTCAAAGCAGGAGAAAAAGACTTTCTGTGAGTGCTTGTATAATATTAAGGTTCCACAAAGATACTCTTCTAATATTCGTAGATTGGTATCAATGAAGGATCTAAAGTTGATAGGTCTCAAATCTCATGATTGTCACACCTTAATGCAACAAATTTTACATGTGGCTATTCAATCTATATTTCTGAAGCATGTATGGTTTGCAATCATAAGACTCTGTTTCTTCTTTAATGAAATATGCAACAAAGTGATACATCCTGATACTCTCGATAAATTACAAAAAGATGTTATTGTTACCATGTGTCAGCTTCAAATATACTTTCCTCCTTCATTTTTTGATATCATGGTTCATCTTGTAGTACATATAACAAGGGAGGTGAAGATGTTGGATCCAATTTTCTTACACTGGATGTATCCATTTGAATGCTACATGAGTGTTTTTAAAGGTGATGTTCGGAATCGTTATCGTCCTGAAGGGAGTATTATTGAGGGTTATGTGGCCAGGGAGGTGATCAACTTTTGCATGATTTTTTGAATTGCAATGAAACTTCTAGCGATCTAAAAAATTCCCATCACACTGAATCTTATTGTGGCAAAGGAACTCTGGGAGGACTAGTGAAAGGAATTAGTCGTGAGTTGTGGGAACTAGAACATTTGTATATTTTACACAACATTGATGAAGTTAGTTGCAACATCACATAACACAATGATCTTATCAAGAGAAATCATCCACGATCTAGTTCAATGTGGCTTGCAAGAGAGCATAATCGAACATTTATTAGGTGGTTTGAAGAGAAAGTCTTTAATCAACTATCTGAATCATCGAATAATGTTGCTGAGAACATAAAATGGCTCGCCTTTAAGCTAAAAATGGATGTCATGTCATATGAAGGATATGACATAAACGGATTTTCATACTACACAGAGAGTCAAGATGAAAGTAGTGTAGTCCAAAATAGTGGGGTCACTGTTCAAGCTTGTTCGTTGTATTTTTCTAGTGCCAAAGATAAAAGACCACGCAAAGATGAGATGTCGTATTACGACGTGATTGATGACATATTGGAATTGGACTATACAAATTTTAGAGTTCCTATGTTTAGGTGTATTTGGGTTGATAACAACAAAGGAGTTTTAGTGGATGAGTTGGGTTTCATATTGGTGAATTTTGGAAAAATTGGTAAGAAAGATGAGCCATTCATCATGGCAGACCAAGCAAAACAAGTATTCTATATTGATGACCTGGCAAATAAAAATTGGTCTGTCGTTCTTCATGGAAAAAGACAGTTTACTATAGATCCTATAAATGAAGAAGAATACTACAAAAAGTATGATGATTCCAGCCCATTCTCAGTTGGTTTGCCAAGTGTAAATGTTGAAGTTAACACCGATGAATACTATAAATGTCAAGACCAAGTTGAAGGAATTTTACTTGACTAACAACTCAATCAATACTAGAGGCATGTATTCTTTGAATTATTTATTTTATTATCATTCAAGCACATAATCTTTTAAATATACATCATATCACCACTTGTGCTTTTATTATCACTTATGTTTCTTTTATCATGTATACTTGCAGGTTGTTCTAAAATGGCAAGTGAAGATGAACATTCTGAGCAAGAGCACCATGAGGATGGTAGTGGTGATGCTAAGAAATATAGAGGTCCCACATTGATACGTAGGCTGTAGGAGCTCAGGGCCAAAGGGGATAAATTGCCAATCTAGTTTGATGTCACAGGAGCACCTATTGGGGAACATGATAGTGCTTGCAAGCATTACGTAGGGGTGACCGTGCGCAGTAAGGTGGAAATAGATATAGAAAATTGACATGATGTTTCTAATGCCTTAAAAGACCTCCTATGGAAAGATATATCTGTGAGTTGAAGTGATATTATTTTAATATGTTTTTTTATTGATTCTCTAATTTAGTTTGTTTGGAAAGACATATCCTTGTTAAAATAACATTATTTCTTCTTTTATATGTATAGGGTGTTTTTCATCTAAATGCAAAAGATCACACAAACAAAGTGCTACAACGTTGTGGTGTACAATGGAGGGATTTTAAGACTTATCTCAAAAGGGAATTTATAGATAATCCTAATCAAAAGAAGAAAGTAACAGATCAATATATTTTTATAGATCCTAAGGTGTGGGAAAGATTTGTTGCATCTAGGAAATCAGAAGAGTTTTAGGTAATAAAGATTGTGATGTATTGTATGAATCTCTTTATACAATTAAGGAGGTGAATATTTTTATATATGTTTGTGAAGTCTAAATTGCAATATCCTCATTTTAAATAATCAATCTATTCACGAGGCCCAAAAGGAAAGACGGGCCAAAAATGTGCATGACCATCGCTTGGGGCTCGGTTGTTATGCCTTCTACCGCCAACTACAAGAGAAGAAACTCTCTTCTAGAGAAGAGTTTAGTACAACTCAAGTTGAGCGTCCACCCCGACACTTATAGTGGATTGATGCTAGAAAAAATCGAGCAGGTGAAATTCCGAACCCTGCAACTAAGGAGGTGGCACAAAAGATGGTAAGTTCATCTCAACTAAGTAAAGAGTAACTCCCACAAACTTTGATTTATTTATATATAATTGATTGTGATTTAATATTTTTATTAACTATGAATAGATTGATCTCCATGAGCAAAGGAAGGAAGGAAAGTTCATCACAATTGGACGTATGTATGAACTATTAGTTTCTCTTGGTATAAAGGAGCATCCTGGCCGTGTTAGGGGATTAGGAGAGGGCATAGGATTCAAGTATTATTTTGGCCCTTTGCAATCTAAAAGAGGTCATACAAGAGGTATTACACAAGAGGAAGTTGAAGCATTAGTATCACAGAAAGTAAAAGAAATAATGTCTTCATTTCATCCTAGTCAACCTTCTCAACCTATTCAAACTATGTGTCTCTTAGATGATGAGGTACAAGCCCATGTTCCAGTTGTAGAAGGTCATGGGAGCACTCCCAATGACTCACCACAACAATCTAAAGTAAGTTTGTTCTATATGTTGTGTTATATATATATATATATATATATATATATATATAGTTTTAGTAGGTATCTGGTTTATCGCTTCGTATATAACTTATATTATTTGAATTCTAGGTTGGTATGAACTGTAAACTTGTAGTGGAGGTTCCAAAATATAATCTTGTGGTAGTGGGAACGGGATACAACCTCGGTGGTACATTGCATTGCCAACCAATTACTGATGACATTTGTCGTGTGTCCATCCATCTTGTGTATGAAGGAATGGGGGACAAACCACTACCCATATATAATCCTGAATATAGTACAGTTGAAGAAGCAAAGGGTGCTATGGTGGGTTGGCCTAGACACTTGGTTATTAATGACAAGGTATACCTGAATTCTACCATGTTTTTCATATTTGACTACATATATGAACTCGTGTAATATAAGTATGTAATTTAATTAACATGTTTGTAAACCAAAAAGTAAAAATTCTTCTAGTCGTCCTCCTATGCCCAAGCCATCTTTTATTCCAGAATCCATATTTGACAAGTTGGGAAGTAAATGTAAATGTTTGTGTCGATACTTAGCCAACCAAAGCTCGGGATCACAAATGTTGGTCAATTTAACAGAAGATGCAACTAGGAGGGACTTTGACAATTATATTTTTCTTGATGATATAATAGAGTTGTTCGGGTATGATTAGCTAAATACTTCGATATTAGAAGTATGGATAAGGTGAGGATCTATCAGTATAGAAAATCCCAATACACATTTTTAACTTATTTCTATGTATGAAATGATTACAAATGTTTTACAACCACTTATATACCGAGACCATAAACTTTGATATAAAGAATGTGGGATTCTTAGTTCCTTTAGTCACGAGTCAGGTGGAGACACATATTGAGGATGTGAATGAGTACTTCTCTACTGCATTCAAATCTTTTGGTAGTATGGGAAAGGAAATTATTCTAATTCCTTTTAATGTCCAGTAAGTATTATTATTCAATATAATTTTAATAATGAATAAATTTCTTTATTTTAATGTTTGTTTTATTCTTACTCAGATCTAGACATTGGGAATTATTAGTGGTTGTCGCAAAATTGATGACTCTTTATTATCTTGACCCAATGGAAAAAATAACAACGGGCCACAACTTGAAATTGCCAACTATGGAGTAAGCATAAATTTAGTCATTTGTTCTTCTTTAACATGAGATTTTTATTTAGAGTTTCTATTTTACCAACTATCGTAATCATTTAATCGATAGGGGTATAAGGCTTTTCGTGAAGGTGGAGGACAAATACCCACAAAATTAAAGACATTGATTTTGAAAAATGTGAAGGTAGCTACTATTACGACCCCACCTCCCGATAACCCCCAATTAAGGGAGACCGAGAGGTCGAAGACGCACCCATAACTTCCGGATCAAAGGTTTGGCAATTAACCAAAAATAGTTATCAAATTTTAACATACTATACTGAAAGCTATAAGAAAATAAATTTTTGAATACCTTTTTGAAAACTTAGATTTCTAAACTTCTATCCACTTAAGGATTCTACTCTAACTAATCCTCCTTATATTTTACTTCATGTATTACACAGTATGACAATTTACTGTTTGTCCTTTTGGCTTGTACCTAAAACTCTGACAAACAAAACGTCGGTCAGCCGAAGATGGTATGTGGGGGAAACAATAAACGTGCAACTATGATAACAACATCATCATTCAATTAATCATTTAACAATCAAGATTACATTTTAAGCCATACAACTCAATCCATACATATTCTCAAATTCTGGGCTGTCCCTGAAGTGGACATGGATACCACCTCTCTTTTAGGTAATAGAGTCACATGGCACTACCCAAAGATAGCCCAATATCTAACTCAATGTGACTTGATGGTCCTACCTCAAGGGTAGCCATGTACTAAGTCATCCATAGACCTGATGGACCTACCCAATAGGTAGCCATGTACTAGGTCATACATAGACCTGATGGACCTACCCAATAGGTAGCCATGTACTAGCTTTTTCTCTAACCTGATGGACCTACCCATTAGGTAGCCATGTACTAGGTCAGCTATAATGCCACAGAGAGAACCAGGATCTGAGTTTATAGGCATATATCCTTTGTGATAGTCATAGTCACTTTATAATTGCAATATGAATCTCCAAACAGTTTAGTTGCATTCGATGTGATTAAACATCCGGGAATCCATCGGGAAACTAAAGAGATTATTCATAATTAACCACATACCTGATTTGATGAGTCATGCAGATTATTCAACATATACTTCATGTATATACAATCAAGCCAATCAACAGATCCAAGCAAGTAATTCAATCATCACATAATTCCTGAAAAGAATATGTACTCTATTTATTACACACTTTAACAAGAATCTACTTTATTGACTTGGATTCTCTTTCTAGGGTTTCTAATCCGCATTAAGGTTTCATTAATATTCATTAGGGTTTCTTAGATCAATTCCTCCAACTTTATCCATTTTAGGTCAACAAACCCTACAATACTCTTTTCCATTTATATGAACCTTAATTGCTCAACTATTCATTTTAATAGTCTTTTATATCCAAATTGACTTAGGATCATCACATCCCTATTTATTCATGGATTCGAACAATTAAACCAATTAAAAGACGTATTCTCTTTAATTAGGGTTTTCAAGCTCATTAATGCATAATCATGCATGAAACCCTAAATTAAGCCAATTATAAAAAGATCATATTTTTAGATCCTATTTTCTCTTTTATTAACAATAGGTTAATATCGGCTTGAGTAATCCAAATAATATCATTAAGACCATCTATCATCAAATCTAAGGGTTTTTCCTTAATTAAAATAGTATTTTCACATTTCAAGCATATTTATGCATATAAACTCTAAATTATACTAATCACATGCAAAGTCATTCCTTTTTGTACCTTTTTACATTTAACAGGTTAACATCAACTCTAATGATCCATTAAACCCTATTAAACACATTAGTCATATCAAAATAGGGTTTCTTAATCTTTAATTCATTAAAGATGATGATTTACACTACTTTTCGAATAGCATGCAAAATTAGGATTCCAAAATAATTTCTTTGTGTTCCTCTCGTTCTCTTGATCAATTTTCATATATTATTCGCATTTATTCGAGCTATGGTTTACGAGATATGAATTTTGCAAAGATCCACTTACTTGGCCAATGGCATGCTGACACGTCAGCCTACCCATGCAACTCGCCCTTTGGGAAACATAACCAAATTACCAGGTTACCCTCCTTTAAGTCGGCCGTTGCTTTAGTCCGTGAAGGGAAAAAAGGTCCAACGGCTCGAGCTCCTTCTTCCTCCTCTCGACGGCGCACACAGCCGCCCTAGCAGGGTCTTGCGCGGCTCTTCCTTCTCACCTTCCACCCCGACGACCCCAAGGGTATCTTCCTCTGCCTCCGTCGCCCCTCCGCGGTTAGGGGGGGTATCCATATGTCGTGGTTTGAGCGGCTGTCTCGAGCCCACCAAGCTTCACAACTCAGGCCGACCTGCAGCCCTACGCTGGCTGCCACACCAGCTTCAGAGCACGGAGGAGATGGCCATTCTTCTCGTGGTGTCGTGGAAGCATCACGGTTCCGTCCAACTCCAACCCATGGATTCTCATGTCCCATAGGTTGGTCTACCTTCTTTGTTAGGGTTTTGCCAAATAAGATGAAGAAAGAAGAAGAAGGAAGAAGAGAGGGGTGGCTACACGGAACTCCCTCGACCCTGGACTCTACCCTCTTATATAGGGGAGAGAAACGAAGCCATAGGTTGGCTTATCGTGAAACAAAGAATCCCTTTCCAAGAAGGAAATCAATTCCTTCAATGAGAAGTATATTCTCACTCTTTCTTTTATCCTTGGATATTATCTATTATTTGGATATTCAAAATTCCTCTTTTATTTCTTTGTGCTTGCCCTTTTTATTCATTGGCCACGAATTTCTATTCTCTCTTAACAGTAATTACTTCCTTGTTATCAATATTACAACATTCATTACTAATGCATCACATTATCTTTTTATTTTGTAAATTTTGGTATTTTCTCTTTCTTTCCTCTTTATTGGGATTCCTTGGATCCCAAGATACTCCATTATTTCGAAATCCTTTTTATTGGATACTTAATATCCTTCTAGATGCATCTATATGCATCATTTCACATTATCTTGATTATTTATTATTAGAATATTTCCTTTTTGAGGATTTCTCTTTATTTTTCTTTTATTTTCCTCATTGGCATTCCTTTTATCATTAGGAATCCTTGAAACACGAAATTCCACAAAGGATCACCTAATTATACCTTTTCCCACTTATTTCCAACATTTTAACATTATTTTCAATTTCTTTCTTACTAAAGAAATACTTAACTAATCTTTTCTTTTCTTATTGCTTTCTTTTTGCAACCTTGGACTCCTTGGTACCCAAGGAACCCAAGAGGCACGAAATCCTCTTTGGATTTGCCTTCTAGAGGTTTCCACATTATTCTTTTCTCAAATATTCAATTATTCATTTACTAACTGAATTTCCTTATTATTTGGGCCCAATAGCCAATAAAGCTCACAAAACATTCATCAAGGTTATTGTAAACGAAATCCATGTATTCAAAAAAAATTATACCATTCTTTTTTCAAATATCTTTAATATGAGAAATTACATTTCTCACCAAACAAACCCAAAATTTGGGGTTGTAACATCCTTCCCCTCTTATAGGAATTTTGTCCTCAAAATTCTATGAATCAAACAAAGAAACAAACAATTCAGGATAAGACTTTTCCATGTCCATCATTGGCCCCTATGCGGCTTTACCGTACTCATGGTGCTTCCACAGAACCTTTATCATCACATATTCTTTTCTCTGAGTCCTTTCATCCCGGCGTCTATAAACTGCACAGGTGACTCAGGCCATGTCAGCCTCCCTTGGGGCTCACTAGGTTCATTGCTCAACACATGGTCAGGGTACCTCACATAGTGCTTTAAACTGGACACATGGAACTCATCACACATTACTTTATCCTGAGGGGTAAGGTCAAACTTAACCTTCTCCACCAAACCATATCAAAAGAATCCATGCAGTGGGGACTCAACTCTCTTAGCTATAACTCGAAGGGGTCGGATTTTCACATAATCTTTCACAGTAACTTGTATGTCAGTCCACTTTGCATCTACTCACGACTCTCATCGTCTCTAGGCTCCTTTCAGCCCTTGTACAATCAAAGTGACTTTATCTACACGCACTGTGGTCCCTTTTTTAACCATCATGTGGTCCTTTCACCAACATCACCTTACTGAAGTGGTGACCGACACAACCTCCCTTACAGAACTTCTTATAAAACTCGATACTGGCTATGGTGGTCATTGTCACATCTTTCATAGGACAAGAATTGTCTCTAGATATCACCCTGAACGAGCACACATGCCCTCATCAGACCATTTAGTTTGGATCATACTACCATAGTTAGGGGTGACAAACTATACTAACATCGAGTCCTTCATGCACTTACTTCCATCTTTTGGAAGGGAACCTTTAGGTCAAACTCAAGAACCTTTGAACTTGCTTCATGGTGTAATGGAACCATCTCATAGATAGTTCAACCAGATTTGTCCCTTGACAGAACTCTTTCTTTCTCCTGTCATCTAGGTAAAGCGATCCACCATAACCCATATTGCATCTTGACCTTCCTTGGTCTAGGGGAGACTTATCACAACATCCATAGTGATGAACTCCCATTCCCTCTCAGGGACTCTTTTATCCTCTAGGTCGATACACTGGGTTACTATGGTTCGTCCTTTACCTCCTGGCTTGCATGGCCACATGCCAAAAGAAACTTCATCCTTAGGCATCCAAAGTCCTACTGTCACTTATTATCTTGGTGGTACGGTATATGGTGATCATAATATCCTATATTGTCATGATTCCTTAAGATAGATTCCTCAGAAACCCTAATTAAACCACTCTAGTCGGGGTTTCAACACCTTCTTTTCCCAAGAAGTGCACTTGAGGTTCTACCACCATCCTTTCATCGTATTAAGGACTAGACTAGCTAACCAAACAACCCTTATCTTTTCAACGTATCTTGTTACATATGAGTGTTATCCAAACACCTCTCCTTTCTAAACTTAGGGCTAGCCAAACAACCTCTTCTAGCTTCTAGTCAAACAAGTCAGATGTATCTCAACCAGAGCATCAATTACCACTTCACATCCGTAGGTATTAGGTAATATTGAAGACATACACTTCCATGTATTTCACTTATCATCTCACCTCAAACTCTATGTCTATCTTCATTAAGAACACTCTCTGATTTCATCATCATGGTGATCAAACTCAACCTGGTATAACTTGTAAGTTCCACTTAGCTCATGATAAAAACATCCTCATAAGGTGACTACTTCATTCCTCTTAGTGTTTGCAAACCATCCATGTATCATTCACTTTACCAGGGTAGGTTATTGTGGGCTCTGATCTCCAAACCATGACATAAACACGATTAAAACTTAGCAGAAGCGAATCGGTAATCGGCGGAAGACAAAAATCACGGGAAATTAAAGCTTTTCGAGATAAGAACTTGGATCCATAAAAACTTCTTTCATAAAGAGAGATAAACTGTTTACATCTCAGGATAATTACTTCTTGAGTAATTATATACATCAAGATACAAAATCTCAAGATCACTAAACAAAAGACTCCAAGACCTAAGAGTACAGAGGACACATAGGACTGACTCTAACTACACCACATGGCAGGACAATCTCCACCTGAGATTATTGCTGCTCCTGGTGCTGCTGTTGCTCAGACTGATCACCTGTAGGCTGGTTCCTAAGTCTCCGACGTCCACCTAAAAAGTTGAAGTCTACGGGGTGAGACAATTATACATAATTGTCCCAGCGAGAGTTATAACTCTTCGCCAGAGGCTTTATTATAACATCAAAGAATATCTTAAGCAGTAAAGCCTTCAAAGTATTAGATAACAGTTGCAGCTATAACCAAGAACTCAACATTTATAAGGTATGAAGAAATATAAGCACTATTACAGTGTAACCTCAATCAACTAACTTGGAGTTAACTCTAACAAGTATACTACATAGTTGATTATGTTTTACAAACAACATTATGCCCTGTGGAGATGAGGCATACCACTCATACTCCAACTGATTGCTGAGAAGTCACATCAGTATCATACATAGGTCATCAAGAGAGCCGGATTCTCATGACCTTCACCTTCCTCAGTCAGTAAGAGGATTACTTGTAGGACATCTCGTGTCTCTACTACTATAGCTCACCAGGGTAAACTGGTCCTTCACTATTCTAGAGTCACAGTGGCGTTCTGTACTCTCTTCTCATCAGGAGATTTCATGTTTATCTCCACTGATACGGATATCTATATTTTCTTCGTCATCAGTAGGTTTCATGTTTACCTACCACTGATACGGTATGGAAATATAGTGGAGGATGGATGGATTGCACATCTACATCACTTTCCTACACTAGGATGTAAGGTTCTACACATCCATGTACCCCACATACTCAAAAGTATGTGCTCCAGGAGTTCCCTGAGGAAAAACCTATTTCACCATCACTTAATCTCTAACAATGATGGATCTATGATCAGGGCTCTACATTATACTTGATTAGTTAGGTACATTCAGTATTCTTTAACAGCATACATTGTTCTCCAAACAATAACAGTAGCATAGCAGCTAAAAAAAAGAAGAATACTAAATGTAACAGGCCTAACTCATATCAATCATCATTTCTCATTATCCTCATCACAAGTTGTCTCTAAGGCATGACCTTGATGGTATTCATGGCTCTCACAGCCCATTATCAGCATAGGATGCCACTGACAAGGCATCAGATTACTTTACTTATTCATAAGGCTAACAACATGCCTTTAATGAATATAACATCAACATCCATACCTGGATATGATTACCTTCATATCAGAACCTGCATGGTTAATACAACTGATAAAGGTAATACAAAAATAAGGAATATACTTCCTACTCTTGTCATAAGAGTTAAATCTCTAATTCACATCAAATAAAGTTTAATACTCAAAAGCATGCCATTACCCTTGAATTAGGATTTACTATTCACATTAAGGTGAATTGAACTCATAACATCATCATGTATGAGTAACATCTTCATTGATGCTCTTAGATTAGTTAAAGGTTCATCATTTATCATAATTAGGGTTTCTATGATCTCACACAGGTGGATCATACCCTAATTATGCTCATTCTCGTGCATTGGAGATGCTTTAATTGAGTTTTCACCTGAAAAGAGTACTTTCTCTCTCTAGAAGTACTTTCTCTCTCTAGAAGTACTTTCTCTCTCATCATAAAGTTAGGTGATGTCAACATCACCTAGATTAGGTTGGATTGAGTCATCATAGGCTAACATAGTTAAAACATCATCATCATGTGATTAGGGTTTGATCTGATCAAGGTATTACTCAATTTACCCTTTAGGGGTATTTTGGTAATTCACCCCATTGATCATTATCAAGGTCAAAACCTTAGTCAATTAACCCCTTAATATCCTAGGTTGTCATTAGGGTTTGATTAGGGAAACATTGAATCTTTTATATCATCCATTGATTGAATGAAGTCAACCTTGAATCACATTGATCGATCTCAACCATCAATCTCCAATTGATTTGAGATCGTTTGAAAGTGTTGACCGTTTAGCTAATTTTGACTTTCCAAGACCGTGAGGGTGTGTTGACCGTTTAGATAATTTTGACCTCAGGACCGCGAGGCCCTTCACCCTACCTCCAAGACCGTGAGCCCTCTCTATTGATTCAAGACCGCGAGGTCTCTCAACTGATTCAAGACCGCGAAGATATGTTGACCGTTTAGTCACCTTGACCTCAGGACCGCGAGGCCCCTCGCGGTCTTGAGACCATGAGCCTCCTCTCGGTCTTGAGACCACGAGCCTCCTCATGACCTTGAGACCGCGAGCCTCTTCATGACCTTGAGACCGCGAGCTCACATGGTCTCAACCACTTGGACCCTCCACAAGGTTCAATGGTTACAACCGATGATGTCAACCAATGTTGAAGCCCTCAAAAGGTTAGAGCCGTGTTGACCACTTATGGATTAGGTCAATTAAGATTATGCTTAACCAATTGGTCATTCAATTGACCCTCAATTGTTGACCAATTAGGGTTGAAGTTGATTCAGTTAGGGTCTATCAATGTTCACCCATCAACACTCAACAATGTGCATCAACACAAGGTTGAACCCTTCAATTGAGCTCCAATTGGGCCCAAACTTGGCCCAAACGGTCTTGAGGTAATGTGGGTGGACCCCACATGGTCTTGAGACCGTTTGTCCAAGATTTCATCAAAGTCTAATGTGATTTGATAGGGGTTGAACCATGATTGATTCACAAAATCAGAATTTTGATTAATTGATAACTTATTGCAATTGGGTCCTCAATTGGTCAAATTAGCTTAACCCTATACCTTTAAACGGTCATGGATGATTGTCCTCTCGGTCTTGAGACCGTTTGGATGAGTTCCAAACGGTCTTAAGACCGTTTTCCCATCCACTTTTGGATTCTAGTGCAAATTCATCAAGGTCTGACCTATTGAGTTGATGATCATATCAATATTTAATTGCAATATAATTTGGTATAAATGTACCTTCAATTGGTCAACTATTCTTAAACCCAGACCTCCAAACGGTCATGGTTGATTGCCCTCGTGGTCTTGAGACCGTTTGGATGACCCCCAAATGGTCTTGAGACCGTTTAGGTCAATCAACCCTAAAAACCCTAATTAGGTCACCATAATTTCAGTACTGATTTCATCTAGGGTTAGCCCTAGTAATCACCTTTCAACTCTTAGCTCGTTTGGAATTAGACCATCAAACTTGGTGAGTTGTTAATTAACATAATTTTGAACATTACTTTCATGTGGTCAAAGCTTGTTCAACGACCTTACACGGTCTTGAGACCGTTTTCCCAAAAAGGCAATTTCAGACCGTTTGAAAATCAGGAATAAATTCAATTAAAGTTGTTACTTAAAAAGGTCATATCTCCCGATTCCTTTGAAGTTAGCCTCTAAAATTTTGAGGGTTATTAGCCTATATAATTAGGAACAGATTTATTATACGGTCCACGCTAGGTCAACGGGGCCAAACGGTCTTGGAGACCGTTTTCCCTGTCGCGGTCTCGAGACCGTTTGCTCACCTCGCGGTCTTGAGACTGAGAGAGCAAACTGGTGAGACCGTTTAAGAAAGTGAAAAGCGGTGGGTTTTTCTTGGAAATCACGCCTTCATCTCCTAGCTCAAGAACAGTACGGATATTTCATGGATTTGCTTGCAAAAATAGCAGGGAAAGTAGGGAAACATGAAGAACTATCATCTAACCGCATATAAGAGATATATATAGTAAAGCATGGGTTTAGAGTTATAAAACCCGCCTAAAGCTTGCTCCTTGAGCTCCAAGCTTTCAAGCTCCAAGCTCTAATGGCGTCCTTGATTTCCCACAGGTTGGCCAAGGTGAAAACTCCAAGGAAAGACGAAAAGAGATGGCTAGAAAGATAGGGTTTCGTGAGTTAGTCACCAAATCGACCTTGAATTCGAGTTCTAACCATGGAATTAGGCAAGAAGAGGGATTTAAACCTACCTTGCACCCTTGGTCGTTCCCCTTGAGCTCCAATACAGTCCTTAGTCGGCCAAGCAAGGGGAAACAGTGATATGCACGAAGGAAAGGTTCCTTTGCTTGAGAGGTAAAGTGTATAAATACATGGGTGAGGTTTCATTAAAGGCCCATAAGTTTCCCATAAATCCAACTAGGTCCTTCCTTCATTACTTGCTCGTCCCTTCCTCTTTATTCTAAGGACAAAAACTCTCTTAAGGTCTAGAAAAATAGTGCAAAGAAGATCAATCTAATACTAAGGTACATACATAAAAGGGATATTGTACATATACCCTGATTATTCAATCACAAGGTATATTTCATAACTTGATAATTCAATTGAGGTGACTTCCTCATCATTTCTTCTCTAAATTATGGAAAGAGTTCTAAAAGATACATTAGATGATATATTTCACAAATTGCATCCCTTAATTTGGGTAAATTGCATTTTACCCCAAATTAGGGTTTCAAGCACCGGGATTGCTTCGACAGCTGCACCTTGGTGCCCAAGCTTGGGAAATCCCTCAAACTTTACCAAAAAGATTCTCATGATGTCTCAACATTAGAGGAACATCTCATCATGTGCAAATTGCAAGATAACCCTTTCAACTGGGTAAATTGCACATAGGTCCCTGTATATCAAAACAATGCTACAACTTTAAATAAAAAGGAGCAAATATTGAAGTATATGTTTCTGAGAAACTTAATCACATGCTCAGAGTTAATCACAAAGATTTAATTACATATTTAGGCAAAACACCTAGGGTTAACTCATAACCCAGGTCAGGGATGTTACAGTTATCTTCCCTATCCCCATTTCTCGTGGCAACGTTCCAATCAACATCATCTCTTATCCTTGGTGTGTGGCATGCAAAATGTCCTATCTCTCACTCCCATAACAAGAGGAAATAAGCATTTGGTTGTAGTCTAAATACAGAGTTCTTCCTGTTCCAAGAGTAGAGATGGTACATCCCACCTGGCCAATACACCTTTATATCTAAGTTGCAACGTGCCACATATGTCTCTACATCACAGACATCATGATATCAAACTAGTCTTGAACCTACTGAGGTTTATATCCTTGGTCATATCCTCTAGGTCTATAGGGTACCGACTCTTTTGGGGTCATCCCTCTTCCCTCCTGCATCAAGAGAGTGCCCTACTCATCTGCCCTTTGGGTCCCATGAGTTCATAAAGGTGATCAATCTCCTAACCCATGGCCCTCAGACAATGATAGTTGTTACCTCTCGACCCTATGGTCATGTGCAACTGAGGAATTAGGCAACTCCTACTGTCATCGGTCTTATCCCTACCTGACCCTAGGATAGACTTAGGATTCACCATTATAGTACATGTTCACTTAGAACCTTACCCAAGTCTTCATCATCTCTCTTTCTGCATTCATGGGCTGACTCCCATCCTTTCATAGGGATCATGGCAACCTGCCTACCCTGGTCAAGCCCCATACCGGTTACCTCCATGGTAACACATTCATATGCAATTAGAGATAGATATCTATGGGTCTATAGGTTCATTCTCATACCATGTACTTTTCGCTTAGCTTCTCAAGATCTTATGAAACTTCTTTAGGTTACCTTAAACCAACAAAACTGATGTACACCCTACCAAAGGGGTCCCTCTCCCAGGATGGGAGGAAAACTATCTCTTGACCACAAGGTCACAAAAGCTCTTAGGTCTAGGATTTACATCCACACGAGCCTACTTAACCCTAGCAAACTATTAAGGCACAAGCAGATCACCTACTGTACCATGCTAGGTCATGCTTGTCCGCTTTCCTTCATGCTGGATCAAGATCATACCTTCCTTTATCATCATTCTAGCTGTGAGGGTTCCATCAACCACACCTTAAACTTAAGGGGCTTCCTCTTTTCCTCTATACATGAGGAGTACCATGCTCGAAACTATAGCAACTTAATTCTCGTCAAGAGCGTCAGGTATACCACTTCCCCTCTTAGGCCAGGGACCCTAGGTTCACTTGTAGGTGTCCAAACGCATGCTCTATTTTGAACCAAGCATGCAAAAGGCATGACATGCACTCCTTGTCATCCTTCAACTTGAGCAACACTTAGAGTTGGGTCCTCCTCAAGGTCAACTAACAAGGTACAAGGCCTCATAACCTGCTACTAAACTTTTCTAGGTCTAAGGAACTCTTCTTCCCACCTCATAAGGTAAACACCTATACCGTAGGCACATAGGCACCAGATGCTTCATCTTCTATCTTTAGGGTTTGGTCCCTCTAAAGGCAACCAAGATATCATCAACTTTCAGGGATCGATCATGAGGCAACCACTATCATCCATTGTTTAGGGTTTTAGGCTTCCAACCTTCTTGCTGGGTTTCCAGCTCTCTCTCTAGAGCTAACCCTACATCCAACCTCACCATTAGAGGTCCTCACTTCATGAAGGATCAACCTCAAAAGCATGTTCTACATGGGTGAAGCCTAGGTTCGAACTTATGGTTGCTCAAGATCATCCATAACCCTTTGTGCTCCCTCATGATTCCTTATCCAGGGTTTCATCCTACTGTCAACACCATGACGTGCCGTAGGTGCCAGCTATACCCTACTTGTACAAGCCCATAGGGTTTCTAAGGTCCTTCACTAACATCATCATCTAAGGTGCTATCCTTTACCCTAACATGCACGACCCTTCCCAGGGTTGGATTGCCAAAGGTGCTAGGTCACCCATGGATCCTATGGCATCCCAAAGGCATGTCCTTTCAAACACCTAGTCCAACTCATCTCTCTCTAACCTTCACTTAGGGTTAGGGTTAGCATCATCCTTAGAGGATGTGCCAGGTCTCTACCAGCAATGGAGATCTCTATCTCCAAGACTAACTTATCCTCCAGACAAGAAGGTCTAGCCTCAGATCTCTTCTGAGGACATGCCAACTTATGTCATACGACCTAAGCATGTATCTAATCTTTATTTTGCGCTTAATCTATTAAGCTTATGTCCATGACATCTTATTTACATGATTTTCATTAATGTAATGGAGGATTCCTTAGACCTTATTAACCTTACTCATACTTCAAGAGGGTGAGGGGAAGAAAGAAAACCCTAATCCTTTAGGTCCTTGTCAGAATTTTGTGGTGAGAAGGGATGAATAAGATGAGAAGTCCTAAAGGTATCTTATTTCGATTCATACCCTAAGACTTTAGCCAGGCAGTCACACGGATCCGGGAGTCCTCGTATTCCGACTAGCGGTGCGGAGGAAAATATTTCCAGCCCCCGGTCGTGATCCTTTTCTAGGCACCTCCGTCTTTCGGATAATCCTCTAATAACTCCCTTGGGTTCTATGGAGTTTGTAAAATTTAATAATTATTAATGGTTAAATGAGGAACCTACTCTCTGATACCAAATGTTACGACCCCACCTCCCGATAACCCCCAATTAAGGGAGACCTAGAGGTCGAAGCCGCACCCATAACTTCCGGATCAAAGGTTCGGCAATTAACCAAAAATAGTTATCAAATTTTAACATACTATACTGAAAGCTGTAAGAAAATAAAATTTTGCATACCTTTTTGAAAACTTGGATTTCTAAACTTCTATCCACTTAAGGATTCTACTCTAACTAATCCTCCTTGTATTTTACTTCATGTATTACACAATATGACAATTTATTGTTTGTCCTTTTGGCTTGTACCTAAAACGCCGACAAACAAAATGTCAGTCAGCTGAAGCTGGTATGTGGGGGAAACAATAAACGTGCAACTATGATAACAACATCATCATTAAATTAATCATTTAACAATCAAGATTACATTTTAAGCCATACAACTCAATCCATACATATTCTCGAATTCTGGGCTGTCCCTGCAGTGGACATGGATACCACCTCTCTTTTAGGTAATAGAGTCGCATGGCACTACCCGAAGATAGCCCAATATCTAACTCAATGTGACTTGATGGTCCTACCTCAAGGGTAGCCATGTACTAAGTCATCCATAGACCTGATGGACCTACCCAATAGGTAGCCATGTACTAGGTCATACATAGACATGATGGACCTACCCAATAGGTAGCCATGTACTAGGTCTTTCTCTAACCTGATGGACCTACCCATTAGGTAGTTATGTACTAGGTCAGCTATAATGCCACAGAGAGAACCAGGATCTGAGTTTATAGGCATATATCCTTTGTGATAGTCATAGTCACTTTATAATTGCAGTATGAACATCCAAACAGTTTAGTTGCATTCAATGCGATTAAACATCTGGGAATCCATCGGGAAACTAAAGCGATTATTCATAATTAACCACATACCTGATTTGATGAGTCATGCATATTATTCAACATATACTTCATGTATATACAATCAAGCCAATCAACAGATCCAAGCAAGTAATTCAATCATCACATAATTCCTGAAAAGAATATGTGCTCTATTTATTACACACTTTAACAAGAATCTACTTTATTGACTTGTATTCTCTTTCTAGGGTTTCTAATCCACATTAAGGTTTCATTAATATTCATTAGGGTTTCTTAGATCAATTCCTCCAACTTTATCCATTTTAGGTCAACAAACCCTACAATACTCTTTTCCATTTATATGAACCTTAATTGCTCAACTATTCATTTTAATAGTCTTTTATATCCAAATTGACTTAGGATCATCACATCCCTATTTATTCATGGATTCGAACAATTAAACCAATTAAAAGACGTATTCTCTTTAATTAGGGTTTTCAAGCTCATTAATGCATAATCATGCACGAAACCCTAAATTAAGCCAATTATAAAAAGATCATATTTTTAGATCCTATTTTCTCTTTTATTAACAACAGGTTAATATCGGCTTGAGTAATCCAAATAATATCATTAAGACCATCTATCATCAAATCTAAGGGTTTTTCCTTAATTAAAATAGTACTTTTCACATTTCAAGCATATTTATGCATATAAACTCTAAATTAGACTAATCACGTGCAAAGTCATTCCTTTTTGTACCTTTTTACATTTAACAGGTTAACATCAACTCGAATGATCCATTAAACCCTATTAAACACATTAATCATATCAAAATAGGGTTTCTTAATCTTTAATTCATTAAAGATGATGATTTATACTACTTTTCGAATAGAATGCAAAATTAGGATTCCAAAATAATTTCTTTGTGTTCCTCTCGTTCTCCTGATCAATTTTCATACATTATTCGCATTTATTCGAGCTACGGTTTACGAGATATGAATTTTGCAAAGATCCACTTACTTAGCTAATGGCATGCTGACATGTCAGCCTACCCATGCAACTCGCCCTTTGGGAAACATAACTGAATTACCAGGTTACCCTCCTTTAAGTCGGTCGTTGCTTCAGTCCGCGAAGGGCAAAAAGGTCCAACGCCTCGAGCTCCTTCTTCCTCCTCTCGACGGCGCACACAGCCGCCCTAGTAGGGTCTTGCGCGGCTCTTCCTCCTCACCTCTGACCCCGACGACCCCAAGGGTATCTTCCTCTGCCTCCGTCGCCCCTCCGTGCTCAGGGGGGTATCCATATGTCGTGGTTTGAGCGGCTTTCTCGAGCCCACCAAGCTCCGCAACTCAGGCCGACCTGCAGCCCTACGTTGGCTACCACACCAGCTTCAGAGCACGGAGGAGATGGCCATGCTTCTCGTGGTGTCTTGGAAGCATCGCGGTTCCGTCCAACTCCAACCCATGGATTCTCATGTCCCAGAGGTTGGTCTACCCTCTTTGTTAGGGTTTTGCCAAAGAAGATGAAGAAAGAAAGAAGAAGAAAGAAGAGAGGGGTGGCTGCACAGAACTCCCTCGACCCTGGACTCTACCTTCTTATATAGGGGAGAGAAACGAAGCCATATGTTGGCTTATCGTGAAAAAAAGAATCCCTTTCCAAGAAGGAAATCAATTCCTTCAATGAGAAGTATATTCTCACTCTTTCTTTTATTCTTAGATATTATCTATTATTTGGATATTCAAAATTCCTCTTTTATTTCTTTGTGCTTGCCCTTTTTCTTCATTGGCCACAAATTTCTATTCTCTCTTAACAGTAATTACTTCCTTGTTATCAATATTACAACATTCATTACTAATGCATCACATTATCTTTTTATTTTGTAAATTTTGGTATTTTCTCTTTCTTTCCTCTTTATTGGGATTCCTTGGATCCCAAGACACTCCATTATTTCGAAATCCTTTTTATTGGATACTTAATATCCTTCTAGATGCATCTATATGCATCATTTCACATTATCTTGATTATTTATTATTAGAATATTTCCTTTTTGAGGATTTCTCTTTATTTTTCTTTTATTTTCCTCATTGGCATTCCTTTTATCATTAGGAATCCTTGGAACACGAAATTCCACAAAGGAACGCCTAATTATACCTTTTCCCACTTATTTCCAACATTTTAACATTATTTTCAATTTCTTTCTTACTAAAGAAATACTTAACTAATCTTTTCTTTTCTTATTGCTTTCTTTTTGCAACCTTGGACTCCTTGGTACCCAAGGAACCCAAGAGGCACGAAATCCTCTTTGGATTTTCCTTCTAGAGGTTTCCACATTATTCTTTTCTCAAATATTCAATTATTCATTTACTAATTGAATTTCCTTATTATTTGGGCCCAATAGCCAATAAAGCCCATAAAACATTCATCAAGGTTATTGTAAACGAAATCCATGTATTCGAAACAAATTATATCATTCTTTGTTCAAATATCTTTAATATGAGAAATTACATTTCTCACCAAACAAACCCAAAATTTGGGGTTGTAACAGCTACTTTGATGGCTACTTAGTCTTATATGTATTAATTTTAACTCTTATATGTCAACTATTATAGTCTTATCTCAACTCTGTTTATAGTAGTTTACTAACATTAAGCATAATTCGTTATTTTGTAGTGTCCTATACAAAATAATGGTTGGGCTTGTGGCTACTATGTAATGAAATATATATAAACTATTGTCAAACAAGCATCACATGACATTCAAACTATAGATCAGGTAATAAAGAATAACATCGTAAATTTACAAGTGAGTTGTAGTCATTTTTTAAAATATTAGCATGTGCATTTTCTGTTGCAGATCTTTACAACTCCGCCTTACACACTTGAGGATTTAAATGAATTCTGAGAAGAGTGGTCAAATGCTTTTATAAATGAAGTCAATATAGCATTAGATTGGATGCATATGTCAGCTCCATTTATGTATGTGGTTTTGGAACTCTTTCAAATTTACTTTTGTATCTGACATGAATTTTAATATCATCTCAGACTTGCAATCTATCATTTTGTGAATGTTATGATGTGCTATATGTATGAATATGTCTCAACTGAATATATGAATTATTTTTGTTATGAATGTGTGTGGTTTGGAAATTGATAATCAATTCGAATATGATTGGACATAAAAGTTAGCAAATGTGGCTTTGGAATGAATTTTTGGCTTGACTCGTTGCATTTGCAAGTCTACTTTCTATTGCAGGTTTTGATCTTTGTAAATCAGATTTCTATTTTGTAGGTTTTTATTCTGAAGATTCTATTCTACATAATTTTTCTTTAAAAAAACTGACCTTTTAGGGTCAGTTATTTTAAAAAACTGACCTTGTAGATCTCTAGGGTCAGTTTTGTAGAAATAACTGACCTTATAGGCACAGGGATCGCAACTCATTTTTTGTACTTTTTTGGGTCGGTTTTTTGTTTAGAACCGTCCTTAGAGGACCTCTCTAGGGTCGGTTTTTTAGGAATAACCAACCTTATAACCCATAGGTTAGTTTTTTTAATAACTGACCTGATAGGCCTCTGGGATCAGCTTTGACCTCTCTAGGGTCGGTTTTTTAGGAATAACCAACCTTATAACCTCTAGGGTTGGTTTTTTATAAATAACCGACCTCATTGGCCTTTAGGATCAACAACTCTCTATTGGGTCAATTTTTTGTTTATAACTGACCTTACTGGTACCTTCTAGGGTCAATTTTTTAGGAATAACCAACCTTATAGGATCTGGGATCAACAAATGGATCGACAACTCTCTATTGGGTCAGTTTTTTTCTTATAACCGACCTCACAGGTATCCTCTAGGGTCAGTTTTTCCGGAATAACCGACCTTACAGCCGCAGGTCAGTTTCTTTCACACTTGGGTCCGTTTTTATAGCCTCTAGGGTCGGTTCTTTAGGAATAATTGACCTTATAACCTCTAAGTTCAGCAAGTCAGTGTAACTATTGCTTTAGGTTTTTTATTTGTGCCAACTCGACGCTATTATATAAGGTCGGTTTTCTTTGGTTAAAAAAACCGACCCTATAGAGCAATTTCTATAACGACGACCACTTAGGCGTCAGTTGAAAAGTGACGCTACATGCTTAAAAAAACTGACCCTATAGACCAATATTGTAGTAGTGAAGGTGGGGTGGGTACACCCTACATGCTTTTACACCCTAAAAAGACTGAGACGCTTACAGAATTATGATATAATTGGCCTTAGAAGTGGTGAATTACGTGAATGTTGATCCTTTGATATCACTATGAGTAGGAGACTACTTGAATTTTGTAGAAAAAATTCCATATAAGGTGGGGTGAACGTGATAAGCTAGATTGTAGGGTTTTGACACCCAATACAATATCTAAAGATTCATGAATGTTTTATATATGTAGGAACTTATATAATGATATAATGGGTATTCCCAGTATGAAAGTAGGATCAGAGATAAAACTAATGATAATGACACATGAATGAGTTCTTCATGATGAATACCTTTTATTGACCAACCTTGGTATTTGTGAGGCCAAGAGGTCCATTTAGTAGTCACAATGACCCAAGTTGTCACTTGATGAGTCTTGAGGTATGTTAGAATCATAACAAGTGTTCTTGGACTTGTCAGATCTATATTGATGATTATTTGAATTGAATTGAAGGCTTAGACATATATTCATAAGGTTATATGAACATTTTATTGCATGAAGAAATAATGGATTTTGTGTCTAAAACTTTACTAGAAGCTATTTTGGGATGTTATGAATCTATGTCAAAAATTTCAAGTGATTTGAAGTCTGCATGTGGGAGATATGTAAGTTAGTAGAATAGTGGAATAAAAGGCTATTTGTTTGAATACTTGAAAATTTCTAGATATTAAGGATTAGATAATCATCGGCCCCTAAGTTCTATCTTAAGATACTACTTCATTGCAAGTTGGGCATGGTCCTTAATTATGGATTTGTTGACAACAACATGACATGGTGTTGGCCCTTGAATCTGGGAATAATTGAATTGAACACTCGATGCTCTATCTCCTACCTTTGAAAGGAGAGGGTTAGATGAACGACCAAGCCACAATCAACTATCCAAACCCCAACACTCAAGTCACTAACACCATTGAGTTTATTGTCACTACTCTGACCTTAAGCCGATGAGACTATCTCAGAGACCTCAACATGTGGGGTGTAGCCAAGAGATAGGTGAGATCCAACCCCTCTTCTCCTTGCTTTCCATAGAGAAAGGCTAGGGTTTAAGGGATACATGGGGTCAAGAGAGGATCAGTAGGTGGTTCACTTGGCAAGTCCTTGCTATGGAAGAGAGACCACCACCCCAACCAGGTGATATATTTATCTCTATGTGCGGGAGATGAAGTTATTGAGGCTTCTCAGTGGTGAGGGAACAAAAGGGAGGCAAAATCATGTTCTTACCTAAAGCTCCACCCAAGATTTTGAGGAAGCAGCAAAAACTGAGCCACAAAGCTCCTCCCACAGTGAAAACCTACTACAAACCTCCGAGATTCTACCACAAAGTCAATTCCTGTGTAAGGTCTTAGACCACCATGTTGTAGCCAGAAATAGGCCAATGTTATATCCACTCCATCCCTAGAGATGAATGTAGAAGTGTAACTCTCCATGGTAGTGTGTATCACCCTGGGTTCCTCACCTAAGAGATGAGTCACAGTGGTGCCAGGTCTAGAGAGATCGACAATCTCGAGACCCTCCTTGTCATGGGATCAATGGCGTCACCAATAACCTGAAGAGGAACTTTGCAAGCATTTAGCATCTTTCAGACCACCACAAGATTGTATCCCTCAACAATGATGACTCACTAAAGGTACACCATTGTGGCACTTCCTCCTTCATAGAACATTAGAAGACTGTGACTGGGGGACACACACGAGTACTCGATGCTTGTGTAGGAGAGAAGACAGACCTAGGCGGGTGTCCGAGTTGGGACCATGACGGATCGTCGAGGAGATCTGACCAAACTAGGATGCTTAGAGCACAACCCCTATATGACGTGGGAGAATCTAGCTATCTCACAGAAGCAAGATCTGATGACCACATTAAATCAAATATTGTAATATCAGTTTAGTCCTCAGAAATGAAAGGAAACTTAGAAAATACATTATAAATAGCTCCTTCGACCTATAGATCTCCCGAAAATACCCAAGAACTTAGAAAAAAAACCATCTTTTGTATAAGATCCTTAGGTCAAACTATTTATAAATATTTAGAGATGATTTCATGATTTGAAGCAATGCTCCTTTTTAGGGTTCACTAATTGAAATAAATAGTACCATAAGATATTAA
The DNA here is from genome assembly GCA_963693085.1 of Alisma plantago-aquatica. Lineage (NCBI taxonomy): Eukaryota > Viridiplantae > Streptophyta > Magnoliopsida > Alismatales > Alismataceae > Alisma > Alisma plantago-aquatica. The sequence continues at coordinate 778,435,503 of OY856412.1, read as the reverse complement.
ATCTCAGAAAATTTCATATAACCCTAATGATGATTGAATTCCATTTTTAGACTCACATATGAATAATGTTCTCCAATACTAGGCCTTTTACCATGAATGAATAGTTAGATGATTAGTAGAAAAATTAAGAAACTTGAACTGTAGCCTAATTTTGATGTTCTGATCAGTAGAAAAATATAAGAGACAAGTTTAGGTCAGTTCCTAGGTTTGGCCTAAACCCTAATATGGACCTAAATACCATTTTCATTAGCAAACATTGTATTAATGATGATTAATCAATTCTTAATCAAGTGATGAACACTGATCTAGATGGTCTAGGATAATTAGAAATATCTAAACTCAGGTATGTGGGTTTATTTAATTATATGACTATGGTTTTAATTGTTGAAATCATGATATGTATGTATTCTCTTTTATATGCAAATATTGGATGTAGTATTGATGTGCAGTACTCGATGTTTTGTTACTTGAAAACATAAATTATGAGTATATGTTTTTGTAGTTATTAAGGTGTTCATTATCCCCCTCACGAGGGAATGGATTAATGTTTACTAGTATACCTCCCTAGAGATCATGGTGTACATAAAGTTTCTCAGAGTACTTGGTACACGGGATGGGGTCCAACATATATGTTTTGTTACTAGTCCACCTTGATAATGCAACTCATCTAGAATAATGACTAAAATTAACATATTTTTCTTAATAAATAACTATTTTCTATGATCTTTTTTTCTTTATGCAAATCTTTTCAAGTTATGAAAATCATAAATGTATATTTCTGCCCATGTACATAACACCTAGTGTGTTGATCAATTGTTTCACGTATGTTTAGGTTCAAATCTAGCTTGGGAGAAGAGATTGAACATGTTATACCTATTGTGTAGATCGTAGTTATTATACATGTTCATTGACTTTTAGAATCTTCATTCAATATGCAAATGTGATTCATATTGTAATAACTCATTTTGTAATAGTGTTACATGCTAATTTCTAAGAAATGTTATGGTGTATGCTTGTGGTGTTTGTTCATGTGTGTGCATATTGCTTCCACAACACACTCTAATACAACTACATAATATTTTCAAATTTTGTCTTCTTAGCCCTACTGGGTTTGGTGAATGTAGAATATAAGGAAAATATAATATACTTAACCCTATTAAAAAATGCAAACCTAATTAAATCCTATGTCTTCAATTTTCCCACCAAAATTGAAGACATAGTTCAATCTCTGCTTACATTCTCCACCAATAAACCAATGCCATATTCACTTATCCCTGTTAAAAAATGTCAACATCACTATTACCTATCTCGTTGGTTCTCCAAACAAAACCATAAACATAGTTCATTCTCTGTTGTTAGTTTTCCAACCAGAAATAGACGACATATATACTTATCCCTATTAAAAATGCCAAGCTCACTAAGACCCATGTCATAGGTTTTTTGCAAGAAACTGATAGCAAAACCCAATTTGGGGGGAAATATTTCCATGGGGCACATGGTAGGAACTTCATGATTTAGGTTCATTAAGAAGGAATCGACACCACATGATTTTTGGAAGTAAAATTTTTCATGGTGGATGTGACCTACAACCTCAGTTGTTATAAAGAAAATCCTAAGATAGAGAAATTATGGAGGAAACAATTATTTTGTGGGAAGGGATGCGTCATTAGTTCCTATAAAATCAACAGTAAATGCTTGTATCAAATTCCCCACCCCCTAAATATTGAATTTCATAGCCTGTCTGGTGACTTTGTTTTACACCAAAAAATTGACATGAAAATAAACATCGTACTTGTGTTTTATTTAATTGGAAAGACTTGACCAATAATGACATTTATGCTTTAGCAACCGACGATATAGGCTCATAGTGACATTTTTCTATTAAAATTAACGTTAAGAAAAGTGACAACAAAGGTCAAAATGTTCTAGTGTCAAACATCATGACCAATTAGTCCACATGCCAAGAGGATATCTAGAAACCATTCATAGAATAAGTCAATTTTTAAACACCCCCTCATCACTTGTAAGAGCAATAGACTCCAAGAAACTAGCATCCACATGCATAAGAATTTGGATTCCCACATATTCAATCCTAGAACATTATTTTGTAGGCTCATCCATCTTGATCGGACAAGAAAAGACTAAATACTTTCAAACATCCTATTATCCAAAAGTTCAAGAAGTGATTTGTAAACATAAATCTAGACTGGGACCTCCTTCAGCCTTTCTTCCATAAACTTATCTCACTGACACCATTTTGTAAGAATCATCGATCATTATTTGTAAAATTAGCTTCTTCATAATGCATATTTTTAGATCTTGTTCATCAGAAAACCTTATCCAGAACATGCCATCCCCCTTGTCAAAGATTTCAAAAGAACCATGGGGATTCGATAGCCATCTAAGATAACTCTTCAGAGTTGGGAAGTGAGGTTTGAAGTCTATAGTATAACAATGGGACAATTATTCCATTTACTTGCATTTTCCACTTCCTTATATTTAGGATACAAAGTTTCTGATACTCGTTGTAATCTCCCTCTAACTCAAGGAAAGCACAAATTCTTCCAACTTTTAGATCTCCGACCAACACTCTGGATCTGGGGACAGGAAAGTACTAGGTATAGGATCTTCTATTTGCAATATTTCATCACCCTTTTTTCTCCAAAGCTGAATAGGTCCTCAGGGTAGGTAGCCAATGACACATCATCACCCTACTTGTCATGCACCAACATGTGTCTCCCATGTCCCAGTGTAACATTTGATATTAAAAGTTTTGAATGTTTACATTCAATAAGATATTAACCAAATTTATTTAATAAAAGATCCAAATTACATAGTAAGAGTCACTTTATAAAATTTTGTTTATGTATTCTAAACTTAGATCTTACAACAAGTACACCTAGAAACATGCTCACAAACCATCGACTCCCTTGATCTCTCATACAAGAAGCAAGTGGGTCAAAACACAAGGTGTTGAGTATAAGAAAGAAAGATACATATATGTAAGGTTTGTATAATTGAAAATATTTGTATAAGTAAATGACATTAATAAATAAGTTTAGTACATGGAAAAATGAGAATCAATGCTTTATGCCATTTTACTAAAATTATACTAACACCATCATATATCACAAGGACTTTGACTGAATTCACGTTGGAAGGGCCTGTGGGGTTTCTTAAGGCTCAATGACATCAACTAGTCCTTTTTACCAACATGGTCCTCTCTATCTTGACAACTCAATTCGATTCCCAACCTTGGGTCCTTAAACTAATATTACAGGAAGATGCATGATGATCATACAATGGAGTTCTATATTATGTGTTCAATTTATGAAATCAATGAGACAAAGCATCGAGTACAATACTACATGGCAATATATAAAAGTAAACAAGCATACATACATATCAACTTGAAAATAAGAAATACATAATAATATAATTATTGTACCTAATTTAGATATTCATAAGAATACTTATCCTCATTCATCTAGCCAAAATGCACACGTACTTAAGAATAAGATTACATATATATATATATATATATATATATATATATATATATATATATATATATATATATATATATATATATATAAAGTTTCTCATCATCAACCCTAGTTATCACCATTTTTAGGGTTTTGGCCAAGTTAGGTTCGAAGTAGCTTACTTGAATAGTTGATGATCTTTTACTGATTTGGGGTCCAACATGAAGGTGCACTTCAAGTTTGAAGTCATTCATATGTTCCTTCTATTTTATATGCATGTTACAAGGTTTATGTCATCTAAGTACATTTTAGGGTAAAAGGACTCAAAATGAAGAAACTAAGATCAAGGGTCATCATGACATGATAACCAAGGATGAAAGATGGTTTAGGTCAAAAAAATAAGGACATAAGAAACATATTTTTAGTTAGGTGGATGTTTCTAAGATGTAGGCATCAAGCATCCAACATTAAGTTCAACCCTCTCAAATATATACAATCATCAACATAGTTCACATATGACATAAAGATTCAACATGCGACTTAGCTAGGACATAGTTCATTAGAGTCACAATCGCACAAGAGATAGTGATTTCATGATTAGGAGTATGGATAATCATTGTAGATCCAAGATTTAGGTCATAAAGATCAAAAGAGAGATTTTTGATGAAATTGAAGTAGGGGCATATCTAGGTCATGAACTAGGCCTACGTTGTATATCTATTTGAGTTGAGGAATTTGATACATTATTTTTTTCATTTTGGTTCAGAGATGACCAAGATACAATTTTTATGCTTATTAAAGGATGGTGGCCCCCACACACCTTCTCGTTGTAGGTTGTCAGGAGGATCGACCTTAGGTTTGACCAGCCAACTTGCCAGCCCTAATCTCTGGGTTGGATGGCTTAGCATGGTTTCATCCTGGTCACTCAGGGTTCATGCTATACCACCCTCTCTCGCCTATAAGATACTCATTGACTCCCGCTCTGCTGGTTCCGCACTATATAGGGTCATAGGCTCTCAAGATAAGCAACAGGCCAACAACTGCTAGCCCTAGGAAATGTACCACCCGACATTACCTTGAGGTCATGGGGCTAGCACGTGTCAACATCCACCACTAAGGAACAAGGAAGGAGATATGATCTTGGACCTCCATGGAGGAGGCCATGGAGCTCAAGGTAGAGCAAGAGAATAAAGGGGGTGTTGTTGTGTGTGAAAAATCAAAAGAAGAGAGGGTAAAGAGAGGGGAAGGATAAAGAAAACAAATAAAAGCATCAATTATTGCAAAAGGAGCGATATATGGTGTATTGGGTGGTTCCAAGGTGGGGGTAGGTTTTGGCAGTGCTACCTATCTGACGACGTGTACGAAGGTAGAAGATGATTTGTCGATCATTGGATTGGATGGGGTGAATCAATGGGTACAAGATAAAGGGTCAGGATTAGACAAAAATATGTTAAAAACCCCAAATTTCTGACTGTGACGCCAAGGGGGGGCACCCATCTTAATGGGACATACCCCAACTTTGGTCCCAATAAAACTCGATATCAAATTAAATAAAGACTAAATGGAAAAATTCATGTGGCCATGTCTTGGGCTGTGATGGTCTGATTGACAATTTTTGGACCGTTGCACTCAAAATTTATTCATCTACCTAATTAGAAACATTAAAGAATAAGAAGACAAAATTTATGAGGTATAGTTTCATTTGTAAAAATATGATTCATTAAAGCATAAAACTTGGGTTAAAAGTGCAAATTAAAGCCACATAGATGAAAATGATCATTGAGGCAACCAAATTGAATTATCACAACACTCCAACTACAAAATTGAAATGCAATTGACTACATGGGTCCCTACAAGAGATAGAATGAGTACATTTGAGGAGTGATGAAGTCAAGTTTTCACATCCTTCCCTCCTTAAAGAAATTTCATCGAAAATCATAGTAGAAGGTCAAAGTCCATATTCATCTCTCTTAGGAAACCAAGGCTAGGTGCCAAGGAATTCAAAAATACGGGGTGAAAAGTTACGTTGTCATCGTCAAGGGTGTAACCACCCCAACTATGTGCTTATTACTTGTTTTTTTATCACATTATGACATCATCTTGACATTAGGGTTTCATAACATTTATCCCTACTACATTAAGGTTTTTGCTCATGTACTCATATGATCCCAAGGGGTGTTATCAAAATCATTGTTATTACTATCTCAAATGAACATATTCATTACCTACCTTTTAGTTAAGGTTATCATCACCCTTACATTTACCCATAAAATTAAATTGAATGAATGGTTTTGACTACCCCCAAGGTTTTACCAACAATCACTACTTTTGTTCATTTCTTTTCATTTTGGATCTGATATTGAGCATTAATATCTCCTAATTATTTAGTCTGATGTCTCAAGGTATCATCATATTGATCTCATGATTTATTATTACATATTTCATGTATGGCATGGTTTCATATTAGGTCGATCTTATATGAGAGTGGCTTATTGTAGATGTATCAAGTTTTAGCTTAAGTGAGATATTTAATGTATCAAACATGATTTTGAGGAACAACATTATCATCAACATCAATGTTTCACAATTATCTCACTTGTATCTTGAAAGATATCCACAATCTTGAGCCACTCAAGCTAAGACCTATCTATGTCTAACATGACATGCTAACCAACACCATCTACCCAAACAAAAACTTCTACCCAAACTTTCAAAAAGAGGGAAGCCACTAGATTCCTTCATATAGAACCACTGATCTGATTATGTGGCTTGTCATGGAGTTCACACATTGTATACATCATCATAGGGTTTTGGGTCATAACCCTCACCTAGATGAAAACATATGTATATTTAAATGTCTCATTCTCTAGGGTTAGATCTTTTGACAAGAAATCTAGGGTTTAACATCATTAAGGGAACCATACACTAGGTGACTCAACTCCTATACTTAGAATTGTCTACCTATGAACGCTCCATCATGTATTTTATCATTCATATAAAAATTTCGTATAATCTTCAAGGTTAGTTACTCTAACCTTTGTCCATGTCATTTTGACTCATATAATGTGTTCACCCTTATCATATATCCCATGCTTGAGGTCCTTGTTTGTGAATATGTTGTGGCATGTGTTGGTCTTAGACCACAACTCACTATCAACATATGCAAAATTAGGTACAAGAAAGAATGACAACCCACCATCTATGTGTAGCACATCAACCAAGCCACATGCACCATACATGGTGCGATACTATCTAGGGTTTCGTGGTCAAACTCATCTCTTGTCATCAAACATACTTGGACCTTCCAAAAAAACTTAGGTCATCCTAAAGCAAGCTCATATCATCAACATCGACATCCATCATCAACATCAACATCAACATTAACATAAACATCAACATCAACATCAATATCAACATCAACATCAACATCAACATCAACATCAACATCAACATCAGCATCATCATCAACATCAACATCAATGTCAACATCAACGTCAACATTAATGTCAAGCTTAGATCACCTAGAATACCTACTAGCATAATCTTCATCATTTCTCTAGACAATTTTAGATACTACCACTCGCATCCCAAAACTCCCATCTAGAATGATGTAACATCTCTTTCTCATAGGTCACGTGGACACTCACTACCTCTATTTGTCTGGTAATATTTTTCATATGTATGTATATGATAATACTTGAAATAGGTTTTGTCCAACATTGAAACATAGATGGAAACCACTATACTACATTCGAACAAAACAAAAATCAAAAGCATGTTACCACACTCATTAGGTAGTTTAGTACCATGAAACCTAGAGAATTAGCAAGAACATGGTGCACACTTGTGTATCTATCCTAAGCACATGCTGCAAAAATATGTCTAAGGTTATAATGATATCTCCCTTTTCTCACCCTCCTAAACCTAGAACCAATACTATAGGATAAAAGGAGTAGAAAAGGAAGATACCAAGGATTATACAAGTCTACACCTATTTCTATATTATATAGATTGTAACCTAGAGGTTAAGTCAAATTATTCCACAAAGGACAAATTTTTAGGTTTCTAGGGTTAATATGTAAGGTTTACTTAATTTGTGTTTCATGTTTGTAAATGTTTGGTGTAGTTATTGTTCATGATCTATTATCATCTGTCACATAGCCTTTCATTTCTCAAATCCAACCTCCAAATAACTAGAATTTCAATTGATGAAGGACTCGAGCATCCATCCCTAGGATAGTAATACTAAAGTGTGAATGTGGAAGCATAAAAGCTTCAAATAAATGAACGAGTAACAGGATGAAACCACCAATATACTATTAACATGCAACAAGTATATTAAACAACATAATTTATTACTAGAATCTAATTAAATATTGAGTATCACATTATACAAGTCTAATAATGTACAGTAAACTTGGATCTTATAGAAAGTACACATGGACACATGCTTACAAGCCATCCATAAGCTACCTATGACCCTAGAACATACAAGAAATAAGTGGGTCAATACACAAGGTGTTGAGTACATGGTAGAATATATATATATATATATATATATATATATATAGATATATATATATATATATATGTATATATATATAAATATATATAAGTTGAACAATTGAAACTACCTATGACCCTAGAACATACAAGAAATAAGTGGGTCAATACACAAGGTGTTGAGTACATGGTAGAATATATATATATATATATATATATATATATATATATATATATATATATATATATATATAGATATATATATATATGTATATATATATAAATATATATAAGTTGAACAATTGAAACTACCTATGACCCTAGAATATACAAGAAATAAGTGGGTCAATACACATGGTGTTGAGTACATGGTAGAATACACACACACAAATATATATATATATATATATATATATATATATATATATATATATATATATATATATATATATATATAACTCGAAAAAAGTAAATGGATGAGAATAAACAAGTTAAGTACTTAGTAAAATGAGAACCCATGTTTTATGTCATTAATTTCCCAACTTTACTAACAACATCATATATCATAAGGCCATTGATCAGATTACCATTGGAAGGGTCTGTGAGGGTGCTTCAAGCCTAATGCCATCTGCTAGCCACGTTTATCAACATGGTCCCCCCTATATTGACAACTCAAGTAGGAATCCCATCTGTGTGTCCTTGCCTCAAGAATATAGGTAGGTTCATAAGGTTTTCATAGTAGACTTATATATTATGTGTCCAAGTTATAAAGTTGATGAGATAAAGCATCGAGTACAATATTGCATTATTACATAGAAATATGTGTAAGTAAACAAACATACGTACATATCAACTTTCAAACAACATAGCCACAATCATATTATTATTAAAACTCATACCTATTTAGCAATTAATAACCTAATTTGATCATCTAGCTATAAGACACACCTAATTCAGAACAAGATTATATACATGTATTAGATTCTCATCATTAACCCTGGTTAGCTCCATATTTAGAGTTTTGTTCAAGTTAGGTTACATGTTTGTCATTTACATATTTGATGATCTTTTACAAATTTAGGATCCATCATGAATATGGGGTTCAAGTTTCAAGTCATTTCGATGTTCCATCTATTTTATATGCTCATTACAAGGTTTATGTCATTAAGTATAATTTAGGGTCAAAAGACTCATAATAGAGAAACCAAGGTCAAGGAAAATCAAGACATGAGAACCAAACATAAAAAATGGTTTTGGTCAGAAAGAAAAAGACATGAGAAAAATATTTGAAGTTAGGAAGATGTCCCCAAGAGTTAGGCATCAAGCATCAAACACTGGGTTCAACACTCTTAGAAACATTCAATCATCAACATAGTTCACATATGCCATCAAGATTCAACATGTGGCTTAGGTATCCAAGTTACTATAAGGGATATAGTATTCCTTGATTTGAGAGGGGATGATAAGAGAAAATGACCCCTATTACTATTAGAGTACAAGCTAGAGAATTAAACCACACATGTCATATAAGGTCATCACTAGTGAACTTAGAGTCCCATGCTCCTTAATATACAAACATAGGGTAAACATAAGACAATGGAGTCTCAAATCATCATGGTGCTACTGACTTCAAGGATAGAAAGGAGTTTTATGCACAATTTAGGTCAAACTTAACAATTGAACCAAGAATATTCAAGCATCAATATAAAGGTGTCACATTCAAGAAATAAGTTTTGTATGGCTTAAAAATAGTAATAGGACATTAGGAACTAGTATTTGTATCATGGTGAAGAGTAAGTTACTGATGTCAAAGTTGATCAACATTTCATGTCATTAGGAAGAAAGATTATTAGTGTAGGGCAATATCCCTCATTATTACCTAAAACATGTTATATAAGTGCATTTAGAGTCACATATGAGAAAGTTGAATGACTAGAATCTTCATTAGGGTCCCAAGTGCATAAGAGATACTAATTTTATGATTAGGAGTATGGATAATCATTAAAGTTCCAAGCTTTATCATAATAATCCCTTAAATATGTCATGAAGATTAAAGAGAGAATTTTTGGAAGATGTGAAGAACTAGGAGCATATTCAGGTCGTAAAACCAAGTGTTTGTTGTGGATTTTTTGAGTTGATGAATTTGATACATAATTTTGTCCTTTTTGGTTTAGGGGTGAAAAATATACATTTTTTAGAAGTTTTTATCATAAAATATAGGGATGAAGGGTTATCAAGAATAGGATGTGAGGAGGAGCCCCCAAGTCAGACCGGTTGACCCACCAACACTAAACCCTAGGCCAGCTAGCTCAGCATGGTCACAGCCCGATCTACCAGGATTAGCAATCCACAGCTCTCTCCTACCCACGAGTTGTTGGTTAAGTCCCATTGCGGTGGCATCGCACGACGCAGGGTCGTGAGGCTCGATCCAAGTAGTAGGATAGTGACTGCTGGCCACTAAAAAAGGTGTCGCTCAACCTTCGCTCGAGGTTAATGGGATATCACATGCATCAACATCCACCAGCGAGGCACATGGAAGGAGATCCAAGTTTGGACCTCCATCGCAGTAGTCATGGAGATTAAGGTAGAGTGAGAGGAAAATGGGGGTGCTTCTATGTGCAGAAATGCATAAGAAGAGAGGAGAATGATTGGGGAATGATAAAGAAGATGAATTGGGACATTAATTGTTACAAAATAGGTAATTAGGTAGGGCCAAAGTGGGGGTAGGTGGTGGCAATGCCCACCCCGTCACTGACGTGTACATAGGTAGAAGATGCATTTTTTGCCATTGAATCAGATGGGTGAAATTGTGGGTACATGCTCAAGGACCAAGATTAGGAGAAACATGTGCAAAACCTCAAATTACTGATTTGGCAGCCAGAGGGCGCCCACCTTGCCAGTCTGTGCCCCAACTTTCTGCCCAATAAGACTTGGTATTTGTATTAAATCAAAGATTAAATAGTAAAATTTGTGTCTCCATATCTTGGGCTATGATGGTCTGACAGAGATTTTTGTGCCATCGGTAAAATTTGTGTCTACACTATTATGTACATTAAAGAACAATAAGATCTTATCTGTGAGGTTTAGTAGTTGTAGTAAGATGATTCATTAATACATAAACCTTCAGTTGAAAGTGCAAATTAAGTCACACATGGTGAAATTGATCATTAAGGAGACCAAATTGGAGTTTCACAATACTTTAACTATGAAATTGACATCCAATTGAGTACATGGGTCACTAGAACAGAGAGAATGAGTAGATATGAGGAGTGAAAAAGATAGGTTGTACACACTCAGTCCACCTTGCTAAGAGAGAAGGAAACAAAGTTTCTCTTCTTGTAGATAGTATGGTTCATACCTCAATAATCCAATTGATGACATTATTACCATCCTTTCACAACATTTAATCCAATATATGGGAATAAAAAACAAAATATAGTGGCTCGAGACTGTGTGAAATCCATTGTGGGGCCTCTATCAAATATCAGACGCATTGTGTTGGTTGATCCTAAGGTCCCTTTTTGCAACGAGGTGGGAAAGAGGTTTCGAACTCGGTTCAATGACCCTATCATGGATGAAATGGAGGACTATCATAAGTTTTCAACCATTGTCCAATTCCTTGGGTGGAAGTGCCACCCTCAATAGCTAAAGGGGTGGATGATGAGGAATTGGCATCCTAGGGGGCACTGGAGGTGTTCACCCTTGACAAAGGCTTGTTCCTCACCCACTTCACCAACAAAGCTAATATGAAAGGAGCTGCTCTTAGTGGGCCTTGGTTCTTTGATGATTAACACATGCTGGTGAGGAAGTGGATGCCACAAGCTGATACCAGGAGGGTCGCGCTCACCATGGCTTTAGTGTGGGCATCACTGCCTGATGTCAGTAAACATTAGACCTCCAGAGCCATCTCTGTCATCACCCATGCTATAGGTGAACCTACTATCTCCTGTTGTAATAGATGAGGTTTTTCTTTTATTCTATTTGGCATCTATGGTGAAAACTTGGAAGGTGATAAAAGTAGGATTTGGCAGGTTATTAAGATATTGCACAAAAGGAGATCCTTTGGTTGGCGATAGGAGATTTTAAGAATGTAAGGAAGGCATATGAGAATCGTGGGGGTCTCAAGGTACCTAACAAAGTTTTAGATGCTTTCAATGATACAATTGAAGTAGCTGGTCTCATTGAACTCCATAAGATTAGGGGCATTACCACATGGCACAACAAACAAAGTAACCATAGAAGGATTGCCAATGACATTGATAAAGGCTTGGTCAATTAGAGTGGCTTAATGTATGGCCTAATGCTATCATTAAACTTGGTTCCAACTCCCTAAGTGATCACGCTATGATGAAGATGGAGTTCGTTACCAAGCCTCAAATACATCGTCCTTTTCATTTCTTGTATTGGTGATGCGACATGGTTGGCTTCAAAGATTTGGTTTCTAATAGCCGGGACATTGAAGTTAATGGGAACCCATTGTACAAGTCTATCAAGAAAATACAGAACACTAAGATGACTCTAAAGTAGTGGAGCAAAGAGAAAATGAACCTGAGGAACCAGCTAAATTGGGCTGAAGGTGATTATGCTAGCACTGTTGTTGATTCCTTTAATAACACCCTTAACCCTGAGGCTATTAACAATGAAAGAGAGATTGAAGACATATTCTTTAGTGAGAAAAGTCAAAGAGTTTAACTATTGGCAAAGAAGCCACATGGAATGGATTAAGGATGGTGATAGGAATACTAAGACTTATCATGCAGTTGTTGAGAAAAAAGAGATGAGGAGACCATCCACAAATTAATACACGATCAAGGGCATAGTTAGTAGTAGGGATGACATTGATATCATTCCCATCAACTACTTCCAAAACTTATACAATCAAACCAGTACTATCCCTAGTATTTATGAGGCATTGCTACCGAACCATAGAGTTGATAGCACAATGAATGAGTTCATGTGTGCCTATGCCACTAATGAAGAGATCAAGAGGATTGTTGTAATGACCCCACCTCCTGGTAGCCCCCAATTAAGGGAGACCTGAAGGTCATAGCTGTTATCCCAATTAATAGGATCAAAGGTTTGTCAAATAATCAGTAATAATTATAAATTCTGCCAAACTATACTAAAAGCTGGAATAAAATAAAACTTTTCATACCTTTTTCAAAAACTTGGATATCTAACTTCTATCCACATCTGGATTCTATTCTAACTAATCCTCCTTGCACTTTATTTCTTAATTTCACAATATGTCACTTTACTGTTTGTCCTTTTCAATATGTACCTAAAACGTCGACAAACAAAATGTCGGTCAACATATAGGAATATGCCAGTATGTGGGGACAACCAAATTTTGTAGATATGTCTAACAATCTAAATATCACAATCAAGTTAATTAACAAGCCAAATTATGCTTTCAGTATGACATTCTCCACCGCTTTTGCCCTAACCCTGGCATACCCACCTTGGGGTTTCTCTTTTGCCAATGACTAAAGGCCACCTTCTCAATCCCGAGCTTGGTGCCTGGGGTCACCTCTCATAGTGCCCATTAGTCATTATATAAAGACCACCTTCTCAGTCCCAAGCTTGGTGTCTGGGGTCACCACTCATGGTGCCCATGGGTCTTCCCTCCTGGGCTTGACCTTTTGGCATCATCCATCAGAGTGGCATGTAGGTGCGAGAATACACACTTCCATTATTGTTGTGATAATCATAGTGACTTTATGATTTGCAAGTATGAACATCCAAACTGATAAGTTGCATTCAATGTGATGAGTCATCTATGAAACTCTTCAGGAAACTAATGCGATTAGCCATAATTAACCACATACCTGTTAGGCTGATCTGTGACAGAATTAATCCAATCAATGCAAGAAATCCAATAGGCAAGCAAGAACACAAAGAGATCCTGAAATATGCATACAATTTCCTATCATTGATCATGCCATCAAGATCTATTAAACCTAGCTCACTTCCTAGGGTTTGTAGTCCACTTTTAGGGTTTCCATTGCAATTAGGGTTTCTCTTCATTTATACTATTTTAAACCCTAATTTTATACAATTTCTCACAAACCCTAATTATCTCATCTATTCTTCATAAAAGATATTAAGGTTACCTTTTAACAACATATAACCTTAATTTCAGATAAAAGGCACAATGAAACATCAATTAAGTCCATTATGCCTCTTTTACATTAAAACTACTATTTTATCCTTTTAATTTATTATAAGATCATTAGGCCCAATTATCACCTTTGGTTCCTTTCAAATTAACAACTCATAGTTCATTATGATCTAATTCACATATGAACTCTATTTACTATCAATTCCACTTTTATCCATTAGAAAACCTTATTTACTATATTAAGGGTATTTATCCACAATTAGGAAATTTTATACTCAAAATAGCTTAGAACCATCATATCTCAACTTTATTCATGAATTTAAACAATTAAAGCCATTAAGAGTCACAATTACTAACATTAGGGTTTCAAGGCCCATTAAAGATCATTTAAGCACATGGAATTCTAAACTAAACCAATTGTGTGCCAAGTTCATCCTTTTTGTTTTTGATGTACCTTTTTATAATTAACAAGTTGTATAAACTCTAATCATCCATAAAACCCTTCTTAAGTACATTAATCATCTCAATTTAGGGTTTCTTAATCATTAAAGCATTTAAGTTGATAACTTCCACTACTTTTCAAATTGCAAGAGTAATTAGGCTAAAACCATTTTTAATGGATTCCTCACATTTTTCTGAGCAAAATTCATATTTTACATGTATCGATCTGAGCTACCAATAAAAAGATATGATTTTTGCAATATTAACTTACTTGGACCAATCAGAAGCTGACACGTCATCCTTCTCCATGTAACGCAGCTCGATTGGAAAACATAACGCAAAGTCCTTTTTACCCTTACGTAAGTTGCTGGTCCTTTAGCCCGCGGAGGATTAAAAGCATTGAACACACGTTTGGTCATCTTCAAGCTCCTGCGACCTAGCGCTACCGCCACAGCCATGGTTGGCGCGGGTCCTCCTCCTCTTCTCTGACCCCGACGGCCTCCAAGGAGGGTGCGCTTACCTCCGTCGCACATCCACGCACCTCAGGGTACCATCAGCTTGCGGCCTAGGCAACTGGTTCACACTTGCCGTGTCTGCAACCAACAACCGGTCTTGCAGCCGTGATGTTGTTGTCATGCACAGGCTCAGGCATGGGGACGATGGCAGAGCCTCTCTTTGGCAACGTGGAACCTCACTCATCGATCGTGATGACTCCATGGTTCCTCACTACCCCAGGGTTAGCGCTACACCTCTATCCTAGGGTTTGCATGCAAAGAACAAGAAGAAGAGATAGAGGGGTGTGTGGGATCTCTCTTGAACTCGAACTCAAACTCGAACTAGAGGGTCTACCCCTTATATAGGGAGGGTATACATGCCTTAAGGTGTTCATCCACGAATTAATAAGTCCTTTTCCCAATAGGAACCCAAGTTCATTCATTAGGAAGCATACTTCTCTCTCCTAATTATCTTCTTAATAAACCATGTTCATTGGATATTTAGGAATTCAAAAATTCTCTCTCTTATTCTCTTTATGCTTGACTTTTAATCCACTGGCATGAATTTATATTTTCTTTTAGTGGAAAATACCTCCTTTTTAACAATGCCACCAAATCCATTAATTATGCATCACATTATCCTCTTATTTTGTATTATTTGTATTTTCTCTTTCTTTTTCTCCATTGGGATCCTTGGACCCCAAGAAACTCTAATATTTTGAAATCCTTTTTAGTGGATACTCATTATCCTTCTAGATGCATCTATATCCATTATTTCTCATTATCTTACTTATTTCTTTATTATAATATCTCATTTTGAGGATTTCTCTTCGTCTCTCTTTTTATTTTCCTTATTGGAATTCCTTTTAACATTAGGACCCTTATGGATACAAAAATCCACCAAAGATAACTGAATTATACCTCTTTCCACTTATTTCCCTTATTTTATCATTGTTTTCAATTTCTTTCTTAATAAAGAAATATTTCATTGATCTTTTCTTTTCTTGTTTTATTATCTTGGCAACTTTGGACTCCTTGGAACCAAGAGGCACAAAATCCACTTTTGGATTATATTCTTTTGCCTTCTAGAGGTTTCTACATCTTTCTTTTCTCCATCTCTTATTAATAATGGAGTTTCTTTTGTCTTATCCTTGTTATTGGGCCCAATAGCCAATAAAGCCCACAAAACAACCAACAAGGCTATTGTAAACGAAATCTTTTATTCCAAAAAAATATATCATTATTTGTTCAAGTATCTTTAATAGCAAAAATTACATTTCTCAAACAAAGAATCCAAAATTTGGGGTTGTAACATCCTTCCCCTCTTATAGGAATTTTTCCCTCAAAATTCCACCAAGCTCACAACAAATAGGATAGGCCTTTCCTATGTCCATCATGGCTACCATGTGGCCTCACCCTTTCCATGGTGCTTCCCAAGAACCTTCACCATCTCATATTCTTCCATCTGAGTTCTTTCTTACCTTGGTATATCGTACCCTCATAGGTGACTCAGGACATTTCAGCCTCTCATAAAGCTGAATAGGTTAAGGGCTCATCACATGGCTTGGGTACCTCACATAGTGCTCTAGATTAGACTCATGGAACACATTATACATCATGTTATCCTGACGGGTAAGGCTAAACATAACCATATCCACTAATCCATCTCAAATGGACCATGCAGCCAGGACTCAACTCTCTTAGCTATAACTTAGAGGGGTCAGATTTTCACATCACATACTCTCCCACAGTTAACTGCATGTCAGTCTGCTTTTCATCATCTCACAACTCATGTCACCCCTGGGCTCTCTTTCAGCCATTGCACGATCAAAGCGACTTCATCTGCGCACACTATGGTCCTTTTCCTGACCTTCGTGAGGTCCCTTCACCAACATCATCTTAATGAAGTGGTGATTGACACAACCTCCCTTACAGAGCTTCTTTACATCTCAATACTGGTTATGGTGGTTATCATCACATCTTATAGAAGACAAGAACTGTCTCCATGTATCACCCTGTACAAGCACACATGCTCTTATCAGACCCTCTAGTCTGGATTATACTAACCATTAGTTAGGGGTGATAAACTGTACTAACATCAAGTTCTTCATGTACCTACTTCCACCGCATGGAAGTGAATCTTTAGGTTATACTCATGAACTTTTGAACTCGCATCATGGTGTAGTTGAACCATCTTTCTCATATGTAGTTCAACTAGATCTGTCCCTTGACATTATTCTTCCTTTCTCATGTCATCTAGGTAATGTGATCTACCATAACCCATATTACATCTTGACCTTCCTTGGTCTAGGGGAGACTTATCACAACATCCATAGTGATGAACTCCCATTCCCTCTCAGGGACTCTTCATCTACTATACCAACACACTGAGTTACTGGTGTTCGTCCTTCACCTTCTGGCTTGCATGGCGACAAGCCACATGCAACTTCATCTTAAGCATCTGAAGTACTACTGTCACTTACTATCTTCGTAGTACCATGGTGTATCATGATCTCCTGTATGTCATGATTCCTCAAGATTGATTCTTCGGAAACCCTACACCACTCTAGTCGGGGTTTCATCACCTTCTTTTCCCGAGAAGTGCAACTGAGGTTCTGCAACCATCCTTTTATTGCATCAAGGCCTAGGTTGGCTAACCAAACAACTTCTAACTTATTCAACAGATCTTGTTACATCTAAGTGTTAGCCCAAACATATCTCCTTTTTCAAACTTAGGGTTAACCTAACAACCTCTTCTAACCTCTAGCTATCTAGGAAGCTGCATCTTAACCACTTCACATCCTTATGTGTCGAAAACATACACCTCCATGTATTCCACTTATCATCTCATCTCAGACCATAAGTCTATCTTCATCAGGAAACTCTGAGCTCATCCTCTTGGTTTCCGAACTCAACCTTGTATAACTCATAGCTCATGATAAAAACATCCTCATAAGATGACTACCTTATTTCTCCTACTGTTTGTACACCATCCACATATCAGTCACTCTACAAGGGCATGTTATCATCTCTATCCTCATACCTCATAGCAACGTTCCAACTCACATCATCTTTATCCTTGGTGCATGGCATGTGTACTGTCCTATCTCTCACTCCCATAACAAGAGGAAATAAGCATTTGGCTGCAGTCCAAATACAAAGTTCTTCCTATTCCAAGAGTAGAGATGGTACATCCCACCTTTCCAGTACACCTTCAAATCTAAGTTGAAACGTGCAACTTATGTCTCAACATCACAATCATCTCGATATCAAAGTTACTTCCATGGAAAACTGGTCTCGAACCTACTTGGGTCACCACACAATCCTTGGTCATATCCTCTAGGTCTGTAGGGTGCCGACACTTTTGTGTTCATCCCTCTTCCCTTATGCATCCAGAGAGTGCCCTACTCATCTACCATTTGGGTCCCAAGAGTTCATGAAGGTGATCAATCTCCTAACCCATGGCCCTCAAATAATGACAGTTGTTACCTCCTGACCCTATGGTCATGTGCAACTAGGAAATTTGGCAACTCTTACTTCCATCGGTCTTATCCCTACTGACCCTCGGATAGACTTAGGATTCTAATATAGTACATGTCCAACTTAGAACCTTATCCAAGTCTCCATCCTCTCTATCTACATTCCTGGGCTAACTTTCATCCTTTCGTAGGGGTCATGGCGACATGCCTACCTTGGTCAGGCTCCATACCAGTTACCTCCATGGTAACACACCCACATGCACCTAGAGATGGTTATCTATCGGTATACTGGTTCATTATCTTACTATGTACTTTTCACTTAGCTTTTCAAGATCCTATTGAGACCTCTTTAGGTTACCTCAAAACTAACAAAACTGGTACACACCCTACAAAAGGGTCCCTCTCCCAGGATGGGAGGAAACTACACCTTGATAACAAAGGTCACAAACGTGCTTATGTCTAGGGTTTACATCCACATCAGCATGCTTAACCCTAGCAAGCTACTAAGGCACAAGTAGACCACCTACTAAACCCTACTACGTCATACTTGTTCTCATTCCTCAACATTAGACCAAGAACAAACCTTCCCATGTCTCCAACTTAGCTGTGAGGGTTCATCAAACCTACCTTAAACTTAAGGGGTTTCCCTTTCCTCTAAACATGAGGAGTACCATGCTCGAATCTATAAAAAATCAAATCTCATCATGAGCATCAGGTACACCACTTCCCCTCTTAGGCCTAGGAACCCTAGGTTCACTTTTCTGATGTCCAACTGTCTGCTCAGCTTTTTAACCACTAGCCAAGCATGTACAGGGTATGACATACACTTCCCATGATCCTTCCACTTGAACAACACTTTAGAGTGGAGTCCTCCTCCAGGATAACCAACAAGGTATAAGGCCTCACAACCTGTTACTAAGCCTCCTCAGGGTCTAAGGAACTCTTCTTCCTAACCCTAGAAGATGAACATCTATACCATAGGCCCATAGGTACATGCAGCCTCATCTTCTCTTCAGGGTTTGGTTCCTCTAAAGGCAACCAAGATATTATCAGCCTCCAAGAAACATGCATGAGGCAACCACAACCATCCACTTAGGTCACATCATCCTCAACTCCCCCCTGCTCCTCATATCTCGGAGTCTAAGCTTCCAACCTTCTTACTTGGGTCCTACTCTCTTTCTCTAGAGCTAACTCCACAACCAGCCTTACTACCAGAGGTCCTCTCCCCGTGAAGGATCAAACTCACATCATACCCCTACATGGGTGAAGCCTATGTTCAAACTTACATTCATTCAAGATTATCCAGAGCTCCTCATGCTTATCTCATAAGCCATATAACATACTCTTTGGGCTAGAGTTTCAACCTACTACCCTCACTATTGATGTACTCTGGGTGCATGTTATGCCCTACTTGCATAAGCCCACAGGGTTTCTATAGGTTATTCACTAATCTCATCATCGAATGAGCTATCCTTCACTCTAACATGCATGATTCTTTCCAGGGTTGGGTTTCTAAAGGTACTACGTCATCCAACCTCACATGGCTCATATCGTCATGGGTATCCAAAAGCATGTCCACACCCCTGGTCTATCATGACATCTAACTCATCATGCCATCTCTCTCTCTAACCACCACTTAGGGTTAGGGTTAGCATCATCCTCAAAGGATGTGCCATGTCTCTACTTAAATGGAGGTCTCAACCTCCAAGACTAACTTTCTCCACTCATCCTCTTGACAAGGAGGTCTAGCCTCAGGTCAATCCTGAGGGCATGACAACATATGTCATCCGACCTAAGCATGCAGCTATTCTTTAGTTTACACTTAAACTATTAAACTTATGTCCATGGCATCTTAGTTACATGCTTTTCATTAATTTGGTAGAGGATTCCTTAAACCCTATCAACTTTACTCATACCTAAAGAGGGTGAGGAAGAGAGAGAAAAACCAAAATCCTTAAAATCCTTAACAACATTTGAGTTGAGAAGAGATCAACAAGATGAGAGAGTCCTAAAGGTATCTTATTTTGAGTCAGATCCTAAGACATTGGCTAGGCAGTCACACAAATCCTGGAGTCCGCGTATTCCGACTAGCGGTGCAGAGGAAAATCTTGTCAGCCCCCATACGTCATCCTTTTCTAGACACCTCCGTCTTTTGGAAAATCCTCTAATAACTCCCTTGGGTTCTACAGAGTTTGTAAAATTTAATAATTATTAAATATTAAATGAGGAACCTATGCTATGATACCAAATGTAATGACCCCGCCTCCCGGTAACCCCCAATTAAGGGAGACTCGAAGGTCAGAGTCGTTATCCCAAATAACAGGATCAAAGGTTCGACAAACAATCAGTAATAATTATAAAATTCTACCAAACTATACTGAAAGCTGGAATAAAATAAAACTTTGCATACCTTTTTCAAAAACTTGGATATCTAACTTCTATCCACATCTGGACTCTATTCTAACTAATCCTCCTTGCACTTTATTTCTTAATTTCACAATATGCCGCTTTACTGTTTGTCCTTTTCAATATGTACCTAAAACACAGACAAACAAAATGTCGGTCAGCATATAGGAATATGTCAGTATGTCGTGACAACCAAAATTTCGTAGATATGTCTAACAATCTAAATAACACAATTAAGTTAATTAACAAGCCAAATTACACTTTCAGTATGACATTCTCCACCGCTTTTTCCCTAACCCTGGCATACCCATCTTGGGGTTTCTCTTTTGCCAATGACTAAAGGCCACCTTCTCTATCCCAAGCTTGGTGCCTGGGGTCACCTCTCATAGTGCCCATTAGTCATTCTATAAAGACCACCTTCTCAATCTCGAGCTTGGTGTCTGGGGTCACCACTCATGGTGCCCATGTGTCTTGCCTCCTGGGCTTGACCTTTTGGCATCATCCATCAGGGTGGCATTTAGGTGTGAGAAAACACACTTCTATTATTGTTGTGATAATCATAGTGACTTTATGATTTGCAAGTATGAACATCCAAACTGATATGTTGCATTCAATGTGATGAATCATCCGAGAAACTCTTTGGGAAACTAATGTGATTAACCATAATTAACCACATACCTGTCAGGCTGATCTGAGACAGAATTAATCCAATCAATGCAAGAAATCCAATAGGCAAGCAAGCACACAAAGAGATCCTGAAATATGCATACAATTTCCTATCATTGATCATGCCATCAAGATCTATTAAACCTAGCTCACTTCCTAGGGTTTCTAGTCCACTTTTAGGGTTTCCATTGCAATTAGGGTTTCTCTTCATTTATACTATTTTAAACCCTAATTTTATACAATTACTCACAAACCCTAATTATCTCATCTATTCTTCACGAAAGATATTAAGGTTACCATTTTACACCATATAACCTTAATTTTGGATAAAAGGCACAATTAAACATCAATTAAGTCCATTATTCCTCTTTTACATTAAAACTACCATTTTTATCCTTTTAATTCATGACAAGATCATTAGGCCCAATTATCACCTTTGGTTCCTTTCAAATTAACAACTCATAGTTCATTATGATCTAATTCACATATGAACTCTATTTATTATTAATTCCACTTTTATCCATTAGAAAACCCTAATTACCATATTAAGGGTATTTATCCAAAATTAGGAACTTTTATACTCGAAATAGCTTAAAACCATCATATCTCAACTTTATTCATGAATTTGAACAATTAAAGCCATTAAGAGTCACAATTACTTACATTAGGGTTTCAAGGCCCATTAAAGCTCGTTTAAGCACATGGAATTCTAAATTAAACCAATTATGTGCAAAGTTCATCCTTTTTATTCTTGATGTACCTTTTTATAATTAACATGCTAATATCAACTCTAATCATCCATAAAACCCTTCTTAAGTACATTAATCATCTCAATTTATGGTTTCTTAATCATTAAAGCATTTAAGTTGATAACTTCCACTATTTTTCGAATTGCAAGAGGAATTAGGCTATAAAACCATTTTTAATGGATTCCTCACATTTTTCTGAGAAAACTTTTATATTTTAGATGTATCGGTCTGAGCTACCAATAAAAAGATATGATTTTTGTAATATTAACTTACTTGGTCAAATCAGAAGCTGACACGTCCTCCTTCTCCATGAAATGCAACTCGATTGGAAAACATAACACAAAGTCTATTTTACCCTCATGTAAGTTGCTGGTCCTTCAACCCACAGAGGGGTAAAAGCGTCCAACGCACGTTTGGTCGTCTTCAAGCTCACGCGATCTAGCGCTGCCGCCACAGTCGTGGTTGGCGCGGGTCCTCCTCTTCTCTGACCCAGATGGCCTCCAGGGAGGGATTGCCTACCTCCGTCGCACCTCCACACACCTCAAGGTACCATCAGCTTGCAGCCTTGGAAACTGGTTCACGCTGGCTGTGTCTGCAACCAACAGTTAGTCTTGCAGCCATGCTTCTATTATCATGCACGGGCTCGGGCATGGGGACGATGGCAGAGCCTCTCTTTGGCAACGTGGAACCTCACTCATCGATCGTGATGACTCCATGGTTCCTCGCTGCCCCAGGGTTAGCGCTACACCTCTATCTTAGGGTTTGCATGCAAAGAACAAGAACAAGAGAGAGGGGTGTGTGGGATCTCTCTTGAACTCGAACCAGAGGGTCTACCCCTTATATAGGGGACGGTATCCATGCACTAAGGTGTTCATCCACAAACTAATAAGTCCTTTTCCCAATAGGAACCCAAGTTCCTTCATTAGGAAGCATACTTCTCTCTCCTAATTATCTTCTTAGTAAACCATGTTCATTGGATATTTAGGAATTCAAAAATTATCTCTCTTATTCTCTTTATGTTTGACTTTTAATCCATTAGCACAAATTTATATTTTCTTTTAGTAGAAAATACCTCCTTTTTAACAATGCCACCAAATCCATTAATTATGCATCACATAATCCTCTTATTTTGTATTATTTGTATTTTCTCTTTCTTTTTCTCCATTGGGGCTCCTTGGACCCCAAAAAACTCTAATATTTCGAAATCCTTTTTAGTGGATACTCATTATCCTTCTAGATGCATCTATATCCATTATTTCTTTATCTTACTTATTTCTTTATTACAATATCTCTTTTTGAGGATTTCTCTTCATCTCTATTTTTATTTTCCTTATTAGAATTCCTTTTAACATTAGGAACCTTATGGATACAAAAATCCACCAAAGATAACTCAATTATACCTCTTTACACTTATTTCTCTTATTTTATCATTGTTTTCAATTTCTTTCTTAATAAAGAAATATTTAATGGGTCTTTTCTTTTCTTGTTGCGTTATCTTGGCAACTTTAGACTCCTTGGAACCCAAGGAACCCAAGAGGCACGAAATCCACTTTTGTATTATATTCTTTTGCCTTCTAGAGGTTTCTACATCTTTCTTTTCTCCATCTCTTATTAATAATGGAGTTTCTTTTGTCTTATCCTTGTTATTGGGCCCAATAGCCAATAAAGCTCACAAAACAACCAACAAGGCTATTGTAAATGAAATATTTTATTCAAAACAAATTATATCATTATTTGTTCAAATATCATTAATAGGAGAAATTACATTTCTCACCCAAAGAACCCAAAATTTGGGGTTGTAACATCCTTCCCCTCTTATAGGAATTTTGCCCTCAAAATTCCACCAAGCTCACAACAAATAGGATAAGCCTTTCTTATGTCCATCATGGCTCCCATGTGGCCTCACCCTTTCAATGGTGCTTCCCAAGAACCTTCATCATCTCATATTCTTCCATCTGAGTTCTTTCTTACCTTGGTATATCATACCATCATAGGTGACTCAGGACATTTCAACCTCTCATAAAGCTAAATAGGTTCAGGGCTCAACACATGGCTTGGGTACCTCACATAGTGCTCTAGATCGGACTCATGGAACACATTATACATCTTGTTATCTTGAGGGGTAAGGCTAAACATAACCATCTCCACTAATCCATCTCAAATGGACCATGCAGCCGAGACTCAGCTCTCTTAGCTATAAATTAGAGGGGCTGGATTTTCACATCACATACTCTCCCACAGTGAACTGCATGTCAGTCTACTTTTTATCAGCTCACGACTCATGTCACCCCTGGGCTCTCTTTCAGCCATTGCACGATCAAAGCGACTTCATCTGCACACACTGTGGTCCTTTTCCTGACCTTCGCGAGGTCCCTTCACCAACATCGTCTTAATGAAGTGGTGACCGACACAACGTCCCTTACAGAGCTTCTTTACATCCCAATACTGGCTATGGTGGTTATCATCACATCTTATAGAAGATAAGAATTGTCTCCATGTATCACCCTGTACAAGCACACATGCTCTTATCAGATCCTCTAGTCTAGATTATACTAACAATTAGTTAGGGGTGATAAACTGTACTAACATCAAGTTCTTCATGTACCTACTTCCACCGCATGGAAGTGAATCTTTAGGTTATACTCAAGAACTTTTGAACTCGCATCATGGTGTATTCGAACCATCTTTCTCATATGTAGTTCAACCGGATCCGTCCCTTGACAATATTCTTCCTTTCTCATGTCATCTAGGTAAGGCGATCTACCATAACCCATATTGCATCTTGACCTTCCTTGGTCTAGGGGAGACTTATCAAAACATCCATAGTGATGAACTCCCATTCCCTCTCGGGGACTCTTCATCTGCTATACCAACACACTGAGTTATTGGTGTTCGTCCTTCACCTTCTGGCTTGCATGGCGACAAGCCACATGCAACTTCATCTTAAGCATCCGAAGTACGACTATCACTTACTATCTTCGTAGTACCACGGTGTATCATGATCTTCTGTATGTCATGATTCCTCAAGATTGATTCTTCAGAAACCCTAAACCACTCTAATCAGGGTTTCATCACCTTCTTTTCCAGAGAAGTGCATCTTAGGTTTTACAACCATCCTTTTATTGCATCAAGGCCTAGGCTGGATAACCAAACAACTGCTAACTTGTTCAACAGATCTTGTTACATCTGAGTGTTAGCCCAAACATATCTCCTTTTTCAAACTTAGGGTTAACCTAATAGCCTATTCTAGCCTCTAGCTAACTAGGAAGCTGCATGTCAACCACTTCACATCCTTATGTGTTGAAAAGATACACCTCCATGTATTCCACTTATCATCTCATCTTGGACTCTAAGTCTATCTTCATTAAGAATCTCTGAGCTCATCATCTTGGTTTCCGAACTCACCTTGTATAGCTCATAGCTCATGATAAAAACATCCTCATAATATGACTACCTTATTTCTCTTACTATTTGTAAACCATCCACATATCATTCACTCCACCAGGGTATGTTATCATATCTGTCCTCATACCTCATAGCAATGTTCCAACTCACATCATCTTTATCCTTAATGTATGACATGCGTACTGTCCTATCTCTCACTCCCATAATAAGAGGAAATAAGCATTTGGTTGCAGTCCAAATACAAAGTTCTTCCTATTCCAAGAGTAGAGATGGTACATCCCACCTTTCCAGTACACCTTCAAATCTAAGTTGAAATGTGCAACTTATGTCTCAACATCACAATCATCTTGATATCAAAGTTACTTCCATGGAAAACTAGTCTTGAACCTACTTGGGTCACCACACAATCCTTCGTCATCTCCTCTAGGTCTGTAGGGTGACGTCACTTTTGGGGTCATCCCTCTTCTCTTATGCATCCAGAGAGTGCCCTACTCATCTTCCCTTTGGGTCCCATGAGTTCATGAAGGTGATCAATCTCCTAACCCTTGGCCCTCAGACAATCATAGATGTTACCTCCCGACCCTATGGTCATGTGCAACTAGGAAATTAGGCAACTCTTACTTCCATCGATCTTATCCCTACTGACCCTCGGATAGACTTAGGATTCTAATATAGTACATGTCCAACTTAGAACCTTATCCAAGTCTCCATACTCTCTCTCTGCATTCCTGGGCTAACTTTCTCCTTTCATAGGGGTCATGGCGACCTGCCTACCTTGGTCAGGCTCCATACCAGTTACCTCCATGGTAACACACCCACATGCACTTAGAGATGGTTATCTATGGGTCTACAGGTTCATTCTCTTACTATGTACTTTTCACTTAGCTTCTCAAGATCCTATTGAGACCTCTTTAGGTTACCTCAAAACTAATAAAACGGGTACCCACCCTACAAAAGGGTCCCTCTCCCAGGATGGGAGGAAACTACACCTTGATAACAAAGGTCACAAACGTGCTTATGTCTAGGGTTTACATCCACATGAGCATTCTTAACCCTAGAAAGCTACTAAGGCACAAGCAGACCACCTACTAAACCTTGCTAGGTCATACTTGTTCTCATTCCTCAACATTGGACCAAGAACAAACCTACCCATGTCTCCAACTTAGTTGTGAGGGGTTCATCATACCTACCTTAAACTTAAGGGGTTTCCCTTTCCTCTAAACATGAGGAGTACCGTGCTCGAATCTATAAAAACTCAAATCTCATCATGAGCATCAGGTACACCACTTCCCCTCTTAGGCCTAGGAACCCTAGGTTCACTTTTCTGATGTCCAACTGTCTGCTCAACTTTTTAACCACTAGCCAAGCATGTACATGGTATGACATGCACTTCCCATGATTCTTCCACTTGAACAACACTTCAGAGTGGAGTCCTCCTCCAGGACAACCAACAAGGTATTAGGCCTCACAACCTGTTACTAAGCCTCTTCAGGGTCTAAGGAACTCTTCTTCCTAACCCTAGAAGGTGAACATCTATACCATAGGCCCATAGGTACCCACAACCTCATCTTCTCTTCAGGGTTTGGTTCCTCTAAAGGCAACCAAGATATTATCAGCCTCCAAGAAACATGCATGAGGCAACCACAACCATCCACTTAGGTCACATCATCCTCAACTCCCCATTGTTCCTCATATCTCAGAGTCTAAGCTTCCAACCTTCTTACTTGGTACCTACTCTCTTTTTCTAGAGCTAACTCCACAACCAGCCTTACTACTAGAGGTCCTCTCCCCATGAAGGATCAAACTCACAACATACCCCTACATGGGTGAAGACTATGTTCAAACTTACGTTCGTTCAAGATTATCTAGATCTCCTCATGATTATCTCATAATCCATCCAACGTACTCTCCTAGCCATAGTTCCAACCTACTGCTCTCACTACTGACGTACTTTGGGTGCATGTTATGCCCTACTCGCATAAGCCCATAGGGTTTCTATAAGTTCTTCACTAACCTCATCATCGAAGGAGCTATCCTTCACTCTAACATGCATGATTCTTTCCAGGGTTGGGTTGCCAAAGGTACTAGGTCATCCAACCTCACATGGCTCATATTGTCATGGGTATCCAAAAGCATGTCCACAGCCCTAGTCTATCATGACATCTAACTCATCATGCCATCTCTCACTCTAACCACCACTTAGGGTTAGGGTTAGCATCATCCTCAAAGGATGTTCCAGGTCTCTACCTCCAAGACTAACTTTCTCCACTCATCCTCCTGACAAGGAGGTCTAGCCTCAGGTCTCTCCTGAGGGCATGACAACATATGTCATCCGACCTAAGCATGCAGCTATTCTTTAGTTTACGCTTAAACTATTAAGCTTATGTCCGTGACATCTTATTTACATGCTTTTCATTAATTTAGTGGAGGATTCCTTAAACCCTACCAACTTTACTCATACCTCAAGAGGGTGAGTAAGAGAGAGAAAAACCCTAATCCTTAAAATCCTTAACAACATTTGAGCTGAGAAGAGATGAACAAGATGAGAGAGTCCAAAAGGTATCTTATTTCGAGTCAGATCCTAAGACATTGGCCAGGAAGTCACACAAATCCAGGAGTCCTCATATTTCGACTAGCGGTGTGGAGGAAAATATTTCCAGTCCCCAGACATGATCCTTTTCTAGACACCTCTATCTTTCAGAAAATCCTCTAATAACTCCCTTGGGTTCTACAGAGTTTGTAAAATTTAATAATTATTAAAGATTAAATGAGGAACCTATGCTCTGATACCAAATGTAATGACCCCACCTCCCGGTAACCCCAAATTAAGGGAGATCTGAAGGTCAGAGTTGTTATCCCAATTAACAGGATCAAAGGTTCGACAAATAATCAGTAATAATTATACAATTCTACCAAACTATACTGAAAGCTGGAATAAAATAAAACTTTGCATATCTTTTTTTAAAACTTGGATATCTAACTTATATCCACATCTGGACTCTATTCTAACTAATCCTACTTGCACTTTATTTCTTAATTTCACAATATGCCACTTTACTGTTTGTCCTTTTCAATATGTACCTAAAACACCGACAAACAAAACGTCAGTCATCATATAGGAATATGCCGGTATGTGGGGACAACCAAAATTTCACAGATATGTCTAACAATCTAAATATCACAATCAAGTTAATTAACAAGCCAAATTACGCTTTCAGTATGACATTCTCCACCGCTTTTGCCCTAACCCTGGCATACCCACCTTGGGGTTTCTCTTTAGCCAATGACTAAAGGCCACCTTCTCAATACCGAGCTTGGTGCCTGGGGTCACCTCTCATAGTGCCCATTAGTCATTCTATAAAGACCACCTTCTCAATCCCGAGCTTGGTGTCTTGGGTCACCACTCATGGTACCCATGGGTCTTCCCTCCTGGGCTTGACCTTTTGGCATCATCCATCAGGGTGGCATGTAGGTGCGAGAATACACACTTCTATTATTGTTGTGATAATCATAGTGACTTTATGATTTGCAAGTATGAACATCCAAACTGATACGTTGCATTCAATGCGGTGAATCATTTGGGAAACTCTTCAGGAAACTAATGCAATTAACCATAATTAACCACATACCTGTTAGGCTGATCTGAGACAGAATTAAACCAATCAATGTAAGAAATCCAATAGGCAAGCAAGCACACAAAGAGATCCTGAAATATACATACAATTTCCTATCATTGATCATGCCATCAAGATCTATTAAACCTAGCTCGCTTCCTAGGGTTTCTAGTCCACTTTTAGGGTTTCCATTGCAATTAGGGTTTCTCTTCATTTATACTATTTTAAACCCTAATTTTATACAATTACTCACAAACCCTAATTATCTCATCTATTCTGCACGAAAGATATTAAGGTTACCATTTAACAACATATAACCTTAATTTGGGATAAAAGACACAATTAAACATCAATTAAGTCCATTATGCCTCTTTTACATTAAAAGTACCATTTTATCGTTATAATTCATGACAAGATCATTAGGACCAATATCACCTTTGGTTCCTTTCAAATTAACAACTCATAGTTCATCATGATCTAATTCACATATGAATTCTATTTATTATAAATTCCATTTTTATCCATTAGAAAACCCTAATTACCATATTAAGGGTATTTATCTATAATTAGGAACTTTTATACTCAAAATATCTTAGAACCATCATATCTCAACTTTATTCATGAATTTGAACAATTAAAGCCATTAAGAGTCACAATTACTAACATTAGGGTTTCAAGGCCCATTAAAGCTCATTTAAGCGCATGGAATTCTAAATTAAACCAATTACTTGCAAAGTTCATCCTTTTTGTTCTTGATGTACCTTTTTATAATTAACAGGATAATATCAACTCTAATCATCCATAAAACCCTTCTTAAGTACATTAATAATCTCAATTTAGGGTTTCTTAATCATTAAAGCATTTAAGTTGATAACTTCCACTACTTTTCGAATTGCAAGAGGAATTAGGCTATAAAACCATTTTTAATGGATTCCTCATGTTTTTCTAAGCAAAATTCATATTTTACATGTATCGATCCAAGCTACGAATAAAAAGATATGATTTTTGCAATATTAACTTACTTAGACCAATCAGAAGCTGACACATCCTCCTTCTCCATGCAATGCAGCTCGATTGGAAAACATAACACAAAGTCCTTTTTACCCTTGCATAAGTTGTTGGTCCTTCAGCCCACAGAGGGGTAAAAGCATCCAACGCACGCTTGGTCATTTTCAAGCTCCTGCGACCTAGCGCTGCAGCCATGACCGTGGTTGGCGCGGGTCCTCCTCCTCGTCTTTGACCTCGACAACCTACAGGGAGGGTTCGCCTACCTCCGTCGCACCTCCACGCAACTCAGGGTACCATCATCTTGCGGCCTAGGCAATTGGTTCACGCTGGCCATGTCCGCAACCAACAACCGGTCTTGTAGCCGTGCTACTGTTGTCATACACGGGCTCAGGCATGGGGGCGATGGCAGAGCCTCTCTTTGATAACGTGGAACCTCACTCATCGATCATGACGACTCCATGGTTCCTCACTGCCCCAGGGTTAGCGCTACACCTCTATCCTAGGGTTTACATGCAAAGAACAAGAAGAAGAGAGAGGGGTGTATGAGATCTCTCTTGAACTTAAACCAGAGGGTCTACCCCTTATATATGGGAGGGTATCCACGCCCTAAGGTGTTCATCCACGAATTAATAAGTCCTTTTCCCAAAAGGAACCCAAGTTCCTTCATTAGGAAGCATAATTCTCTCTCCTAATTATCTTCTTAATAAACCATGTTCATTGGATATTTAGGAATTCGAAAATTCTCTCTCTTATTCTCTTTATGCTTGACTTTTAATCCATTTGCACGAATTTATATTTTCTTTTAGTAGAAAATACCTCCTTTTTAACAATGCCACCAAATCCATTAATTATGCATCACATTATCCTCTTATTTTGTATTATTTGTATTTTCTCTTTCTTTTTCTCCATTGGGGCTCCTTGGACCCCAAGAAACTCTAATATTTCGAAATCCTTTTTAGTGGATACTCATTATCCTTCTAGATGCATATATATCCATTATTTCTCATTATCTTACTTTTTTCTTTATTACAATATCTCTTTTTGAGGATTTCTCTTCATCTCTCTTTTTATTTTCCTTATTGGAATTCCTTTTAACATTAGGAACCTTATGGATACAAAAATTCACCAAAGATAACTCAATTATACCTCTTTCCACTTATTTCCCTTATTTTATCATTGTTTTCAATTTCTTTCTTAATAAAGAAATATTTAATTGTTCTTTTCTTTTCTTGTTGCATTATCTTGACAACTTTGGACTCCTTGGAACCCAAGGAACCCAAGGGGCATGAAATCCACTTTTGTATTATATTATTTTGCCTTCTAGAGGTTTCTACATCTTTCTTTTCTCCATCTCTTATTAATAATAGAGTTTCTTTTGTCTTATCCTTGTTATTGGGCCCAATAGCCAATAAAGCCCACAAAACAATCAACAAGGCTATTGTAAATGAAATATTTTATTCAAAACAAATTATATCATTATTTGTTCAAATATCTTTAATAGGATAAATTACATTTCTCACCCAAAGAACCCAAAATTTGGGGTTGTAACAATTGTCTTCGCAATTAACCCATCCAAGGCCCCTGGGCCAGATGGGTTCAATGGTAAGTTCTTCCAAGTTATGTGGGAAACCATCAAGAATTACATGTGTGATGCTATTAGAATCACTAGTGGGCACAATATGGTCCATGCTACAAACAACACCTTCATAAATCTCATCCCTAAGAATAGAGAGATCAGGGATATCTCCAACTACTGACCAATTGTTTGTTGTAATTACCTATATAAAGTGGTGTCCAAGCTCCTTGACGATCGCCTCAAAGAGGAGTTGTGTGTATCATTTCCATACATCAAAGCTCCTTCATCAAAGGAAGGAGGATCTCTGATAACATCCTCCTCGTGATTGAGTACATTACTGGGTTTCAAGTTGGTAAAGCAAATGCCAAAGAATGTGTGAAGATTGATCTTACTAAAGCTTATGACCACATCAGATGGGATGCAATGTGGGAAATCTTACACGATGTAGGCTTTACCAGTAAACGGATCCATGTGATGAAACAATATACGAAAATCTCTTCTTTCTATATTATCATTAACGGTGGTCTGGTTGGCTTCTTCAAAGATAGAAATGACCTCCGTCAAGGAGACATACTGTCCCCTTTGCTATTTACCGTAGTAATGGAGGACCTCACCATATGGAGGACCTCACTAGGATAATGCGCTAGAGCATGCTCTGCTTTTGGGGGATGTCTATGAGATCCCTAACCTGATTGTTGAGGGTAGGGAGAAACTCACTACTAACTTCATTTGGGGTGGTCGGGGCCACATGTTGCCTGGGATACTCTTGCTCAGTCGTTTGCTAAAGGGGGTCTCAACCTCCTACATTTAAAGAAGATCCTTCATATCTACCAACTGAAGTGGCTTGATCGGTTACTCAAGGACAAGCCTAATGTTTGGTCCCACTAGATGACCTATAGGTACGGGCTGATCCAAGATGAAGTTCTTACTCATGCATCTAAAGTGTGAAATAATCTGTGTAAATAGTGGAGTTCCGTTCATGCCATGTACAATGTTGATAACACTGATATGATATGCCTTGCCAATTTGCATATTAAACCATGGATCAACACTAGTACAACAACAAATATTCCCAGGAATATACTCTTGTGAAATTTTTTCCATGTTCTGAAATGGAGCACCATCCTGAATAGGGCTCTTCTACACAAATTACCCACCAGGGACAAGATGATCAGTTGGGACTTCATGTCGATGCGTTATGTTCCCTGTGTCTAGATGATAATGAGTCACATGACCATCTCTTCAACAACTACAAATACTCAAGCTATGTATGGGCCATAATGTGCCTCAAGAACACTTGGGGAACCTCTAATGGAGGGACTCTTCTTCACAAAATTGATTGGTTGCTTCAAATTCTCAAGAACAAAGCTCAAATTGGGTATTGGGCCGTCTGCCTCACCACTTTTTGTTATTTTATATGGGAGGACAGGAAAAATAGAGTCCATGGTAAAGCCTATAACAATGAAGGCGCCTTGGTAGATAGGATTACCAACAACATTGCAAGGGTGTTGATGGCCAAGAAAGGCCTAAGCGTTGGCTTGTCCAACCGTGCTAAATTATACTGGGATTTTTGTAGTTAGGTTTTTCCTGTATACTTTTGTTTTGTGACACTGGTCAGTAACTTTGTATAACTTGATTTTTTGGCAATATGTTTACCTATTTTCTAAAAGAAGAAAAAAATAGAGTATTTTTAACCTTAGGAGTGGTTTGGGTGTTGATTTCTTAAATCCTAGTGCTTATATATTTACTTTTCATTTGTGGTTCCTGGGGGTGTTAGTATGACGAGCTACTGCCATACGTGTCACATCCCGTGAAACAAGAGAACAAATAATGGAGTAGTGTGGCAGTTCTCTGTCTCTCCGATATCGAGGAGATTAGAACAGTATCCACTTTCTACTAAGCTTATCAATGTGTGATAATCATGAGTACGAAATCTAATACACTGTACCAGTCTTTTATACAGTAAATACTAAGATTTTAAATCAGTTCGTCAACATAGGGGCTAAACGGAGGCAACCACGCATTGGGTAAGGCAATGTTCTTAATCGTAAACGACCCTTAACCCAAGAGACACAAAAAGTACCATGAAGCAACTGAAACACCCATTAGGGTCCATTTGGTTGGATTGTAAACAAACCCATGCAGATACAAGTACACAAAAATTTCAATCTCATGTATTTAGTTGGATGTGGTTCCGACCCGCAGTATGGAAACGAACTACACGGTGGATGTTTGCACTATAGAAAATAGGAAAACTGACTGCGTCCCTTTTGGGCGCAGTTCCAATTCTCGTCTGTCTGTCGCAATACGCCTGGCTTCTAAATTCTCTTCCTAATCGGATATGCAGTTCCTGTTATATACCAACCTATTACTTTTCTGCTGGTCGACGTGAATGGCTGTTGGTCAGCATGAATGCAAGTGTATTGCATAGGTCTAGGCGTGTGCTTCCTCAACACGGAAGGGAGTTACCGAATATAAACTACATAGAACCGAATGTATACAAACTGAATTGATGTGTTGAGTCCACGTAGAACCAAACAGAAATAGTTGGGTTCTAACTCACTGTTTTCATTTTCCTATTTTTCAAGTCATGGTATGGTATGGATTGATCTTACACCCTACTAAATTAGCGCTTTCACTCGATCTCCTTTCTCACCCATTATGGGATTTTCTAGTGAACGCGGTTAGATCAATATTGCATCAGCCTAAACCGGTAAAGTTTTACCCGACCTCGGGACAAGACAAAGGAATCAAATACTAAAGAGGAAAGTTCTAGGACGTAGTAAAAAGTAGGCGGGCATTGAATAGATTATTTTACTTGAAAGGAAAAACACTGAGCCTTGTCATTCAGCGCTCCCAGGCCACCACGTTCCTGCCCAAGTTGATCGGAGACTCTGTACTGATGCGTAGGCCCACAGTGTGCTCCCTGCATGTGGCACGCAAAGAGATGCGTCCATATGTCTTATGTCGACATCTCTGATCGCGTAAGACGAGGAGAAAATTGCGGGGAACGGACGTCAGCTGCAACAAAAGTTCCAAAACCTGAACAAAATGGGCGGCCGTGATGTATTTGGATGCGTCACATGACATGCAGCGATGAAGATTGGAATGTGGACTCTGTAGCCGCCGGCTTGCTGTAATGTGGACGATGCCAAAAGTGTGGAGGTCGTATGGGATCGCATTGGTAGGACGTTCATTTGATTAATCAACGGGCATTGGATTGAAGGTTTGGTCATGTGAATAACTTATGGTTGGGACGTTCATTTGATTAATCAACTGGCACTGCATTGAAGGTTCGGTCATGGGAGTAACTTATGGTGTAGCATTTTTTTGAAAAGAGAAATTGGGACATTCAAAACGGTTGGACCACTTGATATAGACTTTTTAAACACTAGTGCGCCTCTTCGGGACAGTAATGAAACCGGATTAATTGTGACTAACACTTGTTTTTCTGTGCCATCCGTCTGCCACGTAAATGTAAAACGGACCAATTCAGTATGCATCTAATATTATGCTTTTTGGTAGAAATAGGACTAACGTGTTCCTTTGAGATTCTGTAATCCCCAAATTTGGGCCAATCGAGTCCTGCTTCGAGTCATATATGTTATTCTGTTTTATATACAATACTGAAGATGAGACTTAGTCTGGGTTGTCAATCATGTTACAAAACACTCTGATACTGACAGTAGATTATATTAATCCCATTATTCCTTTCTAATTTCTTAATCCCGAACAGCTTCTAATCCAGAAGTCCTATCTCAAACAAGGGCTAATGACAATAGTGTTGGTAATACATAGTCTAATAACAAGGACATGAACCCCGGAGGGTGGGCAACTAGGGCACTAGCTAACATGTCCAAATTCAAAAATATGTATTTTTACCGATATAATTTAGTTACATAAAAGTCATATGTCTACACATTTTTTGTGAGAACCCGTTACACTAAACGAGATTACTCCAAATATAAAGCACAATCGATCACTAATTAATCACATACCTAAAAATATGGGTAAATTAAAACCGATTTCAACGTCAGCACCTGCTAAGAAATATTTACATAAGAGCCCAATATCTTTCTTTTATCCATACCATGCCAAGAATTTGATACAAATTATTCTATCGCCTTAGCCACAACATATATACATAGGAGAACAATATTCGTATATGCCACACAAATAAGCATTAATAAGCTAACAAAAGTCTGATTCATTTGAAACACCATATACAAACTTTTCTTGCCCAGACCTGAGAGTACATGGATGATTCTAGGACACACTAAATATCTAATCAACTTTTTCAAGATTCATTACTATAGCTCCTATTTGCTGCCACATGTTTATTTTCGTCACTTCTGATTACCTAAAAAAAATTGTGATGAAGCACAAGTGTGAGACCCATGTCTCAGCAAGAGATATAACCTCCAACAACGCTTATTGATTACAACATTTTAAATAGTAGATAACTAGGCAGTTGGAGTATTTAATAATTAATTGAACAGATTGAACGGTTCAAGTCTACTAAATAGATTAAGTAAATCATCTTAGCAACAAGTATGATCATCAATGCATATATAGATAATGAATAAATCCATTTCTTTGGATAGATATCTACTCAAACATCATCAAATTGTATCTAATAATAATCATTATCATTAATCTGACTATCATCATATTCCTTGCTAATAGTACAAGAAATCTAGTAGCGTAAGCATCCCTGACATCATGAATATGTTTAGTAACATAACATGGCTATCAATATTGGCATCTCAAATAAAGGGAACAAATCTATATCATAAGTAGAACTAACATCATAACACAATGAACTACATAGGTATGATTAGCAGTTTAAGCAATAGGCATGGCTAGTAATATTAAACATAGCTAGCAGCAACATCTTAACTATCAGTGTCAGTATATGTGACAACATAAGCATGTTTACAACATGAGCATAACTACAACATAAGCATATCTATTATCTCTTATTATACTATACATGATCTCAGTGAAAAGAGAGCAAACAAGGGGTTTTATCCAATATGAAGCATTGTGTATAACCCTAAATAGATATGCTACACGATTGTCTTACATCTTTTATTATGCCCTAAGGAAATTGAGGATACCACTCAAAATCCAACTGACCACTGCTAAGTCGAAATCAGTGCCATACAAGATCTAGGAAGAGTCAGAATCCTAAGATCTTCTCCTCCCCCAGTCAGTACGGGTCCGCCACAACGACACATAAGGTCAAGCTGCTAACAACCTAGTCCGTCCTTGGTACAATTCACAACACTAGTGAAAGGAGGTGGGTATGCATACTCTTACCATCTGAGGTACAATTGCAGTTGTCCTCCAATCTCATCACATATATAATCACCGAGGCATGACCACATTCGTTCTCAAACTGAGGGCTAGGTATGACGCAGTCATCCTCCCTAAACACTTGAATTCAGGATGACAAGCACCCTACATACTCATTAATATGAGCTCCAAGTTCTCCTTAGGAATACTCGTTTCACCATCTAGCAAGTTCTGACACTCAGATGGATCTATGGCACATGGCACTACATGATTAGAGTTTCACTTGATTGGTTATACCAATTGGGTGAATTAAGGCTGCATCAAACAAGTGGACATACAAACCCTAATTCACTTCTAGCAAGCATATAAATATCACAACTTCAAAAGATATAAAACATGTGAAACATAATTTCTCATCTCATCATCACATGGTACTATTCACCTGCCATTCATGGCTACACTAGTCATCATACTATCACAAGATATAAATCATTTTCATAATATCACAGGGTATCAACCCTTATCAACATAAGAGGATTACACCTCATTCAGGGCTCAACCATGCCCACAGGTCATCAAGACCATCATACTATTCCCTATAAGATCATCATTATCATTCCATGCCTTATAGCAAGGCTCAACAACATCACTTACATATAATACACCAAATCAACACAATATTGCATTTATGATCTAGAAGATATTCATAAACAATCATAGCAGGGTTATATTAACATTAAGAACATTCCTTTATTACATCAACATGCAAGGAATCTAGATATGATTAACCCTCATCATATTCATAATGCACATGTTTAGCATAAGAAAGTATCAACCATGTGGCTATGATAACCACCAATTAACATATTAAGGTTATGATCATATTAAGGAGGTTATTTCACCATCATTCCATCATATAAAAATGTTAAACATGAATACTCATCTTTATCTATTTGAATTAGAGTTGGGTTCAACAAGATAAATTATATTGATGTTATTAATCAGCACTTATACCCAAACCCTAACTCACGACATCCCCATTGGATCATGGATGCATAAGGTGAAAGGTGAAGCATCACCATCACATTTCATATTATTCTCAAGTATGAACCCACACATAAATCAAGGTGTAACCATCTAGTTATATCATACTAGGGTTTCAACAACAATAAGAGAGTACTCCATGATTGTATTAGTCATTCAAGGACTATCTATACCCAATTACCATCATTTAGTTATATTAAAGCTAGGTATAGCAAGCTATACCTCATTAGGGTTACATATCAACACAATATGATTATCATCCCTTCTATTCATATGAGTGAATAGGTAAGAATACCTTATTAAAGGTAACCCACCATTTGTTCCATCATCATTCAACCCATATCACCATACCACAATGTCACCCAGAACCATTGTATGTTTAAAAGGTAAGACCATTGGTTGTTTACATAAGTAAATACCTTGGATAAACCACCTATGAAGTACTTGATTTGTTCTCTAGAAAGAGTCACCATTTAACCCTAGAAATCCCTTGATTAATAATACAAAAAGTTCCATTGAGAGTAGGGTAAAACCCACAATCGACTGTTCATTTAAAACAAGCCATCCATTATCAACAAGTAAGATCCTTAAGTTGATCATATAAAGGAAACCATCTAAATCACATTATTAGGACCAACATATTACATTAGACATCATTAAACTTTATTGGAGGAATAAACATTAGATCTTGACCATTGGGTCAAGTTCATATGTTAAAACCATCAATTACAGTATAGGTCCGACCATTGCATCAAGTGACCCAAAAAACCATTGGTCTAAGGCTTAATTTATGCTACAACTACAATGCTTAACTCACCATAAGTTGTAGAGACCTCATCCACCATCATTAGCGACCATTAAATCACTATAGGTTGTTAGATCAACACTATATTCATTAATCAGCATCAAATATTAAGCTAATGTATTCATTGATTGATAACATCAGTAGGGTACTTAATGGTTGATCATTAAACTTCTAATTGATGCAAACCTCGACCTAAGGGGGTGACCATAGGTTGTCACCATCATATGACACCTTTGATCCCGACCATTAGTTGTCATAAAGACAATACCATAGGGTTGTTGCAATGGTACCATCATCGGGTCATGGGTTTATAGAAGAAATCAGCTTTAAACCCTAAAATTGACCATTGGTTGATAGGTGCTTAACACCATAAGTTTCCAAACTAACCTGATCCAAGTCATATTATACCTTATGAATAACGTACACGTGATCACAGGTTCATCTAGAACTGAAATCAGAATAGGAAACATTATAAAAATCAAAATCCAACTCAAGCATAGCTTTTTAGTGCATGGATCATCATTTTTCAAGCAAGAACATGATCTAGAAAGCTTATGGTAAGCAATAAAGTTATAAAACTTACCTCTAATGAGATTATAAACTCCCACACATAAGAAAACACGAGTAGGTAGGGTAGAAAATCCAATCATAATCTATGAACTCGTCCATCTAGCACCTTTCTTCATCAAATGAGCAAACCCTAAGCATAAGGAGCAAGAAAGGTAGGGTTTTAGAGTTTTAGAGCAATTTCTACCATGGAAAAGTAAGGTTCCGACCTAGAGAAATGTCTAAGGAAGGAGAAGAGAAAAATAAATGGAGAAGGAAGGAAGAAAACAACTTGCCTTGGTCGAAATCCCTAGAAGATGACCTTGGAAATCCTAAGTAGGGCTAGATGGAGCTCTAGGAGACCTTCTTCTCCAAAAAGAGGTTATCTTCTACCTTAGAGGACTTGGTTTCATAGAAAAATAGAGTTGAGTTGTTGATCCAGGTTAGAGGAAAGATAAAGCAAGCAAAGTTTCATACTTGGGCAAGGAAGAGGTAAATATAGCCCAGGGATAAGGATGGAAGCAAGCATTGAGGTGTAAAAGTAGCTTCTGCATGTGTCCATGGCCTTAAACTATTAAGAATATACAAGCACACACACAAGAAGCTCCCCTACTATCCATATAAACCTGATTAGCTTTCCTTTGTCGAATTTTCAATCCAATCAAATAATTTATTAGTTGATAGCTACTAAAGGTAGCTCATCCGTGAAGGGGTAAATCCTAAAATACCCTTGGAGAAAACACCTTCAAACCAAGGTTTAAATAGGCACCCCATGGCTCAACAAGCTCAAGAATGATGAGAGAATGTCCAAGGAACATAATGCAAGTGATAAATTGCAAAGAAAACCTCTCAATTGGGTAAATTATAGAAAAGTCCAAAATGTGCATAAAATTACATAACTTGCTCAAATAGTGTCCAAATTGGACCAAATTTTAAACTAATTCAATTATGATAATTAAGCTTATTCAACTCATTAAGAACTTTTAGGGGCCTTACAACTAACAAATATCATATCAAATAAATTGCTTGCTGGAGTGGTAATAACTACTTCTTTCTAATCTAGTGGGCCTGGTCAAATCTGACTCTTAACAAATTTTTACCGTTAATGTAAGGAGTGGGATCCCAAAGGGGAACCACTCCCTACTAAAATAAAAAGGCAACATCCCAAACCAAACACCAACAAAAACTTTTTCTCGAAAGATATGAAACCTATTTATTCAACATGATTGTATCATGACACAAAGTAGTAGTGGAATTAAAGATATATCTAACCATTACAAAGCTTCTTATCATAACTAGTCTTTCACCATGCAGGGTGATATATAGGAAAACTAACTACATAAAGGACTAGCTGAGGGTCACCTAACGACTTCAAGTAAAGTCTCCCATGAGGTCAGCTACACTTATTGTGGTCCAGGTCCTCCTTGATTTTCTTCTCCTAGTCCAACACCTGGGATTGGAAGCATACCCCAAAAAAGGAAAAGGAAAGAGAATATCAGTAAAAAGTTGGTATGTGCATGCTAAAAAGAAATTGAGCAATATATATTAGGAATGAGGGACATCAAGTATAAAATGCTTCCCATGAAAGAGGTAAGAACTACCAAAACATGCATAAGAGGAAAGAATCACTATCATATGATAAAGGAAATACTTGCCATAAGATCAATAGTAAAAGTGGTGCCACAAAAACACACATAATCTTTTTGGGTACAAAACCCATAACAACATTCATGTAGGTGAGATAAACATAGCACTAGAACAACATAAATAACAAAGGTGGCCAAGCCTCATAAACTAGAAATCTGATAGAGATTGACACATAATCAAACTCCCAATAAATATAAATGTTGGCCAAACCTTATAAATTTGAAACCCGGGTATGGGGCACATAACCTCCATCCCAAAAATAAATAAGGGCACATAACCCAAAAATCGATGCAGTTATATTACTCTAGGGCTACTGAGTCACACAACATGCTTAGTAGAGAGGCACGTAAGAAGTATAGTCGGAATAACAAGATTTGTCACCACATAAATGAAAATCTAAGAAATCACAACAAAAGTAGGCAAAAAGATATCACATGTCACCATATCATAAACAAAGTATAAGAAAAGACCAAAAGAATGTCCAAAGATTCATAACAAATAGAAGGTACTTCACATGAAGCATATTTTCCAAAAGAACAAGATATGATGTAGGTTAATGTGCATAAGACCAAGAGAATAATAAAGATAGGTTATAGCTCAATAAAGAAGAATATGAGATGCAAACATACCTCTCCACAGAGTCTAACAGTACAAGGTCTCTTCTAGATCCAAATCTAGGTTTCCAAAGCACCTATTATCATGTATGTAAAATTAGGGTTAGAATTACATTGATTATTCAAAATCCTAAAAATCACCTTTTTAATATTAGTGAATTAGGTTATCAAAACCATGTCATGTTTTACATTATCTTTTTTGAGTTCAAAACATATTTTATTATATTTTTTGACTTTTAGATATTTAGTTATGAACTTTGCAAGTTATTACTTATTAGATTAAGCCATTAAAATTACACATTTTCAACATTGAATTTAGGAGTCAAAACCAACACCATAATATAGCTCTTATTTTTCTGAATCCAACGACAATTTATTTGTAATTTTTAAATAAGTTAATAATTAGTTATGGATTTTCCAAAACTGACCAATTAGAAATTTCCACATCAGAGTTAATCATCAAGAGAGAAAGAGAGAGAGGGTCCCACATCTGAGTTGGCCCACTCAGTCGGCCACTCAAACACCTCAGCATAACTTGGTGCAACCAAAACAAGGGTGAAATGACGTTTTTACCCCCAGGAAAAAAGAAGGAAGCAATGTGAGGCGAGGGGCGAGAAAGGAAGATCACTGGGGTCATCTCTTTCCTCTGCTCGGGTGCCATAGTCACTGAACTGAGAAGCAAATCTCGGCCGAAAATTGGGTAAAACTGACATACGAGACCAAACGATGAACCGAAGCCATGGAGATGAAGAGTGAGGGACCGAAAACTCACCGAGAGGGTCAATTCAGTCAAAGATGGTGAAGAGAGAGAGAGAGAACCTGCCGCTACAAGAACAGATCAAAGAACACGATTGTGGTGGCTGTGCAAGAAGGCTATGAGAAAATTGAAGTGAGCAAATGATTGCACAAGAGTCGAGGATGCAGGGTGTACCACTATTTATAGATGGTATGGTGTTTTAGGGTTTGATGGCTAGTGAACTTCACGAAGCTTGAGAAGCAAATTGGGAAATTCTCTAATACAAACACATGTGGATCGAGTAATATACCGTTAGATGCATATTTGGGTAAGGAAAATGTAGGAGAAAAAATATCACAAAAAGATCAAGTAGGGAGAGAGAAATCGCGATTTGAAAATCACATGTCATTGTGGCTGTTTCCTGAACTGGTCACGAGGAAGAAGACGAGCGCGAGCCATCCGATCTTCCATTGGACAGTCCTCATTATGTGCAAAGTCAAATATGGCACGTGACATTAATTTCATTCCCAATCTTAATCGGATTTAAGTGACACACATAATTATTTAATTTTTTCTCTCTTCTCATTTGAGGGTGCAAACAAACACCAAAATTAATGACAATTGACACCTAAGCTAATTTTGATATGTAGAATCTGAATATGAAATTATATTTGCCTTTTGAGAACTTTTGATTTGTTAAATAAATTCAATCTTATTTTCTCTTTCATCCTTCATTAATGGTTATAAGATTATCCAAATTTGATGAAACTTCACTCGCAAGTCACACTATGTTCCTTGGATATGAATTTGCCATCAATTTTATATGTTGGAGTAATTTGTTCATTCATTAAATATTTTGAATGTTCTACACACTTTCTCTCTCCTGATTTCCCCTTTTAATCAAACTTTCCCCAAATTGAGTGAAGATTCACCCAAAGGCATATTCTAGTGTGTAGATTATGAATATAAAATTATTTTCCTATTTTAGAGGCATGAAGTATTTTATTTCATTTTTTAAGGAAAAACACATTCTCTTTTCTAAATAAAATAGATGTAATTTTTATTATCCTAAATTGGTCAAACTTATTATTCAAGTAAACTTGAAGTCAAAGAAATCAAATATGAAGTTATTCTTATCAAATTGCTTCCTATTTTATTAATTTTAGTCTATTATCAATTATTTCCATTATTTCTCTTTTTAATTAATTCAATATCACATTACCTTGCTTAAAGAGTTATATTCATCTTTTTATCTCTTCTTTATTCTAAAAGGCTAAGGAAAGATCTAGAATGAATCTACTCTAACATTATCTCACATAAGTTTATTTATTTCATATTTTGTGGAATTATATATCATTATTCTCAATTATAGACACCTTGTCCTTTTATTGCACATTATTACCTAATGTGATATATCTTATGTACCCTTCATTGATCTTATGATTAATTTGAAGGTATTAGGTAATATTTATTTGTATTGTACATGTTAGGGTGATTTATTCATGCATTAACATATTTAGGGTCACTAAAGAGCATATCACTATTCTTGTTTGGCTAAGCCCCAAAGGCTAAGGTTTCTAACCTCTTAACCCTGGAATTAGGATTTAGTTATAGGTTTCGGTATGTTACAGCATACCACCCCTTAAAGAGATTTTGTCCTCAGAATCTAAACATCCATAACTAACAAACAACTATATACCACCCCTTAAAAAGTTACATACTAATAAGTCAAGCAAATCTATAGGTACAAAGGTAACTTCCTTACATATATCTACAAGGTACCAAGCAAAAAGGAAACACAACTTGTAAATCTAACTATGGGACTAAGGGTTACCTTCAACATGATCATCATAATAGACTTCTTGACCATCCAAAGAAAAAACTCTTCCATCTCTCCATTCCACAGATCTTCTACCATTATTGTTACCGTTATTTTGATGAGGCACTTGAGGTTGTATTTGTGGAGCCGGTGTAGGTCCATTATGAAGCTGAGGGAACCTAGGGAGATTATGTCCAAGTTAATTGCAATGATGGCATACATCTTGAAAATCAGGTTGATACCTTGCTTGATTCTTATCTTAAGAGAACTTCCCTGGAGGATGGTAACCATTTCACTTAGCACACTTGTCTAT
Source organism: Alisma plantago-aquatica (assembly GCA_963693085.1). Lineage (NCBI taxonomy): Eukaryota > Viridiplantae > Streptophyta > Magnoliopsida > Alismatales > Alismataceae > Alisma > Alisma plantago-aquatica. The sequence continues at coordinate 778,390,734 of OY856412.1, read as the reverse complement.
TTTCTGCTCGTCTCCTGAGGGTTTCCTCTTCTTGTCAAACTCCCTAGGTTGAAATCATGGGTAAGATTCCACTACCAAAGTTTTACCAACCATCTGCTGGAAGGTCAAAGGCAGTTGTGAGATAAGAGCATGATCTATGTTGTAGTTGAGTCCTTGAAGGAATAGGTCAACCCTACGTTCCTCACCCAATCCAACTGCATAACGTTCTAGCAGCATAAACTTTTGTACAAATGCAGAAGTAGATAAGGAACCTTGCTTCAAGTTATATAACTCTACTTCCTTCTTCTTTAGGGTAGCAATGTAGATGTACTTCCCATGAAAAAGCACCAAAAACTATTCCCATGTCAAGGTAGAGATATCACATGTCTATCCTATCCCGTTCCACCAAACATGAGCGGGCCCATCCAAAACATATGAAGAAAATCTAACCTTCTGGTGGGGAGGGCATGTCATACTATCAAAGGTCCTCTCTATGGCTAGCACCCAATCATCAGCTTTGTCAACCATCTCTATTTCACCGTCACCCTTGAAGAAGGGTGGTTGCATCTTCATGAATTCCATTATGGAATACTCCTTAGGATTTTTAGGCACAGATGGATCTTTCATCTGCCCTGCCATGGTAGTAGAAAAAAGTTGTCAAAACATGGCCAACTCTTTCTCTAGAAAGATGACTATGCACGTACTAGCAGAAGCAGGGGTTTCCTGACCTAATGATGGTCCACTTCTAGCAGGAGGAGTACCTTGAGTAACTGGAGGGGTAAAGGGTGGATCCATCCTTGACATCCCAAACTTAGGGTTCTAGGGTGTCTCATAACAGTACTAGTTGTCAACAGTTGAGTTATCTCCCACCATGAGGATTTTCCTACATAAGCCAGGGGTACTAGGTATAAACAACCTATAGAAAAAGGTCAACATCCTAAGGGAGACAAGATTGATATAGTTAGATAACTGACAACCACTTGCTCTGATACCATGCTGTAAGGAGTGGGATCCCAAAGGGGAATCACTCCCTACCAAAATAAAAAGGCAACATCCCAAACCACCGATAAAAACTTTTTCTCGAAAGGGATGAAACCAATTTATTCAACATGATTGTATCATAACAAAAAGTAGTAGCGGAATTAAATATGTATCTAACCATTACAAAGCTTCTTATCATAACTAGTATTTCACCGCATAGGGTGATATACAGGAAAACTAACTACATAAAGGACCAGCTGAGGGTCACCTAACGACTTCAAGAAAAGTCTCCCATGAGGTCAACTACACTTGTTGTGGTCCATGTCCTCCTTGATTTCCTTCACCTAGTCTAACACCTAGGATTGGAAGCATACCCCACAAACGGAAAAGAAAAGAGAATATCAGAAAAAAGTTGGTATGTGCATGCTAAAAAGAAATTGAGAAATATATATTAGGAATGAGGGACATCAAGTATAAAAGGCATCCCATGAAAGAGGTAAGAACTACCCAAACGAGCATAAGAGGAAATAATCACTATCATATAATAAAGGAAATACTTGCCATAAGATCAATAGTAAAAGTGGTGCCACAAAAGCACACATAATCTTGTTGGGAAAAAAACCCATAACAACTTGCATGTAGGTGAGAGAAACATAGAACTAGAACAACATAAATAACAAAGGCAACCAAGCCTTAGTAACTTGAAACATGTTAGAGATTGGCATATAACCAAACTCCCAATACATATAAATGTGGGAAAACCTCATAAATTTGAAACCCGGGTATGGGGCACATAACCTCCATCCCAAAAATAAATAAGAGCACATAACCTAAAAACTAATGCAGTTATATTACTCTAGGGCTACTGAGTCACACAAAATTCTTAATAGAGAGGCAAGTAAAAAGTATTGTCAGAATAACAATATTTGTCACCACATAAATGACAATATAAGAAATTGCCACAAAAGTGGGCAGAAAGATATCACATGTCACCATATCATAAACAAAGCTTAAGAAAAGACCAAAACAATGTCCAAAGATGAATAAAAAATAAAAGGTACTTCACATGAAGCATATTATCCAAAAGAACAAGATATGGTGTAGGTTAATTTCCATAGGACCAACAGAGTAATAAACATAGGTCATTGCTTAATAAAGAAGAATAGGAGATGCAAACATACCTCTCCACAGAGTCTAATAGTACAAGGTCACTTCTAGATCCAAATCTAGGTTTCTATAGCACCTATTATCATGTATGTGAAATTAGGGTTAGAATTACATTTATTATTCAAAACCCTAAAAATCACCTTTTTAATATTAGTGAATTAGGTTATCAAAACCATGCCATATTTTAGATTATCTTTTTCTAAGTTCAAAACATATATTTTTATATTTTTTGTGACTTTTAGATATTTAGTTATGAATTTTGCAAGTTATTACTTATTAGGTAAATCCATTAAAATCACGTATTTTAAACATTAGATTTAGGAAACAAAACCAACACAATAAGATAACTCTTATTTTTCTAAATCCAATGACTATTTATTTCTAATTTTTGAATAAGTATATAATTAGTTATGAATTTTCCAAAACTGTCCAATTAGAAATTTCCACATCAACGTTAATCATCGAGAGAGAAAAGGGGAGAGAGAGATATGCACATTTGAGTTGGCCCAATCAGGGTTGGCCAACTCAGTCGACCACTCAAACACCTCAGCGGAACTCAGCGCAAACAAAACAAGGGCAAAATGACGTTTTTGCCCCTAGGAAAGAAAGAAGGAAGCAATGTGAGGCGAGGGGCAAGAAAGGAATATCACTGAAGTCATCTTTTTACCCCGCTCAGGCACCATAGCCGCTAAATTGAGAAGCAAATCTCACCCAAAAATTGGGCAAAATTGACATACGAGACCAAACAATGAATTGAAGCCTTGGAGACGAAGAGTGAGGGACCAGAAACTCACCGAGAGGGTCAATTCAGTCGAAGATGGTGAAGAGAGAGAGAGAACCTACCACCGCACGAACAGATCAAAGAACACGATCACAGTGGATTTGAAAGAAGGATATGAGAAAATTGAAGTGAGCAAATGATTGCATAAGAGCCGTGGATGCAAGGTGTACATCTATTTATAGATGAGGTGGAGTTTTAGGGTTTGATGGCTAGGGAGCTTCGAGAAGCCCAGAAGGCAAATTGGGAAAATCACCAATACAAACACATGTGGAATGAGTAATATATCATTATGTGTAGATTTGGATAAGGAAAATGTAGGATAAAACATCTCGCGTAATGATTGAGTAGGAAGAGAGAAATCATGACTTGAAAATCACATGCAACTGTGGCTGTTTCCCGAACTGGTCATGAGGAAGAAGATGAGTGTGAGCCATCCAATCTTCCATCAGACGGTCCTCGTTGTACACAAAATCAAATATGGTGCATGACATTAATTTTGTTGCCAATCTTAATCCGATTAAAGTGATACCCATAAGTACTCATTTTTTTCTCTCTCCTCATTTGAGGGTGCAAACGAACCCCAAAATTAATGCAAATTGATACCTAAGCTAATTTTAATACGTAGAATCTGAATATACAATTATATTTTCCTTTTGAGAACTTTTGATGTGTTAAATAAATCAAATATTATTTTCTCTTTCCTCCTTCATTAACGGTTACAAGATTATCCAAATTTGATGAAACTTCACCCATAAGCCACATTAGGTGCCTTGGATATGCATTTGCCATTAATTTTATATGTTGGAGTTATTTGTTAATTCATTTAATATTTTAAGGTTCTACACACTTTCTCTCTCATGATTTCCCCTTTTAATCAAACTGTCTCCAAATTTTGTGAACCCAAAGGCATATTTTAGTGTGTTGATTACAAATCTAAGATTATTTTCCTCTTTTGGAGTCATTAAGTATTTTATTTCATATTTTAAGGAAAAACACCTTCTCTTTTCTAAATAAAATAGATGTAATTATTATTATATTTAATTGGTGAAACTTATCATTCAAGTAAACTTGAACTCAAAGAAATCAAATATGAAGTTATTATTATCCAATTACTTCCTCTTTTATCAATTTTAGCCTATTATCCATTATTTCTCTTTTTAATTAATACAATATCACATTACCTTGCCCAAAGAGTTATTATTCATCTTTTTATCTCTTCCTTGTTTTAAAAGGCTAAGGAAAGATCATGAAAGAATCTACTCTAACATTATTTGACATAAGTTTATTTATTTCATATTTTGTGGAATTATATATCATTATTCTCAATTAAGGACACCTTGTCCTTTTATGAACATTATTACCTGATGTGACATATCTTATGTACCCTTCATCGATCTTATGATTAATTTGAAGGTATTAGGTAATATTTATTTATATTCTACAATTTAAGGTGATTTATTCATGCATTAACATATTTAGGGTCACTAAAGAGCATACCCCTATCCTTGTTTGGCTAAGCCCCAAAGACTAAGGTTTCTAGCCTCTTAACCCTGGAACTAGGATTTAGTTCTAGGTATCGTTATGTTACAGTTCATTTAACTCAACTACCATCATTATAACTAACATCAAGTTTATCTAACTCATATTTCTATTATAACTTTCCAGTTCTATCACTGACCATGTACTAATGTACAAGATGTACTACATACAAGTACAATTATGTAATTAACTGATATTGTTTGAAATAGACACGGTTTAGAGAAACTAGCACTCACTTACATGCTCTTGCGGGTTGTACAATTTTGAACAACATAAAGTGATAAGTGCACAACAAAAACTCCCTCTCAAAGATACAAAAGGAGACAAAATCCTCTCTCTCATTGACGTCTTAAGGCTACATGCATTTTAAACTTAATCCTATAGGTTATAAAACTAATAATAACCCACAATATGGATGTGTGTTATTCTTCATTATTTGTCTATTACATTGTGCTTCAGTATTAGTACCTTCCAATTTAAATTGTGACATAGTTTATCCATAATGACCTGTATAAGAACTTGGTGACTTACATGTAAGGAGTAACTAGTAGAAACAAACTAATCTGTGTGTTGATTATGATGGTTGGTGTACTAATGGCCATGCATAGTTAGCATGTATCTCGACTTAATTTGGGATAAGGACATCCACTAATGCAATTAAACTTACATGCTTATAGAAGCCATTAACAAATATACAAGATTAAAGTAAGAAAAAACATTGCAAGAAAAGCTAAATAATAGTAGGAGTAGATAATCAATTGATCTTGTCCATAATAAAACATCCTTAGAGAAACTAGCCCTTGCTTACACAAATTTCACATACATATAAATAAAGGTCACCTATAAATGAACTAGAAACCAAAATAGGGGAATATCAAATATCAGAAGCGACCTAGATTGTGAAAAATAATTGCAACACAAGGAGAATAATACTGCAATATACACCAAATTGTATAGTAATTAAAAGTTGAAAAGGTAAGGATAGATGCAACATCACAATTACGGTAAAACAAAAGCAAGCGTAGAATAATCTATATATCGTAAAAGAATATCAAGCTAAGAAAAGCTTATATATCCTTAATGCACAACCATTTTTAGTTTGTGGAATTGTCAACCCATGTCATAGTCCTGACACATTGTTGACACCTCACTTTTAATTATTCAATCAACACTGATGATCATATATTCTCTCTAATTTTTGATGGAATATATCTTGTTTATCCCACATTTTCACATTTTCTATGTATTTAATTCACCCACATTGATCCAATTACCAATTTTCAAGGGTTTGGTAGAAAGAAAATAATTTAATTAGACTTAGCAATTTACCTTTTGCCTAACTATTTATGAGTCTTTTTTAAATAATTGGCCAATTTTATTTATGAATAAAATATGCATATATAATCCCATTAGAAATTCATTTTCCTCTTTTTTATCTTGCTTAAAAAAAGTAATGTCATTATTTTAATAAAGAAGATGTTCAAGTCAAATCCCTATCTTCTTTGTAAGAAGAAAAGGGAAGACTTGACCCTCATGTTTTGATCGCTGCTCTTCTAATATTTTTTAGCTGAAGTTTTATTCCTAAATGACACAATCCCTCAACAAACTTTGATCATGAATGGTTTTTCCTTATTTTGGGGATACCCTAACAGAATCCTCCATTCTTATAGGGTACCATCTGGAAAAATCCCACAATCTTCCAATGGAGATCCCTATGGACTAGAGAAACATGCAGGGTCCCCTAATGAACAAATCTAGATTTTTGCTTCCTTTTCTAGATCTGATGGGGACTTTTTTTATAGTGACTACCCTGATTAGCTTTCACATATTTTCTCTAGTGGCTTAAACATACTGGAAACTCCATTGGGGAGTTATAGACAAGTTGCTTCTTTCCATATCTCAAGTTTCCTTTTTTCATTTTGGTTTTCAATTAGGGTTAGATACATTCACTATTACAGATGTGACATATTATGTATGTTGTTTTTCAAGAGAAATTGGTAGTGTACTCTTTAGCGTCGGTTCGTTAAAGACAACTGCCATGGTTGGCTAGCTCAGAACTTGCTAAGAAAATATAAGCAACATTTATTTCTATCGTTAGTTGCTTTTCAAAGCAACCAACATGATATATAGCCCGTAAAAATAGAATTTTGCATAAAATTTTGCAAGGTATTTCATTTGCCTCTAAAAATCGATTGCATCAAACTGTTGTTAGATAACTGATGTGATAAATTACTACATGCCAAATGTCTCAAATTATAATTCTTATGTGTATATGTTGTCGGTTGCACCTACATGGACCAATGACAAAGGGATGTGTTCCATATGTCCCGTGAAAAATTCCTTCCCAGTTGGTTTTTGTTGTCAGATGTCTTTACCAAAACTAAGGATGTAGGTACCGCTGGGCTGCATCTGATATGTAGAGTTAATCGTCGATTATAACTATCCAACCAACGACAAAGTTAAAGTATTTTTGGGCACTAATTTGGTTGCAACTGATGATGACGTTTGTAGGTTATCTATTTTATAAATAACCGAAGTGGTAAGTTTTACTTAAATCCCATAAGAAACCCTTCCCCCCCTCTTTTCCCTACCCACATTTCTCTAGAAATCTAAAATTAGGCTTTGGTGATTTCTCTTTTCTTCCACCACCATTGTTGCTGCTCTATGCTCCCGTCAACAACTCCAGCGCATCCACCGGCCGCCACTGTTGTTGCTAGCCACTTCTTCTCCATCACTGTTGCTAGCCACTTCTCCACTGTCGTTGTTGCTTCCCTCTCCTCCGCTGACAAGGTATATTTGTTGCTACTACTCTATCCTCTACCACCATCAACTATTGCTTCTAGGTACTTCTCCACTGGTACTACTCCAAGCTACCAACTCTACTACTTCTCTCTCCTCTGTCCACCTAGGTTGGTATTTCTCTACTTCATTTTCTTTGCATTGAACATTAAGTCATGCATTTGCAAGTATGAACAAATTCAAACCATGAAAAGGTAAATGACTCATTAAATCAATTATAGTTTGTTTGATCATAATTGCTACTTGGATAACTGTAGTTACTCTAAAGCTAATATGTGGACCAATCCCAACTTATGGAAGGGAAGCATTCATTAGATAAAGGTCAATTTCTTCCCTATCAACTTTAAACGACCAAATTTGGGTTTTCTCTTTGCAACATTGTTATTATACAAATTACAAGATAATGTGGCCAATATGAATTGGATGATTGTGATGACCAATACAGATTAGAGGGTTTTCTCTCTATTATGCAGCTCACTTGCAGAATATATAGAGATAGGTAGACAATCCTTATAAGTGACTACATATTTGGAGACAATCATGATAAGGACCCCACTCTTAAATGGAACTATCTTGATAAAAAGGATTGACTGGAGTTTGTTGAGTAGAGAAAAATAGATGCGTTCAAGGTAGTAATTTAATTACAGTGTTATGATTTCTTATGGTTACTTAATAATATTTCTTATTAAATTATATAGGTCATCACGATGCTAAAAAATATAGGTGTGGCAAGAATGTGCACAATCATCGATTGGTTTTAGAGTGTTATATTGAACGTTGCTAGTTGAGAGAGAAAGAACAAGGGCCTTCTACTTATACTCCTTCCATTACTGATTCTTCTAGTACTTCTAGATGGTTGCCTCTATATAATGAGTGGGTAGATGTGGGAAAAAACAAAGCCGAACAAATACCTATCCAATCAACCCATTAGGTGGCTTGAAAAATGGTAAATTTCTAGGTCTCACAATATGTCCATATTTTTTCCATTGGATTGTTAAGTTTTCTGATAAGTCATTTTGATGATACAAAGTAAGAGTTGAGTGAGTAAACAAAGGAGGGAAAGTTCACCCCATAGGGAACACATGATGAATTGATGGTTGCTCTAGGATGGGAAGAGCACCCCAGATGGGTTAGGGCTGCTGGAGCTGGGTTTGAGATAAAATATTTTTTGGCGCATCCCAACAAAAGCACAAATCTTATAAGAAAGAGGGAGGGTGGACATGGAGGAGGTGTAAAGATTGCAAGTTGTAGCCTTGGGGGAGTTTAAGGCTTCAGGCAGCGCAAGCTCCTCCAGCAGTCAGGACACTTGTACAACGCCAGACGCCAACAGAAAGTATTGGTAGTAGTCCTTCGGACCCACATGGCATGATCGGGGTAAAATTAAATTTAAGTCAATTTATATATATATATATATATATATATATATATTGTGATAAAAAATATTGGTCAGACATTGTGATAAAATTTAAAATTCAATAATCCCTCAAGTCAATCTATATGTGTGTCAATTAAACTTTTGTGTTTCATAAAATTGTAGCTAGTCAAAAAATGTCATCTTGCCATCAATGTTCCATCATAAAAAATTGTGGCAGATGCCGAGGCATATTCACTTGTCGATACGGTTCATGGTATTCCCTTCCTGCTGATTAGATTCATGTGAATATCATACATGTCATTCTGGCATTGAGAGACGCACTTCTCACATACGAGCACCCGGATGCCACTACAGTTAGAGAGGTAGAAGGAATCTTTATTGGGTGACCTAAATGACTCATTGTATTTATTGATGTATGAAAAATGTGTATTGAAATTTATAGAAATAATTTTAAGCTAATATGAGAATACTTGCATGCAGTCCACAACAACTAGGAAGTCCCCAAGGATTATAAAGACATTGTCCCCAAATTTTATTCCACATGAGTTGTTTGACTTCTTAGGCCCTAATTGCAAGGCCTTGACAAGATGGTTAGACAATATAGAGCAATCAGATACCATGGTGTTTGACCTTTCAGAGGAGGTCGTAGGTATAGATTGCAACACTATTATAGTGTTGACAAATGTTCTGAGCTACTTCAGTATCAATGACTGAACACATCCATGATAGAACTTTGGATACAATGAGTCTGAATACCCTGTCATATGTAAAGATGCATTTTTTTAATTTATTCATATATATTAACTAATTATTTCATATATTTGTTGTTCATTCATTTGCATTACAAGGCTTTTGAGTTCAGAATATCATATTTTGGCATTTCTAATGTCATCAATGATTAGTGATGTACTTTGAGATCCTAGCAATGTCAAAGATTATGTGAGTACCTCGATGAATGTTTTTGGTGCTTCTAGGACCGTGATCATAGGGTCACTTCAATGTTGTGTATGTTTTGAGCTTGTTGTTTATATGTCTAACTTATGAATACAATTTGTTGTGGAATTAAATTTTTATTTTATTTGCCTTCTATTCACTCAGAAATAAGCATTGACAGTTGTTAGTGATTGTTCTTGAGACTTGGATTGTGTATTTCTGTGATCCTTTTGGTGTAAGACTTACACCAAATGAGGGACACCCAATGAAATTGTTGATTCACATGTAAGTATAGTTTTTTGTGCTCAAGATATCTGTTAATCTTTTCACCATATGACAGCTTAATAATGTAACAAATCTGTTAATTTAACTAATAGGGGTGTAAAAGAATTCCATAGCGGTGGACAGAAAGTAGATAAAAAAAAGAAATCAGTATCTTGGAGGAGTGTTAATGTGGTATTCTCATTATAATGCATATATATTACCAACTCCGCTTAGTTACATTTATTAATGTAATTTAAATCTATAGTTCCATGTACAAGGCAATAATTGGGTGCACATATTACGTGATGTTGTACATGTGGATGGTTTCATGCACAAACAATAGTTCAAATGTATAGAGAAGGTAATGTTATTAGTCTTAAATCATAATTAATGAAGTAGTCTCATTTGATAATAGAAACAAAAAAAATCTACTTAGAATTACGTCTCATTCTATTTGTAGTGATTTGTTATTACTGAACCCTATGCATTAGAGAAGTTGAAGGACCTACGTGAACTGTGGGAAAATTTCTTCATCGGATATGTGAACTTGACAGATGATTGGGAGGGTTAATTGATATTCTTTTTAGTTCAAATGTTGATATCATATTCTTATTTGTTACATTATTATAAATTGTGGAACAAAAATCTACGACAATTGATGTTGATATGTATATATGCATATGTGTGTGAATTGAATGTTCAGTACATGAGGAGAATGATGTGTATTTGTGTATATGTATAAAATTGAATGTTTGGTTGAGAAATGAATTAACCAAGTTGTGAGTTCATGGAAATGTGTGTGGATTTGAAGTGAAAAATGATAGAATGTTGAGGTTTTCTAGCATGTTTGTGCATATTATATCAAATTCAAGTCTATTTATATATGTATATATATATATATATATATATATATATATATATATATATATATATATATATATATGTGTGTGTGTGTGTGTGTGTGTGTGTGTGTGTGTCTTCTTGCAGTTTTTTCTGGCCTATTGTTAATCTACAATGCATGCACATGCCTATAGTTCTGAGGAATTGCAGGAAGTAGATAGGCTGGCAGCCGAGCAACAAATCTGCAGACCTATTATATAAAAAATAGACATTTCTCATCTATTATCTATAAATAACCAACTACATATACATTCTTTGTCAGTTACTTATAGTAAACTGATGGAATATACCTAAATTATTTACTATTGAATCATTGATAAAACCATCGTCATGCTATTAGGCATCAATAATTTCTCATCAGTCAACCGATAAGGAATTGTCAAAGGAAACTATTTTCGCTACATAATTAGCTTAAAGTCGTCAGTTGTTGTTTAAATAACCGACAAGGAAAGGTCAAGGAAACCAATGCCATATATTATTGTTGACAATTTCTTCAATCGAAAAAGTATGCCTTGAGTTTTAGCGACACCCACTTAGTCGTTGGTTGGTAACCCATGTCATATGCCTTAAATCACTAACGTGATATCTAGCTTTTTTAGTAGTGATTATCTTATTTCTTTCCCTTTTTCTTGCTTTTCTTTTTCTTCTAGGGTTTCATATACCCTCCCTATTTTCTTCCTTTTTAAAGATTCTTTATTAGGGATTGCCTTCTGTCTCTTAGTTAGTTTGTAGTTAGTTTCCACAAATAAAAAAATGAGAAATGAAAAGGGAAGTCTTACTTCATGAGATATATTATTTCTGTAAGGATCTAATATTTGTGATCAAGTTCTTGTAAAATGATATCTTAATGTTGACAATTCATGCTTCATCAGAGTCATGGAAGCTTATGCATTAGGACCACAATGTTAAAAATAAACATGCATCCTATTTGTTCTTCAACAGAGGACAATTCTTGCACATGTCTTCTAGGTCTTCTTTGTATCAATTGTTAATGAATTCCTAGAGGTAATAACACCAAACATGGACCCCGAGAAGGGAAAATGGGTTAGCAAAGCTGGTTATAAATCCAAAAGTAAGCTATTTAAAAAATAAATATGTATGCAATCATATAGGTAATTTTGCTTGTTGGACTATGGCAATAACAAGAAGATGATCTAGTTACCATCCTAGTTTCAAATGGGTACCACAATCCAAATTGGTAGCTAGAAACAACAAAGAGATTGTCAAAACTAATATCAAGATATCAAGTTATTCAAACTGAAATGAGTTATTCATTGGCACATGAAATCTAATATTGTATCTTAGCTAGGGCTAGGTGCCTACTATTATACGCTCTATTAGAGAACATAATTTTGCATGTGGGGCTAATAAGTAATGGGGGAACTCTAACTGACCACATCCACTGTGTAGGGTTGGGGTATATGATCCAATGAATCTAGTTGTGGCGCATCATTCGAATAAAATGTTATTAACTAAGCGGAAGCGATCACTAAGCAGCGGATTACCAAAAATCACTAAAAATTAAAACCATTTTAAGAAGAGGTCCACACATAGGAAAACTCTTTCATAAAGAAACAGAGTAACTTAATTACATACTGGTTCACAAGTACATGTCCTGTATCATCTTTTTCTAAAGATTACATACATCAACTGCTCTGTTAAACTAAACACAGGCAGTATGAAATCTCGAGGCACTAAGACAAAATCTCGAAAGCATTAACTACTACTCTGAGGACCTGAGAGTACAGAGATGACACATAAGACTCTATGTACATCTATACAAGACATATCAGCCAGTGTCTCCACCTGAGAATTCACTGCTGATCCTGCAACTACTATTGTTATTCTCCACCTATTGAAGGATTCCTGCCTCCTCGTCCGTGTCCACCTAAAAATGTGGTTCCCATGGGGGGTGAGACAATTGTAAAATTGCACCAGCGAGAGATATAACTCTCTGCCAGAAACATTATTATTGTAGATTAATAAGATAAGTCTGAACAGAGGAATCATAATTGCTTAAAAATAGTTAATTCATCGTTTAACAGATTAAAACATTATTCTTATATAAAACATTGCAGCTGTAACCTAATAAAGCTTCATATCACTTATCCCATAAGGAATGTGAAGAACATGTATAACATTTATCTGCTACACTAAGCAGAATAATATCAATGAATGTTTCTCGCATTTCAACTTTATGTAAATACACTACACAGCTGATTATATTTTACACATCATGTGTCAGGCTGCAATTAACTTACCAGAGTAAATTGACATCTTCATTATAGAGTTATATCCACAACATATACTCTCTTCAAGCTTAGAACACACAGCTAATGCCTGGGATTGTTTTGTGGAGTCATGGCCTATATCCATACTCTTCTAACAAAGTATTGGGATCTTAATCCCTCATCTCATCAAACACATTTCCATTTCTTAACAAGTTCATCATCATGATTATAGAATATGGGTATTCAAACCCTTAATTCATCATAGAATACTTATTTCCACATAACATGTAACTTAATACCTTCAGGTCATTTAACCAAGGTAAGCATGATTCTTACTACACAAGCATTCCACATAACACACAAAGCTTAATTCATCTCTTGTTACCTCTTAGTAGGCAATAAGGCATATTATGGATTATGAAGCCCATAAAAAAATTCAATAGTTAAAACATCATATGGCACACATGGCTCATTAATTTCAGATGACTTCTCACTAAGCAACAAATCATATGAAGGCTTATAAGGCCTATAAAATATTTTCAATATAAGAGCATCATAGCTCATACCTGGCTATGCTTATCATCTCAACATACCTACATGATTAGTTCTCATGATAAAAAATATAATGCTTTCATATAAGCACCATGCAACACAAAGTATTACCTCTATTCCCATTTTAGGGTTAGGATTCCCCTTACATATTATCACCCTCCATTAGGGTTTTCCACAAATAGCCATTTAGGTTATTAAGATCATGTTATTTAATGATCAGACCTTAACTCATTGCTCCACACAACTAGGAGCCAACATTGATAACATAAGTATTCAATCACACTTACTTATTCTCATCATTCATCATTAAATGGATTATCAACACAAAGTATGAGTTTCTCTCTCATCTTTACCAGAATATGATTACATCATAGTCTATTGATTTGGATTAACCTTTTCATAAGGCAAATTAGCCTACACTTATCAAAGTGCATTACATCTGAATGTAACAACTATCATGACACACTTCATGTGTCGCTCATCCAAATATATTGGATTTAAAATACATCAAGGTATATCAAATCTTAAGGTGTTGGATGTGATATCTATCATATTTGATGTATCACTTCCCTCATCACCTTTGTCTTACTTAAGTTCATCCACTGAGCTTGTATTAGGGTATTTCCCATCCTAATACTTTATACTCCAGTTCATCACATTTATCATGTAATGTGTTGGTCACAAGTCACTATATTTAGAAAATACAACCATTGCTAATGATATGGACTCATCTTTGAGTTAGGAACTATTGATATAAGGATATCCACTATCAACCTCTTTAGATGTTACACTTGTCAATATATTAATCACTATTCCATTATTAGGAATATGATTTTCCATGTTTATAAATTAAGGTTCACATAGCATCTCCCATAAATATGGGTTTCACATAACATTACTCTACTTTAGAGTTTCACATAACATCTTCATATATCAGGGTTTCATATAACATTACCCTACATTAGGGTTTCACATAGCATTACCTGAAATTAGGTTTTTCACTTGACATCACCCTTAATTAGGGTTTGACATGTCACACCCTTGATTAGGGTTTCATCAACCTTCTCAATTAAGGTTTCATGATCTCTTTACAAAGGATCATACCCTGATTACTTATTATGTTCATGTTGAAAGTGTTGAGGTTTAACCATTACATGATTGTCACTCATGTAGGGATTCCTCTTCTCTCATCCTCTCTAGGATGTCAATTAATCCAATCTTAATTATATTAGGTCCATACAACTTGAATGAAGGGTTGTCACAACATATCAAATCATTGCTTTCATAAGCATCAAGAGTTAACCACTCAACAAGGTACTAAATACCCTAGTACCTCAAAGGTACAACCATTGTAATCACCTTTGATTTAAATCATTAATAATCAATTAGTTAATTGACCTTTAGTCACCTTAGATGTCCAAATGGTTTGACCAATTGAACATCAAATGTTCTTGGTCACTTAGACCCCAAACGGTCTTGGTCACTCAGACATTGAATGGTTTGAAATCGTTTAAGCAAAACAATAATGAAACTGTATGGACATTTCACACTTGAAACCACTTGGGTCTCCAAACGGTTTGAAACCGTTTGGTCTCAAACGGTCTTGAGACTGTTTGGACTCAAACGGTCTTAAGACCATTTGGTCGAAACCCTCTCAAAACTGAATGGACCAAAAAGGTTTTTCAACACATATCAATTCAGGGTTTCAATCATTAACCCTCTATCAATTGAACCAATGATTTGTTCTTCAATTGAATCATTGAATCACCCTTCAATTGGACCTTCAATTAGGGTTTTGAACCCAATTGAACTAAGGTTTATAATCAAGAACCCATCAATTAGGGTATTGAAATCGAGGAACCATCAATGGTTAACATTGTGGAACTAATTCAATTGAAATCGTTGGATCATCATCAAACCATGATATGACCTGACCTCAAACGGTCTTGAGGTCGTTTGGATGACCTCCAAATGGTCTTTAGACCGTTTGAATCATCCCATCATTGAAATTTATAAAATTCACTTAGAGTTTGCATCATTGAATCAATCATCAATTGAGCTAATGATTATACTTCAATTTGATATCACTGGATCTTCAACCATCCCATCATACACCACCATAGACCTCTAAATGGTCTTGGTTGACCTCCATGCGGTCTTGATACCATTTGGGTGACCTCCAAATGGTCTTGAGAGCGTTTGGGCTCAGTCAACCCAAAATCGATTCAATTTACTTAAGGATTCAACACTCAACCCGATTAGGGTTTGCAATTGGTAGATCATCTAATCATGGAACCTTTAGAAACTCATCAATTAAATCTATTATATCATTATTCAACACATCAGCAGCCCACCCTCAAACTTTCAACCCTCTCCATTCGGTCAACCACCCCAAGCGGTTTGGAACTCAAATCTCCAAACAGTTTGCAAACTGTTTGGTCACCAAACGGTTTGGTGAAACCGTTTGGACCACATTTTGAAACCGTTTGCAATAGATATTTGTGGAGGTGTGTGCTTATGATGATGTAATCATCATCAAGCTATAAACCCACGAAGCTTTCTGTGATTTCCATGGTGATTGCATCAATCAACCAAATAAAATTTCAGACACAAAGAAAGAATCAACAATTGATGAAGATATGGAATCAATAACAAAGTTCAAGGGTTCAAGTTATATAACCCACCTTCAATTGAGATTCAAAGTTTGGAGCTTCATGTAAAAAATGGTGGAAGAAGCTTTTGCAACCCTCCCAAGGCTCTTCCTCAAGCTTTGGAGTGAAAAGATTGGCTAGGATTGAAGATGGAGAGAAATAGAGAAGAAATCATGCATTGTTTTGTAATTTCCACCACGAATTCAAGGTGAAAGAAGGTCAAGAAGCTTACCAAAAGGTTGGGGGTCGTCCTCCTGTTGCTTCAAGGTCGCTTGGTCATTTTTGCAAGCAATAAGAGAAAGTGGATTCGAAATTATCCCTTCACCTCAAAGATAAAGGAGCTTATATATGAATTTTATTGAAAATTCATTTAAGAGAGAGAAAGTGGGAATTATCTCCTCAACTTTCTTGAAATATGCCCCCTTCTCTTCCTTAGGGACGAAGATATCCTCTTTGCCTCTTATTCCTCTCAATTATCCACGATTTAAAGGAAAACAAACTAAGCACCTTAAATCATATTATAATAATATCCATAAGTGAGTGGATATTTCTTTTTCTTTTCTTAATGCGAGTGGGTTCTCCACTCACGTAGATATTTACTTTGCCTTTTCAAGGCACAAGGACTTCCACACATAACCAAACTCAACCATTACAGTTTTGGTTGAAGTGAAATCCAATTAATGTAATTATTTTTGCATTAAATTGAATTAGGTTTTCAATTATGCTTAAATCTTGATTATTTTAATATCAAGATTCTTTCTCCTTCAAAATGATTCAAATGAGGTGCTCCTCTCAAATTATTTTCTCTACCTGATGCCAAGAATCATGAGGGACCCTCTTGAAGTGGTATTTTGCATATTGAACCCTAGATATTGGGTAAATTGCACATTACACCAAAACTAGATTTTAATGCACAAACATTGCTCAATAGGCTCTTTCTTGTTATTCAGGCTTGTAGAAGCCATACTACTGCATCATACTCATTCCCATGATTCTTCAACACATGAGGAACATTTTATCATGTACAATTTTCAAGTTAACCCCTCAACGTGGGTAATTTGCACTTTAGTCCAAAACTAACAAAACATTGTTTCAACATTATTCAAAAAGGACTAAAATTGAAATATAAGTTCCTCTTGAGCCTTAATTAATTTTAGAGAAATAAGAGAGAGAGAATATAATCAAATTCATTAAGAAAAACATCTAGGTTTAAGCATAACCCAGGTCAGGGATGTTACACTAGTGAGCCAACTTTTTTGTGCCAATGTCAAAATCAACCATTATTTCAATAATTCAAAAATGTTCAACATTCGATTGAGTTGAAGTAACCTTCAATAGGAGGGGACAAGTCTAAAAACAAATTGGTATCACCACTTGTACAAAATGTCATGAGCAAAATTCAAGTAGGGGAAAATAGTTCAATAATAGAATCGAGAATCTAGTACATGTTCCAAATGAGAATTTCTAATTGAGATATCAATAAGAACAAAAGTTTCCAATTTTTAATGAATTTAGAAACATAGAATGTACTAGGGTTATTTGATGTTTCTTGGCTTTAAATCACTCATTAGTTATTATCAGGTGGATTTTAATTGATATTTTCCCCCTGATTTGCATCTTAGTTTGTCATATTGTACCATAATTTTCATTAAGTTCATATACCACAATCTTACAAAAGTAGTAAGATATATTATGTACCATATAGTTTCACATTATCCCCAAATAATGGGGTAAATAAGGGTTATATTTATAACTAAGAGAACACAAGTATACTCACATGTTGGCACCTAGTCTCAATTATGTATATGAATGTAATCACAACTATATCTAGGTTTAGTTCAAACCATCGCTGGCATAGTTCTTGATAATTACTAGAATTACACTAATGTGAGTATATGTTATATTACATGTAATGAATTAACCAAGTTAATTTGTATTTCTTGCGTTACAAGAACATTGTTATATTTATTTTAATTTTGAATTATCACATGTTATTAAATTGTTGACTTATTACCAATTAGTATTATTATTATATATGCATATATTTCTAAGATTCATATATTATGTATTCATGTATGCTACTATATATGGAAATAATATGACATTAGGGTAAAAAATTATTTGAGTTAATATATCAATACCAATAAATTCAATTGTTAAATGGAACCCTATTACTGAATCAAAACACTAAGCATATATCCATATCCTAACCACTAGTCATATGATACGAGTGTACAAAAGTAGTCTAGTTAGTTTACATGGCTAGATTCACATCGTATTACCCATTATCAGAAAGTAGAAGGTAAATGAGACAAATTTACTAACTTACCGAGTCATATGATTACGAGTTTGATGGTCATTCTGGTGAAGAGGTGGGTCGAGAAGGCATCCAAATTCTTGCAAGTCTTCTACAGAAAAAAGGAACTTGTCTTCTTTTAAATCTACAACCATTGTTGATGTTGAGGTTTGCATCCTTAGTCTATAGATCTGTTCCACCTTGATTGTAAGGTCCTTTTTCGAGTTTCCGCAGAAGATAGAAGTATGTCAACATTTGAGATTGGTAGTTTAGCCTTCAAGGATGGGGTTCAACAGTGATGCAGCTAGTAATGGGGTCGAGCAAGCTAGGGTAACTACAAGTCTGCAAAGTCCCTATTGCAAATATATCTTCCTCAATTCGGGGTGAGGATTCTTGTGCATGATGAGGTGATGATGGGGTTGTGGGAAAGTAAGATGAAGAGAATGTAACAAGAGGTTAGAATGTATTCATACATTCTCAATAATGGAGAGGGAACTACCAAGATCTGACTACCATTACCAACAACATCACTACAATTGCTGCATCACGATTTGTGAGAGTGCACTGATGATTCTTATGCAGGGGGTGTTCAGGGGATAATTAATTGAGAGGCTCCCTCTTCCCTAAATGCTATAGGTTGTGTCTGGACTTGGTGGTGTGGAGTTCTAGCGGGGTTTAAAGTAGGAACGGTGTATGTAGATTTGGGTTGGATCAGACATGTTGTTGGAAAGGTTTTGGGGCATGTTTAGTCGATGAGAAAAGATGAGTTTATGTGGAGTTGGAGTGGTTCTAGGATTTTGGGGATCATACTCATCATTGAGGAATTGTGGAGACCACCAATAGCATAGGGAAGGTTGGATGATGGATAACAAAACAATTGTTTCTCAATTGCAAAGTTGTCTCCATGGTGGCACATTTACATATGGAGACGAGTCTAGGGTTAGGTGTATTGTCATAATGAGCTATTCATAAAGAAGGCCACATAGATCTCATTCAAGGCTACTACAAATTGAGTTAAAGAGGAGGGTGATTGCTTTGCATCTCTAAGGCCCACTAATGTAGGGGTCATTGGTTTGGGAAGGTGAGGTTATTTAATTTCTTTATATATATTATATCGAATAAATGACCTAGCACATTTATTCATGAATTTCATTAGTCCTACTCTACAAAGTCAACTGCAAAAAAAATTTGACCACTGAGTTACCTTCTATTAAAAGTTGTCTAAAAGTATTAGTGTCGCTATATATAAAATCAAGCTATACCTAAAGCTACTTCTTTTATTAAAATTGATTCAATTCTTACATAAATGAATGAGTATTCTATGAATGTGGGGTCTACAAAGATATTTTTGCATCAATGATTTACATTTCTCTAATTGATGTCAAAATGATCCAGAATCATAAATTGAGGGACAAATTTGTAAATATGTTCCAAATGAGGACAATAAATACAAAGGGAATTCAATTGGTATCAATTATGTATCAAAGGCTATGAAAAAAAATCAAAACAATTGAATGGGACTTGTAATGTAGAACAACACCACAAATAAGCTTGAGTCTAAGGTAGATTATGAGTTATAGCTCAATAATCAATTTAGTACCAAAATTTTGTATGTTATAACACACCATCCCTTAATATAGAATTTATCCTCCAAATCAGTATACTCATGGTCTAGTCAGGTACTACTATCCACATTTAAAAGGAATCAACTAGATATCTGACTGGGCATGCCAACGAAAATATAGTATATCCTTTACAAAACTGTTGGTATGAAGGGTTTCATGTGAGTCTCCTCTAGGATTTTTATCATATCTCCTTGATTGTGACTTAGCTCAAGAATCATTTGATGAAATTTCACAAAATCCTTTTTTTCTTTCTGAATATACGTTGTAATGAAAATAATTTCTCGATAGAATTTTTTTTATGCAAAACTAAAAATAGCAATATCAAAGAATCTCTTCTTACCAACATTCACCATACTAACTACTTGAGTCAATTGTGAATATTGGATTTCCATGGAATAAAAGGTTCGACAGAGTATCCTACCTATAGCATGGTGTCCTACTAAATGGGGATTTATGCCTGCTAGCTTGGGGCATCTAGTCTCCCTATTATCTTCCTATAGTCCAACATTGCCATTAAAAGGTTGTAATCACACATTCTATATATTTTTTAACGTACTAATTTGTGTTGGTGGCTTTGTTCAGGTTTTATGATTTTTCCAAGTAGTAGGAATCACTTTGTTTAGATCAGTATGGACAGTGAGGAAACACCACACCCACCTAAGTGGATTGAGAGTAATTATTCCAGAACCTTCACTAAACATCCTTCCTTAGACATGTCATCTCATCTCCACTGACATGAATGGTTCATCTTTACTAATTGTGTAGATAGGGCTAGAAAAACTAGAGTTGGTTGTAAACTATTTTCCTACATTCTAGGTGTATGAGTATTTAACCCTAATTATCATGACACATTCATGAGTGATGACTATTTATAGTTCTGGTACCATGTTGTACAAACCTAATCTTATGATCAATTCTTTACAAAATTATATCAGAATATATAAACAAATCTTGTTACAATTCATGCTTTACATCAGAGCCAGAAGCTTATTGATTTGGGTTACAAAGTTAAAAATAGGCATGAGTCCCATCTACTCTTCAATAGAGGACATATCTTGCACATTTCTTATACATTTTCTTTGTCACCTATCCATGAATTCCCAATGGGGATAAAACCACACATGGACCCCGAGAAGGGAAGATGGGGCAACATAGCTAGTACAAAATCTAATTATTGAACTATATAAAAAGTTAAGATTTATAAAATCAAATATAGATAACTTTGCTTGGTGGACTATAGTAATAATAAGAAGATGATCTAGTTACCATGCTAGTTTCAAATGGATACAACAATCTGAAGTGGTAATTATAAACAATAAAGAGATATCCAACACTAATATCAAGATATTAAATTATTCAAACTGAAATGATTTACCCATTTCCATATGAATCTAATATTTCGTCTTCTCCAGGTCTAGGCGCCTAGTTCTCTCCCTCTTGCCTATGGGGTAAAAAGTACTAAGGGACCTCTAGTTGTCCATTATTCACTATGCAGGGTTAGGGGATATGATCCACCAAATCCAGTGAGCTAAAACTCATAGGCAATATTCGAAAATTTGTGCCAATGTTAAAATCAACCATTATTTTGATCATTCAACAATGTTCAAAACTCATTTTAGTTATGGTGACCTTCAAGATGAGATACCAAACATAAAAAAAATTGGGTTCACCACGTTTGCAACATTCCATCAATAAAATTCAAGAGGGAATAAAATAGTTCAATAAAAAATCAAAAATCTAGTGCATGTTCCAAATTAGAATTTTCAAACAGATATCCACAAGAATTAAAGATGCCAATTTCTCATGCATCTTGAAAGAGATAATGTACCAGGGTTATTTGATGTTTCTTGGCTTGGAATCACTCATTAGTTATTTATAAGTGAATGTTAATTACTATTATTACCCTTATTTGTTTCTTTGGTCGTAATGTTACCCAATGATTGTCATTATGTTCAAATACATCAATCTTATAAAAGTAGTAAGATATATTATGTATCATATAGTTGTTGGGAAATACGAGCACATAGTATAGCAACAAAAAGAAAAAATATATCTATCTGTATTCCCATTAAAACAAGATTGTGACAACTACTATGAAATAGGAAGAATGGTTTAATGAGTTATACCTGGTCCTGGAGTAAGTCAAATGACAACAACTCACTTCAATGTAACTGTAAACTATTTACTCTTGGACGGTGGCTGTGCAGCTCCTAGTCTTCATCACGAACAAAAAACACGAACAACCTCTATAGTGCTCTTTTGGTCTCACCACAAACTTGAGGCTAACATTGATCTCTAAGCAGAAGCCAAAGGACTCCTACCTTTAGTGTAGTCCACACAGACCAACTAGAACTCATGTCATTCAACTAGATCTGATAGGAAGGAGTTGTCCCTCTCGTTAGTGTACTAGTCACCAACTTACTCTCTCTCAATAATGAGTCTCAGTTGTTCTCTCCCATCACTATCCCTTTCTTATCAGATAGGACTTACTTGGGCTCTATCGGTTACCACAACCAGAGAGGACAACAATTGTTAGAGGAACTAATTCTTAGTTGTCTGTACAAGATTGTGTGGGAGTACAAGGGACCAGAAGATCTTGAATTTTCACAACCTACGATAGCCAAAACGACCATTTGGTGACATAGATGGCCGTCTGGTCACACGATATGATCATATCGCACTACGACACAACCATCTGGTAGTTCCCTAATCGCACATGAATTTGGCAATTTCGATTTCCAATTAATATCTCATATTATTTTTTTGCACCCCAAGTTTGTGCAAATTCAGGAAACATCCAGAATGTTAGTTTGGCCCAACTGAGCTATCTCACACAAGTGAGATGCCCATATCACTCACCTAGATAGCCTTCTGGTGAGTTTGAGATGAGACAGTCGGTTCAATCATATTGAATCGGTCGGTTCAAGGGTAGAACTTAGCCAATTTGAACTCTAACTAGCCTAACAAACCAAATGGTTGTCTCAACACTTGAGATGCCTATATGGCTTCCCAAGCGGCCGTCTCACTCAATGAGATGGTCGTTTGGCAATAAAGTCACCCAATCAGTTGATCTTTTATGTGAATTGCATACCTTAAAACTTTAGTAATCAATCCAATCATCATTTAAGATTAAACTCCTCTTCTAGATGAGTTCCTATGTGTGTGACCCTATAGGTCCAATATCACTTTGGAAGTGAATGTTCATAACTAGATTATGACATCACAATCAAGGAGTGGTGCCTAGTCACCCATCAATGCAACTCATGTGAATGGAAAGTTAGAGAACAAATTCAACCTAGAATCTATCTAAGGTGTTGTAGTGATTGTATAATTCCTTTGTATCTAATATCCAAGATGAACTCAAGGCATGGAAGGTCACCCTCTCAACGTTCAATCCATGTTTCTTGAACCAAGAGAAAATTGTCTGATATAATCTGACCTCAACATCACATATTGATTCACATGTGCATGCACATGTGTTTCTCAGTCTCACTTATCAAGTGGACAAGATATCATACATCAGTAGGAGGGACAAATACCATATCTATCACTCACAATCTATCCCCATGTGTCAAAGTCACCCAATCATGAATGTTATAACAACCCATGTTTCGGGATTGTGTTTGATGATGTTAAAGCATACCCAATGACATGTGACGAGTGTAGTGATTTCAGGTCTAAGAATCACAATCACCACCTTCACTATGAGAGATGACTATGACCACCAATTATGGTTTCCATGTGTCACTCTCAAGGTGGGTCTATCTGATACACTATTCTCTAACATGTATTTCTGTGCTTGGTTTGATATTTCCATATCATGATTAATGTGATTTTGTCATCAACCAACCCACACTCTAGTCTTATGTGTTATCAATTTGTATCCACCTTCCACATTAACAACTGACTACAGACATAATAAGAATGTACATACTCTTAGTATTCATATAATCTTATCCTTCCAAGCCACATAATTGAAGATACATGTCATTGAGTATTGTCATTCTTTAAACATTTATAATATTTCCTCTTTATCTCATAACTGGGTGAAACATAATGAATTGGAAGCTTGTCTTTGTATATATTAATCAAATCCTTTATGGTTTATTCCACGTCAATCATTACATGATTGTCTCTATGGGAATACCTTACTAACAGATTCCCACTTGCATTTAGAGCCAATCATCTAAAAATCTCATTCTAAATGATCTAAACATGTCCACCATGCTTCTGCTGCTCAAGTGCTTTATCCAGCGGGTTAGCAACACTTTGCTATCTAGTCTGTATATTGCATGTTTCTTATCTCTTTTCTCTAAGATGAAACTGTTGTAATATGGCATCTGATATTCCATGCCTAACAATTAGCTCCATTGTTGTCACAATATCACTATTGAGTCATCAATGGTTGAAACATATAATATCACTCTGTGTTCATCATATGAACTCCCAGATCCATATTGTATCACTTTGTGTTCATAACACAAGTATACTCAGCTTCTATTATAGAATAGTATTAATGGTCATTATTTCAAAACCTTTCCAAATAACAACATTTCTCCTTTTAAATCAAACATATTTTAATTTGCGATCACTTTTGTCATTATGGAAGCTTGCATCGATGTAACCCTTTACATCTAATTCTTCCTTTTATTACTGTCGTTATTGACTACCAATCTATCCTTAAGTACTTCTCAAGTACTAATGGATATCTTTAATGATGTTCCAATAAACCTTATTGGATTTTAATATCATCTTGTCATGTCCAGTACATACAAGAATATATGGGATAAACACCTTTATAGCATTCATGATAGATCCACTCTTGTACCAGCCTATGGAATCTAAATCATGTTGTTTACATTCTTTACAAGAATTGTGACTTATGGTTCATGAGAGACAACTCTAGATTCTCTCTCATTGAATCCTTCAGTGTTGAACTCCAACACATTGCTATTGTATGTGCTCAAACTTCCATTGTGAAACATTCAAGAACTCTCTCATAGGTCTTGATCCTTATCTCATAAGATTTTTCACCTAATCCTTCATTGCTGAAGGAGTTTTCATGCCAGATGTCAATGTTTACAATATTGACATGTTCTTCCTCATCACATGTGGAATATTCATGTATGACCCCATTAAATCTTTTATAATCACATATTTGATCTTTTATCTTGATTCAAGTCAAACACTTTGACCATCTTGTCAAGTTTAAAATATCCCATTTTTGAGTTGCTTGTTTCGATCCAAAATTGAACTTTGTAGTTTGTAGACTTTATTTGAATTTTTGAAGTTATAAAGCCCTTTAGGTTGTCACGTACACATCCTATGATGTATTTCCTTTAAGGAATATATTTTCTATATTCATATGCCAAATATCTTAGTCTATTTTACTACCAAAACAAGCTCAAAAATTGGTAAAGGAATTTCTATATGTTCAACAACTTGAACTTGATTTGAAATTATTATCTAACCAATCTATCCTTTATGTTATCCATGTAGGCCTTTGCTACAAGACCCTATTATACCCTTTAGGTATTACCCCTTTAGGTGACACTATCAAGGTCCTACCTTGTTAGCTTACATGGTTTCAATATTACTCAAAAATAGCTTCTAGTTGACTAGTTGGCTCATCCTATTATGACCAACCCATCTAAATTGTTGGATTCACAATTCTCCAATCTTAGATGTGTTTTACGAAAACTATTTTATTCTATGTTACATGATGAAATAAAGATTCCCCAACAACTTGTGATTCTCTTGGTTCTCAGTGTACCTCTTTGTTGATCTCAAATATTTTTAGTTTTAATTTTCCTCCCACTATTTCTTTAGGAACTCAGTTATCCTATCAACAAAACATTTTTGTTATTGGATTGGGATTAATAGAAATACTTAACAATTATGGTTTGCTGATAAACCTTTTCAAGAAACTATTTTCTCAATACTAGTTTCAATCCTTTAGACATATTGGGACATTCCCAATTCATATCATATATGATGTCTAATAAACCATTTAGATGGTACATTATTTAGTGATAGGTACATATTTATGAGTATAATATGATTAGATTAATTGATAATTATATCATGACTCATCATGGTATGATTCCTTAATTTTGATATGTCATCATGTTCAAATGGACTTGACTTGTGATACGTTATCACAGTCCTTTCCTTGAAGGTACTCAAGATGTCGATGTAAAGTATTTCAACCTTTGATCTCCTCAAAGTTTCTTAATACTTCCATAAAAGTCATACTTCATTTATAATCTCCTTGAACATTTCAAGAAATTTGCATTTTACTGAGTACATATCATCATATTACCAGTAAATGGATATGAGATATGAGTAATTATCTATAGCATTCTTTCATCAGATCTTCACGCATCATATGTATGAGGTCTTAATGGAAAACTTATCCACCCACTACATCTAGTGAAGGATGACATTTCACTTTGTGCATAAATAAGACTTTGCATGTTTCCTTAGTTCAATAACCAAGGGAATCTAGATTAATATCAACATGCATTCTAGACATGCATCTCTTACATTCACGTGCAAGATGACTTATGCTAATGATAGTCTTGAGTTGTCAATTATATTCCTTTTGTATTAACATTATAAACATTCATCTTAAAATCTCTCGTACAAAGACCATTTAGATGTTTGGGCATTGACATATAAGATAATATCTTTTGAAATAGATACATTAATATCTCACTTTATTGATATATCATCTTTGTCATACAAGATGTTTTAAAAGTAAAATGTTTCTATTTGATTTCATAATGAAATAGCAGTTCTAATAACTTTATTACATGCTCATTGGTCTAGGATAAAATTTAAATGTAGAATAAATCTTCTACAACACTTGCTCCACCTTGTCCATCTTTGTACTTAAATGAAGGCCTTTACTTTTTGTCAGATCCTGTACATCATCATGTCAGATCTCTATGTGGTATCACATACCAAAACAAAGAAGTAATCAAATTTATCTTATATTGTTTATACCTGAAGAGGAGGCCTCAATGCCTTCCTTCTTCTTCTTTAATTCCCTAACCAGAGTGGGTCATTCCTTTTCCAATGTCCAGGCTAGTGACAATGGTGACAATCACCTCTTACTTTCTTCACACCTCCTTTTTCTTTGAGATCTGAAGACTTGGGATTCTGGCTAGCTTTAGAACCCTTTTTAGCTTTGCCTTTTCCTTTAGACTTTTCCTTTATCTTGATGATCATCATCACAGACTTGGTCTTGTCTCTCTTCATTTGTGTCTTAGTTGTTCTCAACATGCCCAACAACTCTGTCAATGGTTTGTCAAAGTCGATCATGTTGTAGTTCATGACAAACTGACTATATGAGTCTGGCAAAGACTGCAAAATCACGTAAGTTCCCAACTCTTGACCCAAGGGGAATCCCAAACTAGCTAGGTTCTCCACATACCCAATAAGCTTGAGTACATGAGGACCTACTGGATCTCCTTCTGCCATGGTGCATTTGAACAATGACTCAGAGACATTATATCTGTCTTGTATTGCCTGATCTCGGTACATGTTCTTGAGGTGTGTGACCATCTCAATCACATCCATATTTTCATGTTGCCTTTGTAACTCATAGTTCATGGAGGATAGCATCAGGCATTTGACATCCACGACAACTTCAGTATGATTCATGTAAGCATCCCTGCCACCCTTGGTGCATTTTGAGGTTGTTCATTTGGTTATGGCATTTCCCGGACATAGAGCTTTTGGCTCCTATGTGAGAACAATTCTCTGCATCATGAACTAATCATGGAAGTTTTTTCCAGTAGGTTTGTCCTTCCCAAGAACCGATCACAAGAAAATTGATTGTTGTTTGTTGCCATTTGATTCTACTAAAGAATTTGCAATTTTGTCAAAAACTCAATTTTGTTTTGATTTGATTTGATTTGATTAAACTTGGGTTATAAAATTAGGTCTTTGATTAATTATCATTCTCATTATTTTGATCAAATTGACAACCCTCAAGTATCAATTCAGAAAATTGTAGAGAATCAATTTTCTAATGAGCAAGATCTAAGATAATTCAACTATGGCTCGACCAACACCGCAAACACAGTTAATTATCAAGGTAGGCAACTTTTGCCAATTGCATCATATGTAGTTCTTGATAGATAATATGTGCAACTCCTTACCATAAATATATGTATACTTTTGGGTCCATATGCTCTGAGAATCATCAATTAAGCATGACCCAATAATAATACACTCCACAGAGGTGGAATCTACATTATTACCATCACACTTCCATCAGGTAGATGGCACACCACACAGAGGTATAACCTACACTTAGTCTGACAAGTTTTTTACTTGTATTGATATTGAAAAGCATCTTAGACTTAATATGTTTGACTAAGGGATTTATATTTATCATATATATATATACATATATTGTATCCAATCACCACATATATAGTATGTATCATATACATGCTATATCCCACAACGTAAACATGCAACATAAAAAATGGTGATGGTTATGGCCAGTTCTACTTATAATTCCTTGGAGCCACAAGGAATTACTATCACATAGGTCAATCAACATATCACATGTATGAACCTTCTGTTAGTGTAGATTTGTGCTTGCCAATATGGGTAGATCAGTTCAACCGTTGAACCAGTCGTCTTGCCTCTTTGTTGGTTGGTTGGTCATCATGGATGGTTGTCTAACCTCCTATTCAACCGATGTTTGGACTCCTTCCAAGTGGTAGGTTGGGTCTACCATGCTATCGTTTGACTCCATCATTCTATCCTCCATGGTCCTCCAGATGGTCGAATCGTCTCACAAACTGGTCGTCTCACCTGACGATGATCGTCTTCCTCATCATTATAAGAAAAGAAACTATCCTATTTCTATTGAATTATTACATTGTAAAGAGAAACCTCGAGTTACTTTCTAGGGGAGCAAACATACGAAGGAATTAATTTTACATTAGGAAGAATGAGGTGGAGGCTCGATACACAGACTGATATAAACAAGAGAAATTAAACCATCCAATCCCACACAGATATTGGGTATTGTCCATAAGTACGCTACACATCCACCATCAAAACCTCTTTTAGGGTGATGCATGTAAATTTAATATATATCATATCATATATATATTATTTTGGGATTATGTGGTCTTTGATCGGATACACATATGAGATAGTTTAAATATTCAAATCGTATGCAATAAATGAATGCTTAAAACAAAATTTGATCATATTCATTATCCTAAATCATAATAAATAGACATGGATCTGATACCTCTATTGGGAAATATGGGAACAAAGTATAGTAGCAAAAACAAAAAAAGTATCTATCTGTGTTTCCATAACAACATGATCGCATCAACTACTATGAAATAGGAAGGATGGTTTAGCGAGTTATACCTACACCTAGAGTAAGTCCAGTGATAACAACTCACTTAAATGCAACTGTGATGGAGTTGCTTTTGGATGGTGGCTGAGCAGCTCTTGGTCTTCACCATGAACAATGAACACGAGCAACTTCTATAGCTCTCCTGTGCTCTCTCCACAGACTGTAGGCTATCTTTTCTCTCTGAGTAGAAGCTAAAGGAATCCTACCTCTAGAGTAGTCCACACAGATCAACTGAAACTCATGTCATTCAAATAAACATATAGGAAGGAGTTGTTGTTGGATAAATTGGATATTATGATAAATCCCTTTGTTTCGATGATGACAAACATTTCATTCTTGTTGATCTAACGTGCTACTTGAGTGTTGCAGGAATAAAGTGGATGACAAAGTTCTAGGGAAACTATACGCTTGAATGATTGTAAATGTCATGCAATGTAATCAAATGTAAACTTGTAATGTACAAGTACTTAGATTTCATGTAAATCAAGCGTTAGATCTTCCCTAGCCAATCACCACACTTAGATAGGTCATCCCCTTCAAATAGGATCACATATGCACACTCATACACATACATAGTGCCTTAATTGAAAGATTGAAATAGGGTCAATCTCGGTCGACCACACTCCTCGACCGAGACACTCTCGGTCGACAAACTTCTCGACCGAGAATGACCCAAGTAGCCGTTAGACACAGCTGACAAAGTAGTTGGCAGTTGCAAATGAACGTTGATCCAGAGAGCCTATCGGTCGACAAAACTTCGACCGAGTAGGTATCTCGGTCGACAATTTGTCGACCGAGATGGTCTCTGACAGCAACTGCAGAATAAAGTAACTAGTCGTTACTAATGCACCTAACTTATTCCTAATGGCTAGTTAAGCACTTAGAAACCCCTAGAAGTTGTCTAGAACGTCCTTAAGCATCCATAGGCCATTCCTATAAATAGGACATGCCTTAGGACACCAAAATACACCTAAGCTACACTTGTGCTATACTTGAGCAAGCAATTACATTTGCAATCTGTTTTGAGCAATAGAGCAATTCCTACATTTGCTATTCATTCCCATTGCTCCCATTTCGTGTCCTATAGGCTAGCATCTCCTTACCACAGCACTTACACTTCTACACTCATTGGTTAGGAGATCAATACGCTTGATATAGGCAAATCAAGCCTTGTGCTTAAAAGGATAAGTTGTAATTTCTATTTTCCTTCTTGTTCCTTTTATTCTTTGTATTCTCCTTGCTACTCCTAGGGTTGGAGGCTGCGGATTGGAGAAGGTTCTTCTCGGAGGAGAAGGTGGACTTCAAGCTACTTCAAGAAGGCTATTGCACGGGAAGCTACTTCAAGAAGGCTATTGCAACGGGAAGCTACTTCAGGAGGAAGGCTGCTTCAAGGTGGTGCAATTACTTCTAGGTGAAGGCTGCTTCAAGGTTGGGCGATTACTTCTAGGTGAAGGCTGCTTGAAGGGTTTAGGGAGAGAATTGTAATTTTATGTAAAGTCCTTGCGAGGTAATAAAATTAAATTCTTTCCAAATCCCGGTTGGGTAAGCAACCGGGTAGTGGACTGACAACTTTAGTATTTGCTAAAGTTGGAACCACTCTAAATCCTTGTCCCCTTGTCCAATATTCTTGTGGTTGATTGCTTGAGTTCAATAATTGTTAAAATTAACTATAAAACTCTATTCACCCCCCCTCTAGTGTTTTTTCAGTTGGTATCAGAGCAGGCTTCAAGGAACCCTAACAAGGTCTTGAAGAATGGGTGACGGGGTGCTCAACAACCTTAATCTTGAAGGGACATTTGTTGCTAGACCTCCAATGTTTGATGGAACAAACTACACATATTGGAAGAGAAGGATGAAGTTCTACTTTCAAGGCATAAGTTGGGATCTATGGAGAATGGTGTCAACCCCTTATGAGCTACCTCAAATGGAATATGCAACTTGGGACACCAATACGGTAAAATCGGCTCAAATGAATGCAAAGGATGTAAGTATTCTTTATTGTTCAATTTCAGTAGGAGAATTTAATAGAATATCAAACTGTGAAACAGCCTATGAAATATGGCATAGACTTTCTATAACTTATGAAGGGACAGTTCAAGTTAAGAATTCCAAAGTTAGTATGCTTAAACAAAAGTTTGAACATTTCCGTATGGATCCAAATGAATCTATTAGTGAAATGTATGCAAAATTATCTTCTATTGTAAATGGTTTAAATGCCTTAGGTAAAGTTGTTCTTGAGGAAGATCAGGTATCAAAGATTCTTAGATCACTTCCTCCCAAATACAAGCCCAAAGTGACGGCCATTGAAGAAGCAAATGACCTCACCCGACTAAAGATGGAACAACTCATCGGCAACCTAGAAGCTCATGAGGCAACGTTAGAAGAGGAAGAAAGAAGAGAACGTGAACATCAACAAGGCAAAAAGAAGGACATTGCGTTCAAAGCATCAACCAAGGACATTCATGACACAAGTGAAGATGATAGTGAAGAAGAAACTCTCATTGTAAATGGTAAGCAATATAAAAGTTTTAAAACTAATAAAACTTCTAGTGTTTCTTCTTCCAGGTGCTTTGAATGTGGCAAAAAGGGACACATGAAAGGTGATTGTCCAAAACTCAAGAAAGGGAAGAAATCATCTCACAAAAAGAAAGAAAGAGCTTATAAAGCTGCATGGGATGATTCAAGTGATGATAGTGATGATGGAAAAGAAGAAGTAGAATGCCTCATTGCTACAACAAATGAAGACGAAGAAGAGGTAAGTCTTTATGATCTACCAAAAGAAGATCTAATTGCTAGTCTTCAAGATACTCATGAGAAATATATTGAGTGCAAGAAGAAACTTAAGAAATAAAATAAAGTAAATGATGATTTAAATGTTAAACTTCTTGCTCTTGTATCCGAAAATGAAAATATCAAAAAGGAAAATGAAAATTATGATCTTAAGTTAAAATCAGTAGAAGCTAATTGCAATCTTCTTTCCTTAGAAAAGTTAAACTTGCAAACTCAAGTGAATGATCTTCAGAAACAACTTGTTCTATGTTCACATTTAGATTATGATGAGGTTGTCAAAGAAAGAAACTCTCTAGTATCTGATTTAAATCAAGCAAAGAAAGATATAAACAAGAAGATGAATGATATTGCTAAGTTACAAAGAAATGTAAATGAGTTAAGAGGAAATGACATGCTTGAAAATATTCTGACAATTTCCTCTAGTTATAATGGAAGAAAAGGATTAGGATATGATCCAAGGAGAAATAAACCCAAAAGAGTTAAAGCATCCAAGACTAAGATTATGTTTGTACCTAGGAACACAATTCATAAGAAGAGAAATGAAGTTGACTCTATTAGTTGTCATTATTGCATGCATCTTGGACATTATTCATTTTCATGCCCATATAAGAAAAAGAATGATGAGTTAGCTTGGATTCCTAAAACTTAGTAGCTTAAAATTAACTAGTTGAGATTTGACCTAAACTGATTCTTGATATCATAATGTCTTATCTCAACACAATCGAGCTCTAGTGTACATAATCTCTTTTGCTTGAAATTGATTAAGAATTCTGAACATATTCCAGAAACTTGGTCGGTCGAGAATCTGTCGACCGGGTGAACATCCGGTCGAGAAATTGTCGACTGAGCATGTCACTGATTTACAGACTGCTGTAAAATTGCTGAAATTGATCAAAATTGCTATCTATTTGTGATTAATGACTGTACAATAAAGTATAAATCATGGAAATCATCCTTGAAAGTCTATATGAGATTAATTTGTTTATTCTCTAAATAATTTAATTCAAAAACTACAATTATGCTTAGTTTAAAGGAAATTTCCGTTTTATCATTATATGCTTTTATTGCTCTATCATTACATAGGCAAGTAAAATGATTCATTGGTGATATATGTCTTAGAAATGCTTGCAAAGAGCACAATGTTATAAAATGTTTTTGGTATCTTTAAAAGATTCGAAATATTCATCGTGCTTTCATGTTTTTATATTGAGTATCACTTAAACATGCATATGAATGCTTAATTGGAAATCTGCAATTTATGCCTCTTGGTTGAAATGTAATTTGACCAAGGGGCGCTATGGTCGTAGTCAAGGGCGACCTAAAATAAGCTTTGACAAAATGCTTATTTGGACATCATTTTATTATACTTAATCTTAGTATACTTTTGATAAAGGTCAAAATCAAAATTTAAAATTATTTGTGACCTTCGAAGCATCAAACTGCTTAAATTGTAAGATTAAGGGGGAGCTCATAACAACAAATTGGTTTAATTGATTAAGAAGCTTAGAAAAACATTGTAAACATCATTTGAAGCTTGTTACGACCTTAGTATTTTTACTCTTGATTATGAAGAAATCTATGAATTTCATAAAAATGATATATCTTGTACTTAAAGGAACTCTCTAAACTAATCAGGGCTTAACATCCCTTGCATTTGGTTGGAGACATTTTTATGTACTCTAAGATTAAAGGATTCTCATTTAATTTAGGGCTTAACATCACTTGATAAATGAGAAATAAATATACATACATCATAAGCTTAAGGGAATCTCATATCATTTCAAGGCTTAACATCCTTTGCAAATGATTGAGAAACAAATTGTGGATAAATTAGAAAAAAATCCATGTTCCTAATAGGATATCTATTTAAGGGAGAGCATAATATAAAATTAAGGGGGAGAAGAAAAATAAAATATTCAACTTGGATATCTTTTTGAAATGACAAAGGGGGAGAAAGAATATAAAATCAAAAATATAAATAAGTTTCATAACATCTTGGCCATCACTCACTTGCAAAACATAAATGGCTACAAAAGGTAATTTTCAGGTATGAAACTCACATGCTTTATATTTCCTTATTTCATATTTAGGAAATGTTTGTCATCTTCAAAAAGGGGGAGATTGTTGGATAAATTGGATATTATGATAAATCCCTTTATTTCGATGATGACAAACATTTCATTCTTGTTGATCTAACGTACTACTTGAGTGTTGCAGGAATAAAGTGGATGACAAAGTTCTAGGGAAACTATACACTTGAATGATTGTAAATGTCATGCAATGTAATCAATTGTAAACTTGTAATGTACAAGTACTTAGATTTCATGTAAATCAAGCGTTAGATCTTCCCTAGCCAATCACCACACTTAGATAGGTCATCCCCTTCAAATAGGATCACATATGCACACTCATACACATACATAGTGCCTTAATTGAAAGATTGAAACAGGGTCAATCTCGGTCGACCACACTCCTCGACCGAGACACTCTCGGTCGACAAACTTCTCGACCGAGAATGACCCAAGTAGCCGAATGACCCAAGTAGCCGTTAGACACAGCTGACAAAGTAGTTGGCAGTTGCAAATGAACGTTGATCCAGAGAGCCTGTCGGTCGACAAAACTTTGACCGAGTAGGTATCTCGGTCGACAATTTGTCGACCGAGATGGTCTCTGACAGCAACTGCAGAATAAAGTAACTAGCCGTTACTAATGCACCTAACTTATTCCTAACGGCTAGTTAAGCACTTAGAAACCCCTAGAAGTTGTCTAGAACGACCTTAAGCATCCATAGGCCATTCCTATAAATAGGGCATGCCTTAGGACACCAAAATACACCTAAGCTACACTTGTGCTATACTTGAGCAAGCAATTACATTTGCAATCTGTTTTGAGCAATAGAGCAATTCCTACATTTGCTATTCATTCCCATTGCTCCCATTTCGTGTCCTATAGGCTAGCATCTCCTTACCACAACACTTACACTTCTACACTCATTGGTTAGGAGATCAATACGCTTGATATAGGCAAATCAAGCCTTGTGCTTAAAAGGATAAGTTGTAATTTCTATTTTCCTTCTTGTTCCTTTTATTATTTGTATTCTCCTTGCTACTCCTAGGGTTGGAGGCTGCGGATTGGAGAAGGTTCTTCTCAGAGGAGAAGGTGGACTTCAAGCTACTTCAAGAAGGCTATCGCACGGGAAGCTACTTCAAGAAGGCTATTGCAACGGGAAGCTACTTCAGGAGGAAGGCTGCTTCAAGGTGGTGCAATTACTTCTAGGTGAAGGCTGCTTCAAGGTTGGGCGATTACTTCTAGGTGAAGGCTGCTTGAAGGGTTTAGGGAGAGAATTGTAATTTTATGTAAAGTCCTTGCGAGGTAATAAAATTAAATTCTTTCCAAATCCCGGTTGGGTAAGCAACCGGGTAGTGGACTGACAACTTTAGTATTTGCTAAAGTTGGAACCACTCTAAATCCTTATCCCCTTGTCCAATATTCTTGTGGTTGATTGCTTGAGTTCAATAATTGTTAAAATTAACTATAAAACTCTATTCACCCCCCCTCTAGTGTTTTTTTAGTTGTCCCTCCCATTGGTGTTCTAGTCACCATCTTGCTCTCCCACAACAACAGGTCTCAGTTGTTCTCTCCTATCGCTATCCCTCCCTTATCGGGTAGGATTGCTTGGGCTCTCTCAGTTACCACAACCACAGAGGACAAAAATTTTAGAGGAATTCATTATTAGTTGTCTGTATTGTTGTCTGGGAAGCCCCCAATACCCCTCTATTTATAGGAGGGATTAGGGTCAGGGTTCCCAATTTGTAGGGGTTCGTTTGGTGAGTTTTCATAGAATAAATGAGATTGATTTAAAGGATGTATTGAAGAGAGAGATAAAAGAGAATTCTAGAATTCATGATCAAAATAAAGTGTCATTTATAGGCTTTCTTTTATGGCTTTTTATGTGTTGATCAAATAGAAGTTCTAGGAGCTCCTATATTTGGAAATTTATTAACGGTTTATCCTTTTGGCAACTACACACACCAGTACCATGGATTTTGTCAAAACTATGATAAAAATATGGGTTAGTATGAGGAAAGAAAAGATGGAAAGAAATGTCTCTTAATGGATTTGTATTGTCGGTGTTTTAAAATCACGTCCCGTATCTATTGTTTCTTGTAACCCATTCTCTCTCTCTCCCACCCTTTCTCTTTACATTGGGAACAAGTAGTGTTCCACAAAGACTATATATATATATATATATATATATATATATATATATATATATATATATATATATATATATATATAGTCAGGATAGAATACACTCGAATGTATAGATCGCATGAATACACTCAAGTGTATTTGCATATCAAGACTATTTTTTGCAAAATGTAAACCATTGATCTTCACCATCATACTATAACTAGGATACAACAAATTTTGAGCCCATTTGGATGAGTGAAAGTCACTCATGCAAGGGCAACAAAATCGATGCACGAAACTAATTTGTAATGCATAATTTTTGTGGTCTTTATAAAATGACCTATAAATGTCCAAATGTGCTCAAATTTTGTGTATTAGCTATTCACAAGATGTTTAAGAAAATCAATGGATTAGATTTTTGAAAAAAATATTGCATCATGAAAAACTACTTGAGTGTATTCTAGCCTGACTCTCTCTCTCTCTCTCTCTCTCTCTCTCTCTCTATATATATATATATATATATATATATATATATATATATATACCATCGAAGCCTCACTTTCAACTCAGACAGGGTGCCCAAACCTCTACGACACCCTATCCAATCAAAGTGCTCGTGCCTTCACTGAGATGTCAGTGCAATGCCATGAGATTCAACCCCCCTTCCAGCTAGAGTTCATCTTTGTCAGCAAGTCTTAGAGTTAGGAGGTCATAGACTCACTTGGAAATAACTACAACCCCTAAACAATTGACTCCACGCAAACATTTTCCTGAGCGGCATGTTGGATGGCTCCAGCAAGCCTCCGACAAGCCTCTGCACTAAATCTTGAACCCAATGCACAACCCTACAATCTGTGGATGAAGAGGACGATCTGTGAGAGGATCTATGACATTTTCCACCCCTTTAATGCCACAAAGGTATGATTTCATGGGCTCTTGGTTCAACTTCTAGTCCTATATACCAGAGGAGATTCCAATCGTCGTGCTCCTCAACGCTGGCCTCTCCGACCGCTCAGAGCACCCCTTAAGGGTCGGGTAGGGATTGTGGAGGTGCTGGGATGTTAACCCGACTCTCTGACACCCTGGAATGTGGAGTTAATACTCTGATGATTTTGTCTAGGTGTGTGGTAGGCTGTCACGAGGAAGATGATGGTCGGGAGGGTTGATTACCAATCCTAACCCTGAGATGTTTGTAATAATTGTAGTAATCAATTAGTAGGTCAGAATGTATCAAAATTATATATCAAAGTGATAGGGAGAACAAGAGGAACACAAATAAAAAATCAATGCGACCTAAATATGTTTCCTATTTTAAAAATAGCTCCAATAAGTGATAAAGTAGTGATTAGCACATTAAAACCCTAGTTTTGGGTACTAATATGTCGGAAACATTAAAAGTTATTCTTTTGTAATATTGTTTAATATTGTTGAACAAGATGAAGAAATCAAGATGATCATGATGAGGAACTAGGACTTCAAGAGTGGATGATCTTTAATATTTGTAATTAGGATCTTAAGCCTCAATGATGTAACTTGCTTTAATCTTAATGTGCCTAATCTGAACCGAGTGATCATAATAAGGGGATATGGTAGATTGGATAATCATGGATACACTTAATATGAATTAGGATTCTTAAGTCATTTAAATGATAATCATGGGAATTAGGGTTTTGAGACATAACACTAATGGTAACTCGATACCATAGAAACTTAAAAGCTAGATTAGGGTTGAGTAGCGTTTTATCTAATTAAAGTGACGATGAAAAGTTAGGATTTACATACTTGCAGTTTTGAATGCTAGATTTGATTTCTTAGACAATATGTGTGGAGTATAGTTATATGATAATCTACTTGGCTCACCATTGAGGTACATGGTTATGCTTATGATTACATGTATTGACTTCTGACGTTTCCTGAGGTTTCTCAAAGATTGAACGAATGAAATATGTTAGATGTTTATTTATTTCATGCAAATTATAAATCCCCTATGAGTATCACATGAAGTAAATAATAATATTCTAAACCCTAAGATGACGTATATCTAGGGGTGGTGCACAAGGGCCCTGGAGGGGAAAGTGATCACGCCCAAGATAAAATATCTAGTAAGGATTAGGATATATAAAGAATATGCCAGTTCTTGTTTTCAATATTTCATGCTTATTATGTGATCATGTTAGTTGCACACATTATGGTTTCACCCCATGTACATGGTATAGTAATATGCTAACTGATGTTTTGTTTGTCGGCATTTTAGGTATATGTTTCACATGATAAAAGACATGAAGAATAAGAAGAAAGATATCAAAGATATTAAAGCAATACCAAGGAGGATTAGATAGATGATACTTATTCTTAATAGGTATTTGTTCCATGAGGTATATCATTTTACAATTTGTAAATGATATTTGAAATTTAATTTAAATGATTTTCTATTGTTTATTATTTGCAAAATCTGGATCCTTAGGAGTATAGGTAATGACTCTCAACTTTTCAGCCTTCCTTAATTGGGGGTTGCCGAAAAGTGAGGTTGTTACAGCCTCTATATAAATCTAACTATACCTAAACTTACTTCATTTATTAGAACTGATTTCAAAACTCTATGTAAATGAAACAATATTCTATGGATGTGGGGTCTACTAAGATATTTTGACATTAGCAATCTAATTTTTTTGATTTGATGTTAGATTAAGGATATTAAATTGAGGGATAAATCTATAAAAAGATTTCAAATAAGGACAATAAATACAAAGGGAATTCAATTAGTAACTATTCTATATTAAAGACCATGAATATAAATCAAAACAAGTTGTATCAGAAGGTTTGTTACTAAACATACCAACAAAATGTGATTTTGGACGTCCAAAGGCCGTGAAGACACCTTCTCTCCTAGCACTAGTGAGTGGTTGTGGTCATCATAGCCACAAGGTGTATCAAGAGTAGTAACCAAATCCATTTATATTGGGTTAACCCCACACATGTGGCATATGTTGGTATGTATGCCCAGAGAGCCAATCATGTGATGATTGTAATGGCATAACATGTAAATGATTTGATTAATAACAAAGGCAAGCCTCCAATTTATTTTGTATGTTCAGTTATGGGATACTGAATAACACAATAAATGTCTAGAGAATGATATTTCTTAATAACGTATGTCTTCAAGTATGTGACTGGGAAGAAATGAGATCATAAGGATGTTAAGAGTACATACATATATTCTCACTATGTCCCTGATTGGTTGTTGTTGTGGAAGGTTGATAGTCATCAATAACACATAAGATTAGAGTGTGAGTTGGTTGATGACAGAACCTCATGAGTCATGATACAATAATATTAAACCAAGCACACAGATACATGTTAGAGAATAGTATATTAGACAAACCCACCATGAGACGGACACATGGAAGCCATCATCATGGAAGTCGTGGTCAGCTCTCATAGTGATGTTGGTGGTTGTGGTTCTTAGACCTGAAATCACTGCACTCATCACATGTCGTTGAGTATGCTTTGACATCATAAAACATAGTCTTGAAACATGGGTTGTTATAACGGTGGTGATTGGGTGACTTTGACACATGGGGAATGACTGTGAGTGATAGAGATGGGATTTGTCCCTCCTACAGGAGTATGATATTCAAGGCCTCTTGATTAGTGAGAGTGAGAAAGAATGGACATACACATGTAAGACAATATATGATATTAAAATTACATATATCTCATGCAATATAATCTCATTCAAGAAATGAGATTGAATAATACTCAAGATGACTGCTCCATACCTCTAGTTCAATCAGGATATAAGTGATAAAGGAACTATACAAATATTGTAACACCATACATAGATTGTAGGTTGAAGTTGATCCACAACTTTCCATTCACATGGGTAGCACTTATGTGCGACTAGGCACCACTTTTTTCTTGTGATGTCATAAGTTGTTATGGGCATTCCCTGCCAACATGATATGGGACCTATAGGATCACACACATAGGAACTCATCTAAAAGAGGAGTTTGATCTTGAATGACAATTCGATTGATTACTAAAGCATTTAGGCATTCAATTCACTCAACAGATCCATGGATTGGGGAGCCAGATGAGCATCTCAAGTGTTGAGATGACTGTTTGGGTTTGAAAAACTAATAGAGGGGGGGGTGAATAGGGTTTTATGATTATTTTAATAATTTAACTCAAACAACCACAATTGAAATAATAAGAAGGAGACAAGGTGTTTAGAGTGGTTCCAACCTTAGAAAATACTAAGGCAGTCAATCCACTACCCGGTTGCTTACCCAACCAGGATTTTGAAAGTATTAAATTTTATTACCTCACAAGGATATTACATAAAATTACAATAATTTCTACACCCTTTGGACAGCCTTCACCTTGAAGTAGTTGCACCAACCTTGAAGCATCCTTCTTGAAGTAACTTCAAGCTCCCCCTTGAAGTAGCCTTCCTCTTGAAGTATCTTCCCATTGCAACAACCTTCTAGAAGTAGTCCAAAGATCTCCTTCTTCACCAAGAAGATCAAACCCTCTCCAATCCGCAGCCTCCAACCCTAGGAGTAGCAAGGAGAGTACAAAGAATAAGAAAGAACAAGAAAGGAAATGGAAATTACAATTACCACTTTGAAGCACAAGGCTTGATTTCCTATATCAAGCGTTTTGATCTCCTAACCAATGAGTATGGAAGTGTAGGTTTAGTGGATAGGAGATGATAGCCTATAGGACACGAATTTGAAGCAAGGGAAATGAGTAGCCAATGCTAGTGTTGCTCAATTGCTCAAAACAGATTTCCAATTGCAAGTATGTAAGCTCAAGTATTGCACAAGTGTGTGTTAGGGTGTCCTAAGGCTTGTCCTATTTATAGGAATGACGTACAAGTGCTTAAGGACGTTTTAGACACTTTCTAGGGGGGTCTAAGTGCTTAACTAGCCGTTAGGTATACATTAGTTGCTTTAGCAATGGCTAGTTAATTAACTCTGAAAATTGCAGACAGAACTCTTCTCATTCGAAGACTTGTCGACCGAGAGTCCATCTCAGTCAAGGACTTGTCGACCGAGGAACTATCTGGAGCAAGTGTATATAACATTCTTCTCCAACTGCCAACTACCTTGTCTACTGTGTCTAATGACTACCTGGGTCTTTCTCGGTCGAAGAAGTTGTCGACCGAGAGTGTCTCGGTCGAGGAGTTTGTCGATCGAGAATAACCCTGTTTCAACATTTTAAACTAAGTATTAAGTGTATGTATGAGTGTGCAGATGTGACACTATTATGGGGGATGACTTATCTAAGTGATGTGATTGGCTAGGGAAGATCTAATGCTTGCTTTACATGATATCTAAGTACTTGTACATTATATGCTTGTACACATTTTTACATTTGATTACATTCATGACTTAAAGTAATTTAGCATATAGATCTTCCAAGTATTTGTCATCCACCTTATTCCTGCAACACTCAAGTAGCACGTTAGATCCACAAGAATGAAATGTTTGTCATTATAAAAACAAAAGGGATTTAAATGATGTCCATTTAGTCAACAATCTCCCCCTTTTTGAAGATGACAAACATTTCCAAAATATAAATCAACTAGTCTTTAAAATGAGTTGAGTTTCATACCTGAGATTTACTTTGTGAATTTCTTCTCTTGTTTATGAAATGTGTGCTTATTATTCCCAAAGAAGTATGGAACATAGAATCCAATTCTTTAGGGAATATAGAAACTTTTAATGTAAAGCCAAGAGATTATGAAACTCATTGATTGAGTTTTTCAAAGTTACCATTTTAAGATTTACATTTATTTCTCCCCCTTTGTCATTTCAAAAAGATATCCGTTAAAATGAGTGTAGAGAAACTCCCCCTTAATTTGTTATCCCCAAAAAATAACCGACAAATCTTTTGAAAAAAAAATGTCCATTCAAAAGTAACACGATTAAGACGTTTTTAAGAAGCACAGATATCAAAGAAAACATCCTCTAAGGGAGTGATGAGTAGTTGCTTCCTTATTTTGTTTTATTGGTCTAGTGGAAGCAGTTTTGTGTAAATATTAGCCAATTGATCTTCCGTATCAACATGATGAAGGGATAAATGATTTTTAGATATATGATCCCTTAAAAAGTGATGACGGATTTCAATATGTTTGGCTCGGCTGTGCAAAATAGGATTTTGTGCTAAGTTTATAGCGCTTGTGTTGTCACAAAAGATAGGCGTGGATGAAAAAGTAAAGCCATAATCGTTTAACACTTGTTGCATATAGAGCACTTGAGCACAACAAGATCCAGCTGCCATATATTCAGCTTCAGTTGTAGAGAGGGAAACCATATTTTGTTTCTTACTAAAGCAAGATACTAAGGCTCTTCCTAACAAGAAATAATTACCACTTGTGCTCTTGCGATCAAGTCGACAACCTGTGTAGTCGGCATCAGTGTAAGCCTTAAAATCTAAGGATTGTCCTTTAGGATACCATAAACCATAACATGTGGTGCCGACTAAGTATCGGAAAATCCGTTTGACGGCTTGAAAATGAGTTTGCATAGGCTGTGATTGAAATCAAGCACAAAGACCAACTAAAAACA
Organism: Alisma plantago-aquatica; assembly: GCA_963693085.1. Lineage (NCBI taxonomy): Eukaryota > Viridiplantae > Streptophyta > Magnoliopsida > Alismatales > Alismataceae > Alisma > Alisma plantago-aquatica. The sequence goes on along the minus strand of OY856412.1, from coordinate 778,347,705 downwards.
TGATGTCCGGTCTAGAGGCAGTTAAGTAAAGCAAGCTACCAATCATGGCTCTATATAAGGAGTCATCAATAGGATCACCATTCTCATCCTTATCATTTTAGTGGAGGTAGCCATTGAAGTGGTAGCATGTTTGCACTGGTCCATCCCAAAACGTTTTAAGAGTTCATTGGTGTACTTTTCTTGGTTTATAAAAATCCCGGCATGCATTTTTTTAATTTGAAAACCAAGAAAGAAAGTTAGTTCACCCATGAGGCTCATTTCGAAATCTTATTGCATAATATCACTGAATTGTTTGCATAATGATTCATTTGAAGCACCAAAGATAATGTCATCAACATATATTTGAACAACTAGAAAATCAGATGCATATGTTTTGAAAAATAAAGCAGAATCTGAATTTCCAATAGAAAAATTATTATCAAATAGATAGTTTTTGAGCCTTTCATACCAATTTCTAGGTGCTTGTTTTAAACCATAAAGTGCTTTCTTAAGTTTGTATACATAGTCACCTTTTTTCAGTATTTCAAAACCAGGTGGTTGTGCAACATATACTTCTTCTTGAATTATTCCATTGAGAAATGCACTTTAGACATCCATTTGAAAAAGTTTGATGTTTTTGTGTGCAGCTATACCTAATAGCATTCTAATGGCTTCAAGTCTTGCTACTGGTGCATAAGTTTCATCAAAGTCTATCCCTTCTTGTTGATTATATCCTTGTGCTACTAATCTAGCTTTATTTCTTACCACTTCCCCTGCTTCATTTAATTTATTCCTAAAAACCCATTTAGTTCCAATGATGGTTTTATCTTGTGGTTTAGGAACTAAGTCCCATACATCATTTTTAGTGAATTGGTTTAATTATTCTTGCATTGCCATTATCCAATAGTCATCTTTGAGAGCTTCAGTCACCTTCTTAGGTTCAATTATAGAAACAAATGCCATATTTGTAACATCTTTAAAAGAAGAACGGGTTTTGACCTTATGATTCAGATTTCCAATGATCAATTCTTGAGGATGATCCTTAATAAGTCTAGGAACAGATTGTGTCTCAACTTGGTGATTATTATTAGTATTTTTGTCACTATCATTTGGTATGGATAAATTTTCTAATTGATGAGTGAGATCAACTATTTCAAGATTTTTAGATTGTGGCTCTTCATGAAAAGAAATGTGAATGGATTCCTCAACTTTTCTAGAAATAGTGTTGTAAACTCTAAATGCTTTGCTAGAGGTGGAATATCCCAAGAAAAAGGCTTTATGTGATTTAGAGTCAAACTTGTCTCTATCCTCTTTTGTGTTTAAGATATAGCATGTTGATCTGAACGTATGAAAATAGTCAACCCTAGGTTTCTTAGTATATATGATTTCATATGGTGTTTTCTTCAAATAAGAGTGAACCGTTACTCTATTTAGCACATAGCAAGCTGTGTTTACTGCTTCAGCCCAAAATGTTATAGGTGTATTATGTTCAAGCATCATAGTCCTAGCCATTTCTTGTAGTGATCGATTTTTCCTTTCAACTATCCCATTTTGTTGTGGAGTGCGTGGAGTAGAAAAGTTGTGAGTGTAGCCTTGAGATGTGCAAAATTCTTCAAATAAATGGTTCTCAAATTCTCCACCATGATCACTCCTAATTGTAAATATTTTGTTTTGTAATAGATTTTCAATCTTGGAACAAAATTTTATAAAAACTTGAATTGTGTCATCTTTGTTTGCGAGAAAGTGTACCCATGTATATCTACTATAATCATCAATAATAACAAAACAATATCTCTTGCCACCAATAGATTGTGTCCGCATAGGGCCAAATAAATCCATATGAATGAGTTCTAGGGATCTACAGGTGCTAAGTACATTTTTGGGTTTAAAAGAGATTTTAGTTTGTTTACCCAAAGTACATGGCTCACAATTTTCAGTTTGATCAAAAGATAAATTAGGCAAACCACGAACAAGATCATATTTAACTAGCTTTTTAATAACAAGTGAACTAGCATGACCCAATTTTCTATGCAATAGTTGTAAAGAATTTTCATTTGCAAGTAAGCATTTTCCAACTACAGATTGCATAGAGTTAGGTCTAATAATATAAAGATTTCCAACTCTTTTTCCTTCATAAACAAGATTTGTAGTATTTTCTATTAGTAACTTGTAGCAATTTTTGTTGAATAAAACATCATATCCACTGTCACATAATTGACTAACACTTATTAAATTATGGTGCAAGTAATCAACAAGTAAAACATTCTTTATTTCAAGATTTGTACCAATATTACATATTCCAACAATTTTACCTTTACCATTGTCTCCAAAAGTGACTGTCCCACTTTTCTTTTCCTCAAAAGTTTGAAATGCCTCCTTGTTTCCGGTCATGTGTTTGGAACATCCACTATCAACCACCCAATCCTACATTAAGATGTAAGTTTTGGTACCCATGTGATGGTCTGTTAAGGTTAGGTGCATTTAATTGCAAACTGAACATGTTTTAACAAAGAAAACTGATCAGAACTTTATTCGGTCGACAAAAGTTTGACCGACAGGTGTCTCGGTCGACCAATTTGTCGATCGAGAAAGTTGTTGTTTTACAGATTAAAACTGAATAGAGGCAGAAGTCTATTCGGTCGACCGTTTTTTGATCGATTTTAGCTCCGATCGATCATTTCTCGACTGGAGTAGTTTCTATTTTACTGAGATTTCTACTGTAGATTTTAGTTTGCCACAGGCATTCACTCGGTCGAAGTTTTTCTCGACCGAGAGTATCTCGGTCGAACTATTTGTCGACTGAATATGATTCTGTTTGATTCAGTAATTTGTTTATATCAGTTCTGAATATAAAACAATACATTAAGCTATTGGTTTAGTTGAGATAAAATATTTTAATGTTCAAAGGTAAGAATTAGATCATATCTCAACTAAATTACATTCAAATCTTCTATGTTTGTGGTTTGGGAACCCAAACTAACTCAGAATCCTTCTTCTTATAAGGGCATGAAAAGGAGTAATGTCCAAGACGTAGACAAAAGTGACAAGAAATAGAGTCAATTTCATTTCTCTTTCTAGGATTTGGAATTTTGTTCTTAGGGACAAACATGGTCTTAGTCTTGTATGCTTGAGTTCTTTTGGGTTGATGGAGTTTTCCTTTTGGAATATATCCCAAGCCTCTTCTTCCATTGTAGCTAGAGGAATTTTTCAGAATATTATCAAGAATGACATTTCCCTTTAAGCCATTTATTTCTCTTTGTAGCTTAGTAATCTCATACATCTTTTTATTTATATCTATCCTTGCTTGTTCTAAATCAGATAATAGAGAGTTTCTTTCTTTAACAACATTGTCATAATCTAGATGATTACATAGAATAGGTTGAGTCTGAAAATTGTTTAGTTTAGCAAGCAAATCAACCTTTTCTTGAGAAAGAACATCTTTATTTGTTTCTAAAGTAAGTAACTATATATTACAATCATTTAAAGATGTTTTTAAAGACATATTTTCTAGAGAAATATTGTTCTTTTCAGAAGAAAGATCATTTAGTCTAGCATATAATTCCTCATTTGTTTTGGTGATCTTCTTTAGTTTCTTTTTGCAGTCAACATACTTGTCATGAGTTTCTTGTAGACTAGCAATTAAATCTTCTTTTGGAAAATCAAGAAGGCTTACCTCTTGGGAATCGTCATCATCTTCTTTTGCCATGAGACATTCCACCTTCTCTTCTCCACTTTCACTATCACTTGACTCATCCCACGCAGCTTTATAAGCTTTTTCTCCCTTCTTTTTGTGTGAGATTTTCTTTCCTTTCTTTTCTTTAGGACATTCATTTTTGAGATGTCCTTTCTTTCCACATTCAAAACACCTAGGAGGGGAAGAAGAAGAACTAGCAATTTTGTTAGATCTAAATCTTCTATATTTCTTACCATTAACAATTAGGGCTTCTTCTCCTTCTTCTTCACTTGTTTCATCACTTTCTTGGGTGATGTTCTTTGAAGATTTTAGAGCCACATCTTTCTTTCTTCCTTGTTGCAGTTCACGCTCTTGTCGTTCCTCTTCCTCCAAGGTTGCCTCATGTGCTTCTAGGTTGCCAATGAGTTGCTCCATCCTTAGTCAGGTGAGGTCATTTGCTTCTTCAATGGCAGTCACTTTGGGCTTGTACTTGGGAGGAAGGGATCTAAGAATCTTTGACACCTGGTCTTCCTCCCTAATCACTTTGCCTAAAGCATTCAAACCATTCACAATGGAAGAAAATTTTGCATACATTTCACTAATAGATTCATTTTGATCCATACGAAATTGTTCAAATTTCTATTTAAGCATTCTAATTTTAGAATTCTTTACTTGAACAGTTCTTCATATGTTATAGAAAGTCTATGCCATATTTCATAAGCCGTTTCACAATTTGATATTCTATTAAACTCACCAACGGAAATTGAGCAATAAAGTATACTTACAACTTTTGCATTCATTTGGGCAGACTTTACCGTATTGACATCCCAATTTGCATACTCCATTTGAGGAAGTTCATAAGGAGTTGATACCATTGTCCATAAGTCCCAACTGATTCCTTGGAAGTAAAATTGCATCCTCCTCTTCCAGTAAGTGTAGTTAGTTCCATCAAAAGCTGGAGGTCTAGCCACAAGTGTTCCTTCCAAGTTGAGGTTGTTGAGCAACCTGTCACCCATTCTTCAAGACTTTGTTAGAGTTCCTTGAAGCCCTGGTCTGATACCAATTGAAAAACCACTAGAGGGGGGGTGAATAGGGTTTTATGATTATTTTAATATAATTTAACTCAAAACAACCACAATTGAAATAATAAGAAGGAGACAAGGTGTTTAGAGTGGTTCCAACCTTAGAAAATACTAAGGCAGTCAATCCACTACCCGGTTGCTTACCCAACAAGGATTTTGAAAGTATTAAATTTTATTACCTCGCAAGGATATTACATAAAATTACAATACTTTCTACACCCGTTGGACAACCTTCACCTTGATGTAGTTGCACCAACCTTGAAGCAGCCTTCTTGAAGTAACTTCAAGCTCCCCCTTGAAGTAGCCTTCCTCTTGAAGTAGCTTCCCGTTGCAACAGCCTTCCAGAAGTAGTCCAAAGATCTCCTTCTTCACCAAGAATATCAAACCCTCTCCAATCCGCAACCTCCAACCCTAGGAGTAGCAAGGAGAGTACAAAGAATAAGAAAGAACAAGAAAGGAAATGGAAATTACAATTACCACTTTGAAGCACAAGGCTTGATTTCCTATATCAAGCGTTTTGATCTCCTAACCAATGAGTATGGAAGTGTAGGTTTAGTGGATAGGAGATGCTAGCCTATAGGACACGAATTTGGAGCAAGGGAAATGAGTAGCCAATGCTAGTGTTGCTCAATTGCTCAAAACAGATTGCCAATTGCAAGTATGTAAGCTCAAGTATTGCACAAGTGTGTGTTAGGGGATGACTTATGTAAGTGATGTGATTGGCTAGGGAAGATCTAACGCTTGATTTACATGATATCTAAGTACTTGTACATTATATGCTTGTACAAGTTTTTACATTTGATTACATTCATGACTTAAAGTAATTTAGCATATATATCTTCCAAGTATTTGTCATCCACCTTATTCCTACAACACTCAAGTAGCACGTTAGATCCACAAGAATGAAATGTTTGTCATTATCAAAAAAATAGGGATTTAAATGATGTCCATTTAGTCAACAGGGTTATCAGGCTAATCCAAAATCTAATTAGCTTAGTTCTACCTTATGAACTAACCAGTTCAAGTTGTTGAAATGATTGGCTCAACTTGACTCACTAGATGGGTGTATGGATGAGTGAGATAGATGTCTCGCATGGGTGAGATGGATCAGTTAGGCGGAATGAAGGTTATCATTGTTTCCTAAACTTGTTTTGATTGCACAATGCTTGTGGTGTAATGAATTAATATGTGATATTAATTGGAATTGAATTGCCAAATTCATGTGTGATAGGGAAATTACCTCACAACCATCTCGTAGTGCAAGACAACCATGTTGTGCACCAGACTATCGTATGGGTGTGCCAAATGACTGTTTGGAGTGTTGTAGGCTTCCAAACTTCTAGAATTGTTGCGAAAATTCAAGATCTTCAGCCCTTTCCACTCCCACACAGACTGGGAACCCTAACCCTGGCCTCTACTATAAATAGAGGGGTACTGGGGACTTCCCGAGGCACAACACAAACAAATGAGAATTAGTTGCTCTGATAATTATTGTCCTCTCTAGTTGTGATAACCACGAGTGCCCAAGAAAATCGTACCTGACTAGGAAGGGATAGCAAAGGAGAGAAACAACTAAGGATCATTGTTGTGGGCGAGCAGGTTGGTGACTAGTACATGAACAAGAGATACAACTCCTTCATGTATATTCCTATAGGATGATATGAGTTCTAGTTGGTTTGTGTGGACTACTCTAGAGGCAAGAGTCCTTTGGCTAGTGCTAGGAGGGCAACATCAACTAGCAGTCTGTGGCAAGATCTGAGGAGCCGCTGCAGTAGTTTTCAGAGTATGTTGTCTATGGAGGAGAAGTCAATCGAGTCACAGTGCAAACAAGAGCTGCACATACACCTTCCAAGAAATAGTGCACATCTACACCGATAAGGATCGTCGCTTGACTTGCTCCAGGACCAGGAATATCTTTGTGAAACCACCCTTTCCATTGCATAGATATTGACACGATATGTTGGTTAATGGGAAATATGTCAGTAACAATTTTGTTTTCACTGCCTATTTCATTTTGTATTCCCTACAATTGTATCAAAGCCAGATCAATTAATTATGTTTTGGGATAATTGATATGATTGGATTTTCGGTTTTATTGAGTTTATTTATTGCATGTGATACGAATAGTTTAACTGGTCGATGTCCACATCTGTCTAAATCACTACATAAGAACCCAAATATATATATATATACATATATATATACATATATATATATATATATATATATATATATATATATATATATAGAGAGAGAGAGAGAGAGAGAGAGAGAGAGAGAAGTTAGGCTAAGTGTACACTCAAGTGTATCGGAGGCACCGTACACCTCAATCATTTTTGAAGATGTAGTAAAATTTTGAAAAATATAAACAATTATTCTTCTCAATTATCATAAGAAAATACTATATAATAAATTTTAGCTCATTTGGACACTTATAGGTCGTGCATCTAAAGGAGGCAAAAATCATGTATTTCAAATTAGTTTTGTGCGTTGATTTTGTTTTCCTTGGATGAGTGGCTTACACTCATCCAAATGAGTTTAAATTTTTGATGCGACATATTATTATTGTAGCCATGAAGATCAATGGATTAGATTTTGAAAAAAACAAGGTCTAAATAGGCAAACACCATTGGGGTGTACGGCGTGATCTGTACACTCAAGTGTATTCTATCCTGACTCTCTCTCTCTCTCTCTCTCTTTCTTTCTCTCTCTCTCTCTCTATATATATATATATATATATATATATATATATATCTATATATATATATATATATATATGCAATTTACATGCATCGCCATAAAATTGGTTTTAATGATGGATGTGAAGCATCGTTATGGCCAAAACCCCAAATCTGTGTGTGCATGGTTGTGGTTATTTATTCCTATTGTTAATTGGTCTACGTACCAAGCCCCTCTCTCTTTTCCAAATGTAAATTAATGCTCTTATTCCTATTTTCCCTTGAATGTAACTCGAGGTTTTCCCCATATATAATATAATAAGAAATAGGATAATTTTAATTTATGTTTTGATGTGAGATAATGATCTGCACAAAAACAAAATGAGCAGCTCATGAGACGACTCAGTCGATTGGAGGATTGAGGAATCCATACGACAGGAGGATGAAATGATTGATAGGTGTCCCAACCGACCTCTTGGAGGTGTCTAGACGCTACTTGGACCTAAGAACCAAACGACTATTTCAGAAGAGCCCTACTAAGCGACCAAGAGGTAGCCAATCAGTTCATGAGTTGAACCGATCAACCTGAATTGGTTTGAGAACATATTTTCACCAACAATTGGTTGCATATGGTGTGGACCATAGGTGGAAGTAATTCCTTGTGGCTCAAAGGAATTACATTAGTATGACTGTAACCATCACTTGTGTGTTTTATTTATTGCATGTTCACATTTGTGGTTATAGCTTGTATATGATATGTACTATATATGTTGTGATTGGATAAATTATATGTATTTATATATACAAAGCCCCTCAATTATGATATCAACTCTTAGATGCTTTCCAAAAGCACCACATATGAAAAGCTTGATCGACCAAGCATAGGTTCTTCCTCTGCACAATGCGCGTCTATCCCGTGGAAGTGTGATGGTAATAATGAAGGTTCCACCTCCGTGGGATGAATTACTATCGTGTCGGCTTTTGGGTCAGGCTTGACTGGTGATTCTCAGAGTGCCTGGGCCCAAAAGCATGCAAATGATTATGGCAAGGGTTTGTGCATATCATCTACTGTCCAGAATTGCATATGATGCAATTGGCAAGAGTTTCCTACCTTGATGATTGATTGTGTTTGCAGTTTTGATCGGACCACAATTGAATTATCTTGGATCTGGCCCACTAGAATATTGTATGCTGCAATATTCCAAATTGATACTAAGGAATATCAATATGAATAAAATAGTGGGAGTGATAATAATTAAACACCAAATTAATATTGTCATACTTTTCAAATCAAATCAAATCAAATCAAATCAAAAGGATTTTGACAAATGCAAATTTTCTTTGTATAATAAAATGTCCAACACAAACATGTTCTAATTGTGATCAATCCTTTAGAAGGACAAAATGGGATAAAGTTACACAATTGGTTAAGGAATTTGAGAAATGTTCTCATCAATGAGAGAAAGCTCTATGTCCTTGATAGATCAATGCCAAAGGAACCCACTCCAAAGGCACCTAAGGCTGTATGGATGCTTATAGGAAGCATGCCAATGATGCCATACACATTTGATTACCTAATTCTCTATTGTATGAACTATGAGTTGCATGGAAAACATGAAAACATGCACATTCTCGAGATGATAACACTTGTTAAGAATCATGTAAAGCAAAGAAGGTATAATGTCTCTAAAGTGCTAATTGAGTGTAAACTGACAAAGGGAGGTCCAATAGAACCCCATGTGCTCAGTGTGATTGGACATGTGGAATGATTGGGATTTTTCTTAGGCCAAGAGTTGATAATGAATATGATTATGCAAGTGTTGCATGAATCATATAGTCAGTTCATCAAATGCTTGACATGTTGATGCCAAAGTAAGGAAGAAGAAGGACAAATCCATGATGATGTTCAACATAAGTGAGTCCTAGGGAAAAACAAGGATAAAGAAGTGTTCTAAAGCTTAGCTGAAGCCCAAATCTTCTGCACTCAATATATGGAGAAGGGTAAGTGTAAAAGGAATCTGTCCTTTTCACTTAAAGGATAAAGAAAACAAAGTGCCACCACTATCACTTTTCTAGGAATTTGAAAGAACTATCCTCCTTATAGAGGATCTCAGGAAGAAGATGGAGATAGAGATCTCTACTTCAGGACTCAAGAAGAAGTAATCTAGAACTGTGCAGAGCATGGGTTGCTACCTATACAGTTGGGAGCTATCATTCATGGGCACATAATAGAATTAGTGAATTGCTATTATGTACATCCCATTGATGAAAATATCATGTGTCTTGTATGACAATAACATTATGTTTCATTTTAAAAGATATGATCTTTTATGGCAAAGCCCTATGTCTCCCAAACTATACTTGATAGTTGAAGAGACAAATGTGTATGACACATATACTGAATGACTTGATAACTCAAACAAACTGAATACCTATAGCACTATCATCAAAAGTGCATTAATGAGAAATGCATTTCTCAAATCCATATAATGGTTATCTAGACTCTTTTGGTTAATGAACCAATAGAGACATGGATGTCTTATTTGTTGTGCAATATGACAAAAGCATTTTCACTAGATGTTGTGGGAGATTGACTATTCCATTAGGACTAGTACATACTAATGTACATAGACCTTTGAGAATGAATGCTAAAGGTAGTTACAAGTATCTCATTATTTTACTTATGCAATCAGTAGATATTGAAATTTTTATTTAATAAAATACAAGTATGAATATCTTGAAGTATTCAAGAAGATCATAAATGAAGTACATAAATAACTTGGTAAAAGTATTAAGATACCTCGATACTAACTTGGTAAAAGTATTAAGATACCTCGATATGATCGATGTTGAAATACGTATACCAAGATTTTGAGGATCTTTTGGGAGATCAAGATAGTGTATCATGATGGACTCCCCCAAAATGCAATGATAATGTATCATTAGAGTGTATCACAAAGAAGGAATCACACTGTGTTAAGTCATGGTGTGATTATCAACATATCTAGCTAATCTTTTGATATTCATTTTGGCACATGCTTTACACTAAAACAATCTACCATCTAAAATGGTTCAAAATACATCATATGAGATATGGCATGGGAGGAGTCCCGATATGTCTTTTATAATGATTAGGATTTAAAGCTTGTATAGGAAAATAGTTTCTTAAAAGTTTTTATCCACAAATTACATGAATGTTATCTTATTGATTACAACTTATATTCTAACCCCACAAAAAAGTATTTGTTGCTAGGATAGCTGAATTCCTAAATGGAAAATAGTTTCAGAGGAATCAGTGGGAGTAAAAGTAGAACTCAAAATGTTCAAGACAAACAAGAAAACATAGAACCTAAAGAGGTATAATAGGAACAAGGAGAATCACAAGTTGTTGTGGAATCTCAAGTTCCTAATGTAAACATTGAACTCATAGTTCTAGTAGAACATGCCTTGAGTTTGAAAGATTATGATATCTTATAACTCAAAAGGTGGCGAGTTGATCATAGAGATGAGTCAACAACCTACCTAGAAACTATTGTGGGACCAAAATTTGAAAATGGCTTCAAGCCATGGGATCAAAGATGGACTCCATGTTAACCAACAAGGTATGACCTTATTGGATCCACCTAAAGGGATAAAACCCATAGGGTGCATTTCGATTCTTATAAGAAGACCAACATGAAAAGGTAAATTGGTCACAAAGAGTTTCAAACTAGTTCAAAGTGTTGAACATGATGAAGTCTTTTCACCAGTTACCATGATTAAATCCATCTGGATCATGCTTGTTGTTACAACTTAGTATGTCTATGAGATTTGGCATATGGATGTTAAAATTGCTTTCCTTAATTGGAACAATTAATAGGATGTGTAATTGACATAGCCTAATGGTTTTATAAATCCATTAATGCAAATAAAGTCAGTAGGCTACAAAAGTCAATCTCTGGATTGAAGCAAGCATCTCAGAGTTGGAATCTTCTATTTGACAAGACAGTCAAAGGGTTTGACTTGAGTCAAAATGAAGATGAATATGTGATTAAAAAAGATTTAATGGGAGCATATTAATATTCCACATAATGATAGGGAATAACATATGTATCCTACGAATATTAAAACTTGGCAAACAAAGTACCTTCTATATGAAGGGTTTAGGTGAAGCATCCTATGAGATATGGATCGATGTCTATAGAGATAGATCTGGAAAGCTTCTTGACCTAAGTAAGAGCACATACATTGGTAAGATGTTGAAGGGTTCAATATGCAAGACTTAATGAGAGAAAACATGTTCATTTTCCATGGAGTTAGTCTCTCAAGATCCTATTCTCCCAATTCTTATGAATAATAGGAACACATGGATTGATGCCATATGCATTCATAATTGAATCTATCTTGAATGCAATGTTACGTATTATCCCATTATCTCATATGTATTAGACATGATAAGAAGATATCCAATTGTCTTGTATGTATCGGACATGACAGGAGGATATCAAGTCATCTCATATTTATTTGACATGATGAGAAGACATATATATATATATATATATATATATATATATATCTACCCAACAATCTCGTATGTATTAGACATGATGAGAAGGTGTATGTCAGATACCAGTGAGAGTCACTGAACTACCATAAACAAAATCCTTGTATTATTGTGAAGCACTTAAAGGATTGGTTCCTTAGTTATGGTAATAAGGAAGAGTTGGATGTAAAGGGTTACACCCATGCAATCTTCCAAACTGACAAAATATTGCAATCTAAATTTATGTTTGACGACAAATGAGAACTGTAAGATAGAAAAGGTTATGAGATAATGACAATTGTTTGAATCTACAAAAGAAGATGAATATCTCTATGTTATAAGAACATCATAGGATATTGTATGGATCAAGAAGTTTTTAGGGGTGAACTTATGTGAGGTTCCAACCATTGATGATACAGTAGAAATACTTATGACAATAATTGAGCTACTAGTTAGACTGGGAATCTCATATAGCATACTATGACACTTCCATCCCATATGAGTGGTCGTATAGAAAAGAGATGTGAAAATTGCCAAATGCCAACTTAAAGGAAACATTGATAAACCTGCTATAAAAGCACTTCGCAGCAGGAGTATGATGGTCATGATAGGTCACTCAGGATAAGATCTATGGATGATTGTCTCTAAGTGAAAGTGGGAGTATGTTGGTATGTATGTCCAAAGAGCCAATCATGTGAGGATTGTAATGTCATAACATGTAAATGATTTGATTAATAACAAAGGCAAGCTTCCAATTTATTTTGTATATTCAGTTATGGGATAATGAATAAAAGAATAAATATCTAGAGAATGATATTACTCAATGACATATGTCTTCAAGTACGTGACTTGGAACAAATGAGATCATATGAATGTTAAGAGTATATATATATATATATATATATATATATATATATATATATATATATATATATATATATATATATATATTCTCAATATGTCCCTGATCAGTTGTTGCTGTGGAAGGTTGATAGATAGAAATAACACATAAGATCAGAGTGTGAGTTGTTTGATGATAGAATCTCATTAGTCATGATATGGAAATTACAAACCAAGCCCAAGATAAATTTTAGAGAAAAGTGTATTATATAGACCCACCGTGAGACTGACACATGTAAGCCATCATCATGGAAGTCATATTCAGCTCCAATAGTGATGGTGGTGATTGTGGTTCTTAAACGAGAAGTCACTACACTCATCACATGTCATTGGGTATGCCCAATTCGTTATGTATGGATGGTGAGACTCCATTGAGAGACAACCAATTCCAATAGACTTATTGAACGTTCCCATTGGCGTGCATCCAATAGGAATTGAACCTACAAATTTGCTTCGACATCATCAAACGCGAACCTAAAACATGGGTTGTTATAACGGTGATGATTGGGTAAATTTTATATATGGGGAATGATTGTGAGTGATAGAGATAAGATTTGTCCCTCTTACATGAGTATGATATCCAAGGCCTCTTGATTAGCGAGACTAAGAAAAGTATGACCATACACATGTAAGACAATATATGATATTGAGGTTACATATATCTCATGTAGTCTACTCTGGTTCAAGAAACAAGATTGAATAATAATGAGGATGACTACTCTGTTCCTAGTTCAATCTGGATATTAGCAATAAAGGAACTATACAAACATTGTAACACCATACACAGATTGTAGGTTGAAGTTTCTCCCCAACATTCCATTCACTTGGGTAGCACTGATGTGTGACTAGGCACCACTCTTTTCTTGTGATGTCATAAGTTTTATGGACATTCACTGCCAATGTGATATTGAACCTATAGGGTCACACACATAGGAACTCATCTAGAAGAGAAGTTTGATTTTGAATGACAATTAGATTGATTACTAAAGCATTTAGGTGTTCAATTCACGCAACAGATCCACAGATTGACTGAATGCACTACCAAACAACCATCTCACTCAGTGAGATGAGCATTTGGGAAGCTAGATGAGAGTCTTAAGTGTTGAGACAACTATTTGGGTTTTTAGGCTAATTAGAAATTGAATTGGCTTAGTTTTGCCTTATGAACTGATCGGTTCAAGCTGTTGAACCAATCAGCTCAACTCAACTCACCATACAGGCATCTGGGTGAGTGAGACGGGTGTCTCACATGGGTGAGATGACTGACTTCTGCAAAATAAAGGTTTTGAATGTTTCCCAAACTTGTTTTGATTGATTATTACTTGTGGTGCAAGGAATTAATATGCGATATAAATTGGAATCAAATTGCCCGATTTGTGTGCGATTGAGAAACTGTCATATGAACATTTTGTTGTGCGAGACAACTATCTCACACACCAGATGACCTTCTAGTTGTGCCAAACAACCATTTGGAGTGTCATAGGTTGCAATAATTCTAGAACTATTGTAAAAATTTGAGATCTTCCGGTCCTTTCCACTCTCGCATAGATTGGGAACCCTAACCCTGGCCTCTACTATATACAGAGTGGTACTGGGGGCTTCCCAGAGCTCAACATAGATAATTGAGAAGTAGTTGCTCTGACAATTGTAGTCCTCTCTGATTTTGATAACCATGAGAGCCTGAGCAAGTCCTACTCAGCTAGGGAGGGATAGCAAGGTTGAGAAACTACTAAGGATCATTGTTGTGGGAGAGCAGGTTGGTGACTAGTACACCAATGTGAGGGACAACTCTTTCATGTCCTATTATGTAGGAACACAGGAGTTCTAGTTGGTCTGTGTGGACTACTCTAGAGGTAGGATTCCTTTGGCTACTGCTAGGAGGGCAACATCAACTCACAGTCTGTGGAAAGATTTGAGGAGCCTCTGTAGTAGTTGTTCAAGTCTGTTGTCTATGGAGGAGCAGTCAGACGAGTCTCAGTTCAACTAGGAGCTACACATACACCTTCTAAGATAGAGTATTCATCTACACCGACAAGGATTGTTGTTGGACTTGCTCCCGGACCAGGTATATGTTCATTAAACCACCCTTCTCATTTCATAGTTATTGACGACATCTACTGGTTAATGGGAAATATGTCAGTAAAAATTTTGTTTCCACTACCTATCCAATGTCATATTTCCCTACAACATCATTCCATACATTAGTTAATTTCACATCCCTCATATATAGTTTGATCTTAAGTGAGGACATAAATAGCATATAAACTCATGGGATAAAAGGGGGAAATTTGATCTGCAATTGATTGTTACTTTCCTTATACTCAAATATCATGCCTTAAAGATTGTTGATTGTAAATAATTTTGCATAGTTTGTTAACTAGTTTCTAAATTATTCATGTTTAGATACAATACCAGCCACTATAAGCAATCTCCCATAATTCCATTGAACATTTAAAAAAATCCACTGCCTAAATGCTATGCCAAAATGTTGATGAATTTATCCTTACACCATGATTTGTTTAGGTTTTAGTTCATGATATTTTAATTTTGAATTCTCAGTGGAATCATCCTTAACAATGACTCCTAAACCATCCACAAATTTTCCTTAAATTTCATTCACTCATATCAAAAGTTCTCTTTTTCCTCATAATTCTTGAGTTTATACTCAACTCCCTATAATAATTCATTCTAAATATTATTACATATCTTCTTGTATTATATATATCAACATTTCATGTATCATTATCCTTAACCATTCCCTTAAGGTCTTAAGGGGTATATGTACTTTTGGAGTGATCTCCTTTCTGACCCTATGGGCCTTACGTTCTTTATGGAGTGCCTTTCACATTAAACTATTGGGTCTTAGGTACTTATGGAGGTGGCCATTATCCTAAACCCATGGGCCTTAAGTACTCATGGATTGCTTTCTCCTGGCCCCATGGTCCTTATGCACTTAAGATGTGATCACCTCCTGACCTCATGGGTCTTATGTACCTTTAAGCATCCCATATTTGACCTTAAGATTGACTTTGGGTTCTACCCAGCCTAGGGTTTACTGATATGCCATAGATTTATTTTGTTTCTCTTATTAATATCACCTTTTCTTAGGACAAGGTACTCCAATATCATTATGTTTTCAATATACCATGACTCAACCTACTTAAGAGAGTCTATAACTTAAATATCACGTAATTTCTTTTAATGATGTACTTTCAATAGACATTTTTCTAACTAAAATTTTCATTCTTATATATCTATGCATCCAAGGTACTAAGCCAATGCACACCCTTCTTTTTTAGATGTGGTGGCGGTTGAGATTACATACCTTAGATGTGCCATTATTAAATATCTTTCAATGTACCTTACATCTTCTCACATTCACCCTAGGATTATTCCCTAACATAGGTTTTCATTTTTGATATCTGTTGGTATTGTGTTTCTCATTTGTTAAGAAAACTTAATTTGATTGGGTAGGGGTAAGGGCTCCCATGCCTTATACCCATAACCTTCCATTATATTCAGTAGCTTTAGGTATACATCCTTTTAGGATGTATAAGGTTACCTAAAATTTCAAAATGAAAATTGTTCAACTCAACCTTCTAGGGAGGGTCCTAGCCTAGAGTATCTACTTCACTTTTAGGAGAGGTTAGGCTTTTATTCACAACCCAAACCCATGGGTTTACGGTTATGCCTCCCATATAGGTCTTTCCCCAATATTGGGTTAATCCGCCCCAGGTCAAGGAACCACCCCTAAAAGTGAATCAAGGGTCCTATATTTTCATTATGTCATCAATGGTTTCATATGTTTCACTAGTATATACTAAACCCATAATATGCACCAAGCAGGCATGACTGCTTATACTCTATGTACTTGCATGCATGGTAACCTACATGCATCCAATTTGTGGTATCCATACTAGATTACCCAACTCATTTGTATTCTTTCTTTCTTGTACCCCTACTTAGGATTTATTTGAAAAGCATTACTATTTCACCCACACTACTCCCTTTACCCAGGACTAGGGTCTAGGGTTAGGGACCACACCCTATAATTTAGGTTTTTATGATTTCCTTGACCCACTAACATTTTCATACCCTATTGGGTTATCCCATCAAGTCCTTTATAGACAATTGGGTTTTACCACCCATACTTAGGATCCTTCTAGGGTTTACCCTCAAAAGGGACATAAACTACATTCATGTTTTCACAATATTTTCTACGATTAACATTTTATGTGTTCTTTAATTGGTGGAGGATTCCATAATCCTAGTTCTTCTCAAAACACTAACTTGGGATGAGGAGAGGAGTGCATTTATTTAATTATTAAGAAGAATATGAGAAGTGGATGAAATTAGAGATGAGAATACTTAGGGAAATATTATTTTAGGAACATCCTAGGTTTTGGATAGACAGGTATCACATTGGATAGGGAGTCCCCATATACCAACTTAATGATGTGAAAGAAAATATTGTCATCCCCAAAGTAGTGATCCTTTCTAGACACCATTACCCTTAGGTTATGCCTAATAAATTTCCAATAATTATTGGAATTATTTGAAATTATCAATCATTAAATATTATTTGATAAATGTGGGATTTGATACCAAATGTAATGACCCCCTCTTTTTGGTGTCCCCCAATAAAGGTGGACCTAAATTTTCAAGGATCCATATGTATGAAATAATAAATAATAATAAATAATTTCTATTCACTGAACAAAGTTTTGATACAAGATGTATGATAAGGCTCCTCTAAGGATTTACATGAGTTTTTCAGAGAAAACTAACATATACATGGGATACTAACATGTATGAGAACAAGTACTAGAATATACAACTAATCCTCCAATGATCTTTAACATGTGTTCTTTTGGTGCCAACTTCTTGATATCTATGTCTTCCAATAATAGATGTTGATTAATCTCAAACATCGGTAAATAAATATGCAAATTTTGATATCTATGTACTTTATAAATGGTGCAACCAAAATGTGTGCAAGTGTTGCAACAAAATAAAATTTTTACAATGCAATATTTGCACATATGAAACTTGTATTTTCATTGCATATTGTAACCCATTATTGGTATGCCCTCTTGTGTGTAATAATTATCCATCCTTGGACTTATGTGTATTACACCCTAATGAGTGTAACCCAAGATTAAGAATATTCAAATTTACTTTATGTGATACTCATACTGGCATTATAATGAACTAAATTTAAATAAAAATCCAACAGTTTATTCATGGAATCATTACTTTGTAAATCATCTAGAAAACCATCAGAAGTCGATAATGTGATTATTCATAAATAGCCACATACCTCAAATGGAGTGATCTAGTAGTTATATCCATGAAACCCAATCATCATGTTATATTCAAGCAATTCACAATCAATCAACAATATATGCATGTATATATACTACCAATGTCTCACAAATCTAGGATTCATATGAATAAACTACTTTTTAATCATGTATTACTACATACTATTTGAACTAGCATCTGAATCAGGTGTTCATCCATTTTTATGTAGAACCTACGTATTTTTATGATCAAATTCATATATAATATAACCATAATTAGAGCAACTATGTATTTTCTAGGACTAACACACGATAAACATCTACAGATCAATGGATAATTTCCACATTAGCATTAAATCCCTTTTCCTAAAGTGTTGTAAGAGGGTTAGAGCTAATTGGCTACACCACATATGCACATGACCCCACTATGGCAATCCCTTTGAGACAGGATAAAGTAATGAATTGCTCTTGTCAAGTGATTAGATCTTCATGCCCTTGATTGTTAGTTTGGTCATTCTAGCCTCAAACTTCTTCTTCCTTACAGAGTTGGCTCTATCCCATCATGGAGAAGTCAACTAAAGGGGTTGACTCCTTGTTTATGGGCATCAGAGAGCCAGACAATGGTCCATGCCCTGCCATGGAGTCTCACTAAACTTGTCTGGGCTATTAGCCTAGTTAGAGGTGATTGGAAGGGGCATAATGAGGTTTGGGTTTGTATTGTAGTGTTCTGGTATTTGAAGCTATATTAGAGATGTTGGAATTAGTATATGGGCATCTCAAAGAGGTCTGATGAGTTTCAAGGTCATCCCAGAGTTTTCTCATCACTCCCTCAGCTCTGGTGCTTCCTTCCATGGCTCGAGACCAACTCGGACTCCTTCTAGCAACTTCCATAACACACAAAGAGAAGAAGGGAAGATAGGGAAATGGGGGGATGATCTTGAGTGTTAGGGTGCTAAATTTCCATGTCCTCTTGTGGAGAGATCCCCTGGTCCTTATACAAGTGACATAGTAGTGTTTTACGACTCTAAAACCCTATAGGCTGGTGAGGAGATAATTACCATTATATGTTGAGAAAAATCAATAATTCTAGCCTTTTTTCTAGTCCTAAGTTTGTTAGACAAAGTGAATTTATTTAAGGATAATCCAGAGGGTAGTTGGAGGAAGTAAGGGATGTGAGAGAGAAGTTGATTCTAAGGGAGAGGGAATTTAAAACCTTTTGGTTATTTGGGACAGCATGGGTTAGGAGCATAAGTCCCCTACATATGGATCTTCCCTAGAAGTAGAGATTTGGATCTGGGTGTAAGGAAAAGAAGAAGAAAAAATCCTTTCATGATAATCATCTTTATATAGATAAAACGCCAATCCATAGGATATTTATGTAGGTCATGTTTATGATCCTATTTATCCCAAAATTTAGGATTATCTTCCATTTTTCGTTGTATATAATTGTTCAAAGAACAAATCCTAAATGGTTATGTTTAATGTACACAACTTGGTTTACAAGGCCAATCTAGATAATCACTTAATTAATTGTCTAGGTCTCAAGATCTGTATCATCTAAAATTTCTTATTATCTAGTAGTATGATTATTTATCAACTAAAAATTACCATGAATATTAATCATGAGCACAAAGCACCAAACTCGTCATTATTCCCTCAAGGACCTATATGCAAACCTAATTAGTCAAAATGGACTAGCATTGATTACCAAGGCCCATGGCTCATACCTTGGGCCTTCTAAAGGGGCCATGAACTTAATTATAATATTAATCACAAAATTAAGGCTTGAACCATCATTATATCCCAAAATAAGACATTGCTATAATCTTAACCATTACTTAAATTGAAGACTTACTCTAATTATAGACATTAGATGCATCATTCATTCTAATATTAATATGCTTATCTTAAAGTGTATCTTACTCTAATTATCTTAAAGAAGATCACAATTTATTATTACCTAATTCATATAATAGAATCCAAAGATACGAAATTTTAGGATCTTAGAATGGATGTGCCTCAATGTTCTATTATGAGAATAAATTTCTTCCTTATTTGTCATGCTAATCGTGTTATTCTTTCCATGAGTGAGGAGTCCTTTCTCTGGGGTGTGTGAGGTAGCCCTACTACATGTTGTTGTTCTCTTTATTGGATCTATTATTGTATGAACCATTCTATATTTTGTGTAAACCTTTTTATTCTTTAAAACCTAGTTTGGCTGACTGTTTGGATTGTCTATCATATCTTGTATGTAGAGATATTCAAACCTAAGATCAAGGAAATAATTTGTTTCATGTTAAAATCTTGATGAGAACTCTAGAGCGGTATTTTTGAGGTGATAGGTAAATGTTCTATAGGTAACGTGACAACAAGATTAGAGTCATATATTGTCCAATTTTAATTATAAATCCCAAAGGTGGATTTAAGAAGTATCAACTTTTGTAAGTTCAACCTATTTATGAGGCAAGGGGAGAATGAATACTTCGTAAAGAAAAACCCATCACCTTGATGTTTCCATTCGTTGATACTTAAAAATGTAATCCAGAATTTTTGTTATCTACAAACTTAGTTTAACCAAATCAAATCCAACTTTTTTGTTAAGGGTATGTTTGAACCATTTTGGATGACTTCCACTTCTTGATCCTGGCCCAGAAAAGTGACAACTAGGGCCCTATGAAGGAATGAAAGAAGGGGTTTCTAAGCCCATGTAAGCCCACACTTGTGTATTGTAGATCCATCAACACACCTTGATTAGTTTAATTCTTAAAAATGTTATCTTATGGTTCTATCCTAAACTATGAAATGATAAGATATGTCCTCTTATGGTTGGATTTCCATACACTTCATTTAGATAAAACTTAAGAATTTCCTCTCTAGAGAATTTGCATTTGCAATAAATCTTGCATCAAATCTAGGACAACCAAAATTTTAAGCAACTTAACTAACTTGAATTTGTTAGAACTATTTTTTATATAATGGTAATATTGAAAATCCACTTGAATTAAAATCTACTTCAGCTATATCACTTGTGGTTGCCTACCATTGTTAGATAATTAAACTTAGAAGAAAAAATAAGAGAAATGAATAACTTACACGATTCAACTTGATTTGGGGAAGAACTTGAGCTAGTTAAACTATAGGTCAACATCCACCCATAATCACCTCTCTAGATTCAACCATGGAAGAGACAACTGGTGATTTTTGAAGTGTTTTACGTCAGATAGACTTATATGTCAGGTTCTTGGTAATTCTGCAAAACTTTTTTATAAATGAAGGTTTCGTTTAAATTTTGCTTTCGCAAATACAAAATTGATATCACTTGGTCATTTGATCTACACATGAGAACTAAAAAAAGGATATATATTCCAATTACATTATAGAGTTCATTAGTAACTAAAATTCCCTCAAAATCAACAAAATGATTTATAAAATTTATTACCATAATTTCATCCTTTTAGGTGTTTTCAGGTTCGTATCAATCAAAAAACATAATTTCAACCGATTTTAGGTTTTGCTACCAAAGTTTTATATGATCAACCTTAATTGGTAGATAGAATCTTCACAAGTTGTTAAACACTAAAAAACTATTTTTACAATACTTTGGGAAAAGCACATTATTTTGTAAAAATGCAAATTAAAAGATAATTAGGGTTTAGGATCTCACAAATCAACCCTCCTTTATGAAATTAGCCACAAAACCCTAAAAAAGAGAAGGGTAACAACGTTTGATCTCATATTCTAGTTCCCATTTCACTTTCTCAATACCATGATGATACTACATCAGTACAAGTAGTTTCTCGTGCCATCTAAGATTCTAGATCCACCTATCTAGAATTTGAACATTAACCTCCTTGGAAGAAACATCATTTGTAAATTGAACATCTAGATGCTAAATTGATTTATCTGTCTCAAGATGAAATTTTCCCAACATGGATACATTAAATACATCATGTAGTCTATCCATTTTATATGGAAACTACATATGATATGCCACCTTCCCAACGCACTATGTTGTAGGGTAGGATCCAATATATATAGGAGCCAACTCTCCATTTTTTCAAAAATCCAGAAGACCCTTCCAAGGTGATAGATTTAGGTACATTAAGTCTCAAGCTTGAAAATCAAGTGGGTTTCTACACTTATTAGCATATGACTTGTACCTTTCATATGCCACTTTTAGTTTCTACTAGATGATTTGTGTTTTGTCTATAGTTTATTGTACACTCCCAGGCCCGAAAAGTTGTCTCTTCCATGTTACAGACCACCACACAAGAGATCTACATCATCTATGATACAAATACCCATGTGCTTCCATATGTAAACTTTATTAGTAGCTATTGTTGTAAGTAAATTCTACTGATGTAAATCCTAGCTACCAAGAAAGGTCCACATGATCTCAACACATCCTCTATTGTCTGTACTATCTCATCCAAATATATATGTGCAAGCCCATTAGCAGAAAAAGTAGTCTTGATCGATAATAAATGTGTCCACTTTGTCAATTGATCACATCTACCCATATAGAATCATATCCCTCACTTCTCCTTGGAAATCCAACTATGAAATCCATAGTAATATGGTCCCATTTCCATTTTGGTGAAGGCAAAGGCTATAGTAAATGTGTCAATCACTCATTTTCTTATATAACCTGCTAGAAAATTGCACATCTAGACACATGATCTGCTGCATTTTTCTTCATTCATGGACATCAATATAACTCTTTTAGGTTCTTATACAATTTTATGCTTCCATGGTTCATACCATACATAGAGTGATGTGCTTCCTGAAGCACCATCCTTCTCAAATTAGCTTATTCAAATATACTAACCTACTATGGAAATAGACAACTTCATCATTAGAGAACTATAAGACTTCATGCCTCCTCTAAGTAATAACTGTCAAAATAGACTATGTCAATTGGTCTTCGATTTTTTTATCTATAATTTATTATCTTATATCTAGATTTATTTGTAGTTGTGCAAGCAAAGAACCAAGATGGTAAACATTTGTCTCCACATGCATCTATCTAGGTGGGAAACATATCCCTCCTGACTCAACCAATGTATACAACTATAAAAAATCTATAGAAGAAATGGAAGATGACTTTCTACTCAAAGAATATTCAAATACATCTTCCTTCACTAGGTGATAATCAATAGTACAGTCACATTCCTTTATGAACTATATGCGTTCCCATTTTCTCATAATCAACTCCCTCTATGTAAAGAAATACTTTAGTCTCTTATGATTTGATAGATATTGACACTTTTCCCCATATAAATAGTTTCTCTATCTCTTTAGAGATAATGCAATGGCTTCAAGATCTAGGTTATGTGTAGAGTAGTACTCCTGAGTTTTCTTAATTTGTCTTGAAGCATACAAAACCTACCTTCCTATCTTGTATCATAACACAATCTAATTCTCTCCTTGAGGCATAACAATATACCACATAACCTTTACATGTCTCAGGTAAGGTCAAAATAGGAATGGATGCAAACATCTCTTTTATGAGTTTAAAATTTTCTCACATTAATAATTTCAAAAAAAAAAAGATGCTTCTTTCCTAGTCAACCTAGTTAATGGCATAGAAATAGTATTGAATACCTCAATGATCATCTAAGTAGCCTTCTATACCAAGAAAGTTGCAAATCTCAGTGGGTATCTTTGGTTTCTCACACTGTAAGATGGACTCTACCTTTTTATGATCTGCACAAATTCCATTACTAGAAATAATGTGTCTTGGAAATGCAAATTTAGATAATAACAATTCACCATTTGCTTAACTATTCATTAATTTTATGTTCTCTCCATAGTTGTAGATATAATAATAGGTGACGTACATGTTTTCTTACATCAATATAATAATAAAGGTATCTTTTATGAAAACCACAAAAGGTTCATCCAGAAAGTGTTTGAGAAACCTATTCATCAGATCCGTAAAATTTGTAGGTGCATTGGTTTGACCAAATGGTAAAACCAAAAATTGATAGTGCCCATATCATATCTTAGAATGTGTATCAGGAAAATAATCAAACTTTATCATCAACTAATGATACCCATATCTGAAATCTATTTTTGAGAAAATTGTCGAACCCCTCAACTGGTAAAAAAGATCATCTATATGTGGTAATGGATACTTGTTCTTTATTATTGCTTTATTACAATCATGATAGTACTAGTAGCTAATCTAGAAATTGCTTGCAAGCCCTTTTCATCAGATACATAAATTTTGCAAGTGCATTGGTTTGGCCAAATAGAAAACCCAAAACTCATAGTGCCCATATCGTGTTAAAAAAGTTGTGCTTTGCACATCATTAGACTTTATCCTCAGTAGAAGACACCCAAAAGTCAAATAGATTTTTTAGATTTTTGTATCATCCCTTAGTTGGCCAAACAAATCACCTATGTGTAACAACATATATTTGTTTGTTATTATTACTTTATTTAACTACTGATAATAAATGCACGACTTCATCGACCCAACCTCCTTCTTACCAAATAGGATTGATAACACTCCAATGAGATGTGATCAGTTGGATAAATCCCATCTAGAAACTCCTAAAACACCTTAAACTCTCTCAAATCACCTAGATCCATTCTATATGGAGCATGTTGACACTACATTTTTTCTCACTTTGTTGAAATTCATATTAAAGTTTATTTTCTAGCTAATGGAGTTCATTCCTTAGCAAAAAATGGAGTTCATTCCATTTCCCCACATTTCAACATATGTTTTCACCCATTGAACCCATTGATTTCACCCATTTCCTACAGTTTTGGGTTTTCTTTTGAAAAGGTATTTTCTCTAGATTTAAGTAAAATTTTCCCTTTATCCCTATTCTTTACAAGATGTTTTCCATAAACTGCCTAGTTGGATTGACTTGCATAAAATTTTCATTTTTAAGCCCCATGGATATTTAATTTCCTTTATCTTCACAAAAAATCATTTCATTTTGAATCATAAGGAAGAATAATCCTAAATTAATATCCTACTATCTTACATCATTATTTTTTTTATTTTTATTTCATGTATGACTCAATCCCATGATCTTAACAATTTTATCTAAGAATGCCTCCAAAAAGATTTTGAAATATCTAGAGAATCAAACAAAAGAAGTATTTTTTTCTTTCTAGTGGACACCTGGGAGATCACAACCATCCACGGTGTTCCACATGATAGATTGACATGCTTCTCAAATGTGTTTCCCCTTGACTCATCACAAAAATGCCATATCTATAGAATGTTCCATTAGGAACTTCTAAAAAATAATTCAATTATATAAATGCCCTCCCATACCCACCGTATTTTGGGTCCCTTTTGATTCTCCAAACTCCAAAGAATCAGTTACCCCTCCCCTTTTACTTTCAGTGGTGCTCATGATTGCAGGATCATTCCTCTAACACAATATTTTCTAAACACCATTATGAGGAGTAATAATAATTTTAACTATCTTTCTTAACTTATAATAACCAATCTTAACTTCTTATAACTATTGTGATCTATTCATAAATGCTCATATATGTCTATTTGAATAAGTACTACTATGATGTAATGAATTCTTCCTCTTGATTCTATCACATTATATAGCATCCAATGTTGCTCCTAATCAAATTTCTTTCACATCATCTATTTTTCCTAAGCATCACTCCTAACCTCTCGGGAGGGATCTCCATCGTGGGTGATCCTCAGGTGATTACAAACCCCACACCAAAAAATTAGGATCTTTAGGTTAATGAAGAGAAATCCATAGTCATCTCCATACCAAAAGATCAATATACACAATATAACCTATTTTCTCACTTTTCACTGTTTTATTTTTAGTACTTAACTCAAAACCATCCTAACTCGAGATAGTAAAGAAAAGGAACAAGACTAATTTATCATGAGAGATGGGGTGCTAACACCTTCTCCATGCATATCAAGACCACTAAATATGATTTTGTCTGTGCTTTACATCTTTTGCCTTAAATGCCCATGGGTGGAGTCAAGAAACTTTTTTTTACATTTTTTATCACTGTTTTAAACATTTATTTTGTGAAGACGCATTCTAAGAATAAAATGTAGTGGCGACTCTGAGATTTATTGGATTCTATTGTTTTCTTGTGTTCAGTAACTATCAAACTAGCATCCTCAAAAGATTTTCTGGCATGTACAAAGATTGGCAACTCTTCTGAGGATATATCCAGAGGATATGGGTTGATTTTCCCTTTGTTTTGTTCTTCTGATGTCTCTATTTGGTTTAGGTTTTTTATCATTCCTTTTGATTTTTCCTTTTTATTCTATACTAGGTTTTCAATGAGGGTCTGAGACCAGGGTCAAGGTGGAAAAACATGGAATTCCACAAGCCCTATTCTAATCACAAATCCCATCGTTCTTTTTGTGTATGAACCCTCAAACTAGCTTCTTGTCAGTGGTTTCCTCACTCTGATCGGTGGCAATTGCACAGTCTAATTTTATGTTTTTCACTCTCGCTATTTTTTTCTTTTAGGGTTTTAGTCCTCTTCCTTTTTTAGGTTTGCATTCACTTCTCTTTTATTGGTTTGCATCTAGTTCTCATTTAGGGTTTCTCATCGAATTCCTTTTTTAGTTTTATATAAAAATTAAGAAAAAAGGAAAGGATCCCTTCTTCTATGAGCAATATCCCTTCCCATTAGTTGCATTTTTCAAAGCAAAAGAAAGTTTTTCACAATTTAATAATATTCCAAGGATTAACAATATTTTTTGAATTTGACATTCTTTCAAAATTTGGCAATCTTTAGTAAGTTCACATTCTTTCTAAATGAAATAATCTCTCAAAAAAGTTAACATGCTTTTCAAAATTGAAATGATCTTTTTCAAATTTAAAAGTTCAAGAATATACCTCAAATCAATCAATAACTTTTCTTTGAAGTAAATAATCTCTTCTAGGGTGGAATACAACATTCTCCTTCATCAATCCATTCACCTATCTTACATTGATAGGTAATCTAAGATTCCTTCAACCTTCTTACATGATATTGCTAAGCCTACGCCCATCATTAGGCTTCCAAAATTCATTCTTGCCTTGTCTTACCCTGAATGTGTGAATTGACTTCTTTTTACTGTCCTAATTTGGATCGGAAGGCTATTCAAATCAACATCCAAGGCATTGGATGACCGTTATAGAATCTTATAATTCAACATCTACCAAAAGGCTTCCCAATTATGGGCTCCTGTTTTGAGCCCCCATTCACCTTCAAACTCAATGTTTGGTAAACATTTCAAAATACATTTTTCCTTCACAAACGGTGACATTCACCACTTGTTTTGACTATGAGATACTCTCAAGTATAAACTCACATGAATATCTTATAGGATTTGGAACTCCACTAGATTCCTTTCATATAAGACTCTATGATCTCATCATATCGATGCTCAATCCTTGTTCTTAAACTTAACTAACAAAATTGTTCATGTACCAAATGTTACTGAGATGGCACTGAGCAACACATGTTTGGGCCATGTACACTGTGAATGTAGGTGGAAATTGAATTAAAACTATACCATTGCATCCCTTTCACACTCATACCTAAGCAGTCCTAGACTATGACCTAAAAGTATACCACAGACCATCCTATCAAGTCAGACTAGTGTAGCCAAGGTCCCTCCCCATTTTATCTCTCATCAGGTTCTAAGAAGGGAGTCTCTCAAGAGAGAATTATCAAACATGCAAGAGGTTTGGCTCTGAGGATGCTTCCAGAATCTCTAACTAGGATTGGAGCCCCTTTGAATGATGACATCTTACATGGGAGAGTGGTTAATCACTGATAATAACTAGTTTTGGATAGGCTACCAGAACCTTGAGTAATCAATCAGTCCCTAGCATACCCCTCTTTTTATTGTACAATTCTCTAAAAAACACCCGTTGAGGAACATCAAACCCAACTAGCCATACAAGGACGTTTATTATCCGACACTACCATCTATTATCAAACCCTTTTTTATCCACCCTATAATGGTATTTATAGGTAAATCTCATGTCGGAGTTGATAAACCCATATATTTCAAGCTAGGGTGAAGTAATATTGTTCTAATCCAATAAGGAAGCATTTTTGTAGGTATTCAACATTCAAGAAAAATTGTAGAAGACCATGGAGTATCTTTTTTTTCTCTCCTAAACAAAGTGAGGAATGATTTTACTTTTCATATTATATAATTTGTGTGGAGGGATATACTGTAAGGAACAAATATATTCATGTTTATACTAAACCCTAATTTGAATCCCCTTAACCTAGATTCCAAGACATCATAGGAGACAATAGGAGTTTGTACACCACCCATTCATACAAATAATCAATTAAGATGTATAGGAAAAGAATTATAAATTGTCAAACTAAGGGAGAAATAAAAGGAGATGTCAACAACAACAAGCAGGATAGGTCAGTTGGAGGAGAGAAGTCCAATGATACGGCTAGGGGCTTGAACCTTCCACTTTCCATGAAATAATTGCCAAAAAATATGTTAAAACAACCAACCATTATCCCATTTATGCACCATTGTAGTATCAATTACCTAGAGGGTATGTACCAAACAAACTTCTTAGGATACATATCTCAATTTGTTGGCTCAGTGATGCACTTTGTCCCATTAAGCATATGGAATCCCTATCTATACCGACCATGCCCTGTCCAATGTGCTTGTACCAATATCCACCACATATGAACATTAGGGCGAGACCAATGGCTCCTAAGAGAATGGTATTGTTTCCAATCCCATATGGAAATGCTAATAATTTGTAGAAGGAAGAAGAGATATAGGTAACGTGAGAAAATCCTAAAATTACTAAGAAGGGAAACACTTACACAAATGTTCATGCAACATAAATGAATAATAGGTCACCATTCCCCAGCATGCATCTATTCTATCCACCACCAGTCTCAGGTATAACTCATATATCGGAAGACCATACGCTCTTCTGTCACATATATGGTTCTATCAGAAACAATCAAACTTCATAACCAAAAGTTGGGAGGAACTTCATAGCCAGTTCATTAAGGAGTTCTTTCAACCCTGACTCACTTATCGAATGACAGGGGAAATCACCCAGTTCAAGGAGGATCCATCTAAAACCCTCTTTGAATCTTTGTAATGATTTACATAGTTATTACACAAATGCCCTCATTACGGTATCCCCCCTTCACAACTTATCAAGCAATTCTATAGGTGAGACAATGAAGACATCAAGATGTTCCTTGATGTCACTTCTAATGGAGACTTCATCTTATAGAGCTTCAGCAACACATGGAAGGTCCTCGGGAGTAGAGAACCAAGATAATTGGGACTCATCTTATAAGTAAGGCTTTCTCATGGTAGCCATGATAGAAGACAGATCCAAGCTAAAGGATATTGCTAAATCCTCACTCTAAATAATGACAACCTCAAGCCTTCTTTCTAGAGGTATGGGCAGGGAGGCCCATCCTCTTTTCCATCCAAGGAAGCCCAAGAAGTCTGACAAGTCTACAGTGTAGAGGGGTGCATGAGTGTGGATTGCAATCACCTCTACCAAGCTATGTTGAATATGAACTAGCCCCAGTTGAACAACAACCCCCTCACCGAATAAGTCAATAATGTTATCTCCATTCTGGGACTTGGCTACTATGACCACAATAGAGAGAGGAACCACCTAGGTTTTTAATAGGGAAATCCATACATATCTACAAACGCACATATGGTTAAGAAAGGACCCACTCAAAATCAAGTTTGGGGCCTTCCTAGTTTTTACAAAAACTAAAATTATCAACATAACAACTACAAACATGGACAGTACTGCAACAACTTCAACCAAAGAAATAACTAGAATCCAGGACAAAAACACTACAATAAACAAGGAAACCTTCTCCTAGGATATAGATGGCAGCATAACATGCATTCCTCCAATGATAAAAGTCACACAGATACCATCGAGAATATTCTAGCAAGCCAATAAGATTACAACAATTCCATGGAAATCCAACATGTAATAAATTGTTGTTGCAATTCGACCTCTAGCAGGTTGTTTTGTTGGTCAACCTAAAGGTAATTCCAAGCAACAAGAGGGGTAGTTGAAGGAGAAGACCACATAATCTGGATGTGTGCTACCAAAGCCTCTAGCCCAATCATCAACAATAATAGACCATATCTCAAAGACGACACTAATGAAGAAGTCAATCCAATGGTTGTACCTATATCTATTCTAATAGTTGCACTTGTAATCAATTGTTGAAGCTCTAAATAAGGATGATACAGATCCCCCAGATAATAAGCACTCCAGTCCTTTTAAGGTACCTAGAGACGGTGATCATCTATAAGCTACACATCCCTTCCATAGCCATCTATCTAAGTTGCTACTAGACTAGAGATTCATGAAGTTTAAGGAGTGATAGAGAAGATTCATGTTGATATTTCCTTCCTTGAAGGTCTAACAGAGATCCCTTCATGGACCAAGTTCTTCAAAAATCTCCTCGCTCATAAATACTTGATAGAAGAAGTTGAGATTGTGAAACTAGCATGGATGGCATGAAACATCATCCAGAGAAAGATGCCCAAGAAAATCAAAGATCCAAGATATTTTTTCATCTCTTGCTTTGTAGGAGATACCACATTCCAAAAGGGTTTAGCCAATCTCGTAACAAGCATTTTCTATCTTGCCTTGTACAAATTACTAGGCTTCATCAATGACATCCTTCCCACCACCATTGTGATTCAACTAGATGACTCTTCTATGAATACCCATATGGGTATCGTAGAGGACATCCGTGTGAGAGTAGGTCCCAAATCATATTGTCCATGTTCCTTTGTCATTATGGACATCAAGGAGGACACGTGATACCCTCTCATCTTTGGGCATTCATTCATAGCAACTTACAAAGCCTTAATTGATGTTGAGGTTAGAATCTTGACAACAAGGCTTGGGACAGACAATATTGACTACAAGGTCATTGAGAGTCTCAAGGAGCCCTCTCCCCACGAGCAATGCTATATAATTGACTACATTAACAAAATGGCACAACGGAGGTAAGAGGCTCCTACTTCTCAATACCATCTTGAGACTACACTCATCAATGCTAACACTCATGACCTGGACGATGAACAAGCTAAACAATTTCTCCTCCACCTAGACTCTACTAGAGGAAGACTGGTGATATCTCCATCATTGAAGTATAAGAAAAATGTTATAACATCCCAAAATTTCAAGACTAATTTAAGTCTAATAATGTAGTTTTTCTTAAGTAGAAATATATAAGGGTCTTAATGAAAAAAACCATGACATGGTATTTCTTATAAGAAATTAAATTAATAAAAATAGAATCAAAGTAAAACTTTTTCCCTTTTCATATATGCACTATGTGTTGCAATTTTATGAACATTACTTCCCTTTTCCTTTTTCTCTCTCATACCATTATGGATGTTTGAAAGAAATAAAAAGCAAGGAAAATGGAGTGGAATTTGAAAATGTAAGTAAATGTTGAAGAACAAGTTTCCCCTTTTTTACTTAGTCTATCTTATAAACAAAAAGGAAAGTATGTTATCTTTTCCTCTATCATCCAAGAGGACCTTTCCACTAAGCATTAATGACTTAAATGTGCATAAATATTGATGATCTCATTTAGGAATCAACTAAGTGATCAAGAAGAGTCATTTCACATTAATTCACCTTTTTATTCCATAAAAAATAAGTTAATCACAAATGTAGAAATTATAGGCAAAAGATATGTAATGCTCAAATCTCATTGATGAGGAAGGATTTAAACTCATTTATTAGTGTGTGGTCAAAATTTGGGTTCATTTTGGACTTTGTTTGACCCCTAAAATCAATTGGGAAAGTTTTTATGTAAGTTTGGGAAATATTTAATGGATATTTCATTTAATGTGATTATTAAACCCAAAGTCTGATATTTTCTCTTGTCGTGTGCCTATATTTTTACTTGCCTTTCTTGTGTGCTTAATCTGGACCCTTCATCTGCAATATGACGAACCTCTTGACATTCTCACACGTGTGGATCCTATTAGTCATGATACTTTCCTTGACCCCTCTCTCCCTCATCACTTGGCCTTGTCTTGCGATTTCTCCTACTCTGAAATCATAGAGACTTTTCGAATCAAATGAGCCCTAGCTCATTTTCTCTCACTCTATGTAGATAAAATGCATAAATTATGGCTCTCATCCTCTCTTTGCCATGGTCTAGTTATCACCACCATAGCGCCACCTACTTGAATTTTAGGGTTTCAAAAGCACCATTGGGACCTAAGAAGTTCTCCTCCACCTTCAATTAGGTCCCTATGCATCAAAGTTGTCACCTCTAGTTTGGTTCCTTCTGCAACAAGCTCAACATTTCCATAGCTCCCAGTGCACCCTCGTACACAATTAGCTCTTGGGTAAGAACCTCCGCCACTCCGTCTTTGCTTTTGGATTGCCCCCTTGCTTTAAGTCTTCCCCAAATTCCGTACCCTATAGGCTGACTTTGAGGACCTTGTCGACACTGTTTGCCATGGCATTTCAGAGGTCCTCCTACCATAGAAGTGGTATTGACGACCTCAGTGTGCCTCAAGGAGGGTTTTCCAATCTCCAATTGGCCTTTCTCTGGCCTTTTTCATTGATTTTAAATCTTCAACCGTCCGCTCTGTGTCTCACTTTCTTTGGCTTTTCTCTTAGACACCATGGGTCCTCGCCCTTCTTTTCCTCTCCTTTTGGCCTTGGAAGACAACAGAGGATTAATTGTTCCTTTGATTCTTCAATTTCTAGCCTCGATGATAACTTTCCCACTCCTAGCAGTAGTTGACCATCACCATGGTCTGGCCTTGGTGCTCCAGTGTCCCGTAGAGCATCTCCTTTGGCTCGTTGACCCTGACAGGGAACTACAAAGCCACCAAGCATTCACCGGTTCTCTAAGGAACCCTAGAGATCCATTGCAACAATGATCTTCAGAGCTCCATCCCAGCTCATCAAGCATAGAGCAATGAGGAAGATCAAAAAGGGTAAAATTACCTTGATACTAATGCTCAAATGATCGAATGATTTAATGTGCAACAATATTTTTGGGTTTTAAAGTGTCTCCACTCATGTGATTTACTCTAAAGAGCAATGGTGACATGGCAGTCCCTCATTGGGCCATGATAGCATGGGCCCAGATCATTTGTGCATTGAGTTGGATTTTGTCACCCATGTGGCTTTTTGATGATTTTCGATTGGGTCATTCTCTGAGAATTCATAAAAAACCATTGGCCAATCAGAAAAATACTAGTCGGAAAGGGTTTTTTACAATCAATTCGAATTTCAAGGTTTCAAAGTCCATCTCCCCTCAAATAAACCCTAGTTTTCTAAGGAGTTAAAATTTGGGTTTATGGTGAAGAATATAATGTAAAATATTATGTTCGGTGTTATGAATAGGTTATTTAGTGTTCAATGAACCCCATGAACATGAACATGGTTTCTTCAACCTAAGGAGAGTAAATCGGTCTTCTCTAAGTGAAACCATTTCTTCAACCTAAGGAGAGTAAATCGGTCATCTCTAAGTAAAAGATAAGTGGTTCATTCCCATGAGTATTTATGGGTATCAAACCTATTACATTTACATGCTTCTTAATTGAGACCTTCATGTCCAATATTCTAAATTCAGATATGCAAGCATGATTTTATGTACTTTATTATTGTGGAATTTCATATGCTCAATAACTTAAGTAGTGTTGTGTTGTGGAATGATTAAATTTTATAAATTAAGTTCATAAGAATGATAAAAGAAAATATTCCTATCATATTCCTTGGGAATATTTCATATGGATGCTCAAGACTAAAAGATAAGAAATGAAAAGTAAAACCTCCATGCTTACATGGTTATGTGATATAACCATGTATTAATATTTCAAGTATAAACATGTCATGAAGATTCCTCTAATTTATAGATATAACAATGCACTAGGATTTTAGTAGAAACATGTTATAAATATTTCTTATATATGTAAAGATCTAAGAACAAAGAAGTTAATTAGATTTCTTAGAATGAGTAATATCTAAAAGTTAATTACAATTTAATAATATAAGTTTTGAACACATTAGTACATGGTCCAAATTTCTAATAAAGGTACTATTGGGATCCTAAGGTATTAAAAATAAGTTTATGATAATATTATGCATTAAATTATGATTAACTTGCGAGGTAATGTTTTATAATATTCCTATTTTAATATTTAAGGTTTAAAATTTTAAGTTCATATTAATTGTGACAACCGCCACCCAATTTATAACGATATCACACTAAACCATGCAAAAACAACCATTAATAGCGAATTACCAAAAATCACTAAAGATTAAAACCATCTTTTTTTAAGATCCCTTGTTAGAAACTTTTTACCAGAAGGCCCAAGGCCATATATACATACATCATTGTTTGCTTCATTTTACAAAGATATGAGAAATTAGTTGCTTTACCAAAACATATACAAAAGCAACATTACACATTGAAGTGTTCTTAGCTAAAATCTCAGATCGATTGTGAAATCGATATGAAAACTATCTCCCAAGGACCTAAGAGTTCATGGACAACACATAGGACTTTATTTCCACTAGACACATAAGAGCAGACTCAACTTGAGTTGTTATTGTTGTCCTTGCTGTTGTTGCCTGTTCTTGGCTATACGGTCACTATCTTCTTGTGCACATCCACATAAAAAGTTGTAGAACCCACAGAGAGAGACAACAAGTCCCAGTGAGAGATATAACTCTCCACCAACATTATTATTATCTCGGTTAAACTTTTATGAATACGAGCAGAACAAAACCTTTATTGAATTAAGCATGTATAATGTAAGGACCATGTCCCACATTTTGGGCTAACCCTATTTGTTTCTCTTAAGTGAGTTTCTTAGCTCCTTGCTCTAATCATCTAAGATGTAATTAGGGCATGTTGGAGGTTTGCATTCCATGTTTGAGCTTGTTGCTTGATGCTAGTGTTTTGTGGAGAGGTTTTGGCGCAACACACAATTAACTCAAAATAGGGGTTGATGTGCAAGTTTGCCACCTCTAGAGTGTTTCTTCTCTCTCTTGGCATCATCTAGAGGAGAGAGTAAGTGTTGGGCACCTTTTTTTGTCCTTGGTTGAGTGGTGACATCATTGGTGATGTTTTGGGCGCATGTTTGAGGTGTGATTTGCTCATAAGAGTGTTGTCTCAGGCTTGAGAGCCTTGAGGAGACCTGGAATCCATTTGTGGTTGCCTTGAGGAGGCTTGATATCAGTTGAGGGTATCTTGAGGGACATCTTATCAGTTTGGTGGTACCTTAAGGATCACCATATCATTTTGTGGTGACTCTAGAGATGTGCCATATCAGTTTGTGACCTAAGGTTTCATCCCTATCGATTTGTGAAGGGGATGGACGAGTGTATCGATCTTTGACCTTCCTTAGTGACCAAGTGAGTGAGACATAGATCCTATCACCTTGCTTCAGGGTGTTACATGTGGCCTTTCTTCTTGGACATGTGTCTTCCAGGATTCTAAGGTTGGGTCACCTTTGCCTTGCTCTCTCTCTCTCATTGGCCATTTATATATACCCCTTTCTTCGCATGCAAGA
The DNA here is from genome assembly GCA_963693085.1 of Alisma plantago-aquatica. Lineage (NCBI taxonomy): Eukaryota > Viridiplantae > Streptophyta > Magnoliopsida > Alismatales > Alismataceae > Alisma > Alisma plantago-aquatica. Next base: position 778,312,008 of record OY856412.1, on the reverse strand, counting down.
GAACCCTTTTTGTGATCCTTGCTTTCTCTCCTTTGTGGATGACCTTAAGCTTGAAGAGCACTCTCCCTTGGAGCTTGTTGCACAAGACAAAATCTTATGATTCTCTCTTTCATCTTCTTCCTTGGTAAGCCTTGGTTTTTGTAGCTTTATTTCTCTCCTTCTTTTTTCTTCTTGGCCATGAACCTTGGTAGCTTCTTTCCTCCCTTTTGCTTTCTTAACCATGGTCCTCCCTTATCTATTGGAGGTGTTGTGCTTGGAGGATCTTCTTCCTCTACCTTGAGTTCGTGATCTTGGAGCTTGACCTTGGAGCTTAGAGCTTGGTGGTTGTTCTTGAGGCGGGTTAAATAACTCTAAACCTACTTTGTTATTATCACCTTTCTACTTGGTACCTTGCTAGTTGTTCTTAGATCATTATTTCTTGCTTGTTAGTAGCTTTATTTGGTAGCCTTGTGTTCTATTTTGAGAATAGAACTTTGTGAAGTTTCTCCCATAAGTTGCACCCCTTTTTCCCTTTGCCGTGTTAGTAACATCATCTTGAGGTAGAAGATGACTAAACCGATATGCTATGCAAACCAACATGCTGAATGGATATGCTATGTAAATCGACATGCTAAACCGATATGCATTTTGCTAAACCGATATACCTATCATGATGTGGCTTGTTATGACCTAGTGGTGACTAGTGTGGAAGAGTTTGGATCATGAGGCTTTTAGTTGAGTATGTAAGTCGACATGGATAACCCTAATCTGACACACATGTAATCTGATACACCCTAGCCCGATACATCTACAGTAGAAGTGAGGAGTACCTTCCCTTGAGGCTTTGGCCGATATCCCATCATGGTGATAGTGGCCAATATTCCTTGGTGATCTTTGAGGCTGATACACTAGTTGTTATTATGGACGATATCCCATGATGGTGAAGTTGGTCGATATCTAAAGAGATACATAGACTGATACCCTTCGAGATAGTGTGGTCGATGCACTCTCTTATGTACCTCTAATCAATATCATTTGTGGTGCTCGATACCAAGTGATGATAAACTAATACTCACCTTGAAGTTGGTAGGTCGATACCCTACTTAGGTTGGTTGTCCAATACCTAGGGTTAACTAATACCCTAACCCTAACCGATACCCTATGTGGTGTGTAGTGATGCATCTTGTTGTTGCTAGGGTCACATGGTGTGATGTAATTCCCTATTGTGTAATCATGTGCATGATGTTGAAAGCTAACTTTCTCTTTACATGTTTCATAATAATGATAGAAATATGTTTCCAAATCTTCTAAATATACTTCATGACAATTAAGGAAGTGATGATCATTAAGGAAGTGATGATCTAAATATGGTTGTTGATCCAACCTCACAAACCCTAATCAATTGAAAGAGGAAACCCCAACCCTAAAAGATGTGATGTTCTTTGTAGGACATGGATTCTACAAGTTGACAATATCAATGGTGCACTGTTCTCTTGTTATATGTTTCTAACCATGCATGTAAACAATGTTATGCATAGCCAGGTATGAGCTATGATGTTTATTACTTGTTGGAAGAAGCCTTGGGAGGCAAGCGTGTTATAGTAACCCCAAGAGAAGAGTTAATGATCTTATGACCTGGTGATGGCTAATTGCCTTATGTGAATTGACAGTTTCTCTCAAAGATGAAATGAGGGGTTGATACCCTAAGATATATAGTCGTGGTGATGGACATTGGTCCTTGTGATGGACATTAGTGTTGGTGATGGACATTGGTCCTTGTGATGGATATGTGATGAATAACTAGCATAAAGTGATGATGTGGTCCTTATATATGTTTCAATATGTTTTAGTGATACCTCAAACCCTAATTTTGTAAATTTGTTTTTGGTTTGTACAATATAACTTCATTGATGCTACATGTCATCTTAATTGGTATAATTAATCAAGTGGAATTTAATAGTGTAATTTTCCATGTGCCATAGACCCATTCAATGTCAGAAATAGTTGGATGGTGAAAAGAGTTTTACTCATAGCACGTATTTTTTAATATGAGGGGTATCGAGTAATTTCCTTGTATCCTTAACCCTAGATGATGTGGAGATGACCATGCATGAGTCGATCTCATTAATATATGGATGGCCATTAATGAGCCACTCCTTCTTAGAACGGCCATGTGTGAGCCTATTTTTATAGCGATATACCTATACCAAGGTGGGCTAGACATGATTTTATATATGTGGATGGCCACGCGTGAACCAATCCCTGAGTTTGACTATATGTCATTATTGCAGTTGACTAATATGACTCAGTAGGTTGTTCCCTCATACTGACCGAGGAAGGTGAGGTCTTGGATTCCAGCTCTTCCATCATACCTTGTATGGCACTGATTTTGACTGTATACATATAGTGGTCAGTTGGATTTGGGTGGTACGACTCAAATCCTCAGGGCATAATGAATATGTAAGCAGCTGTGTAGTATAATTATTTAGGATCAAACACAGAAAAATTGGTTGAGGCCTTGCTTTGATTTATACTATTTAGTTATTGATATTGATACATGTTATTCATATTCCTTCTTAAAGTTGATAATTATCCTATTAAGTGATGGCAAGTGCACAGTGTTGATCTAATTACTTTATCCTTGAGATATATGCTTTTTAGTTAATCTTGCTCAACCTTCTCAGTATGTTGTTTTATCTATATGTGATGATAATAGAGTTGGTGGTGAGTTATATATCCCGCTGAGATTTGGAATCTCACCCCATGGTTTTCCCACATCCTTTTTAGGTGGTCATGCATGAAGGAGTAGAGATCGTGCGATGGAGGTTGAGGAGCAGTAGGAGGGCCAATAGCTAACAAGGTTGGCAGTGTTGTTGGATGTCTTTTGCTGATAGAGTCCTCGAGTCATCCTTGTACACTCGGGTCTTTGGGAATCATTTTGAAGAAGTTCTGTGATCATGCTTTTCGGATGTGGTTGGTTGTATACTTATAATGAACAATTATGGTGGACATATGTATATGTACTTTTGGAATAGTCCCTTTGATAACAGGTTGATGAAATGCCTTGAGTATGCTTTGAGGCATGAAAGGACTTATGTGCAAAGTTTTCTAGCTACTTGTGGTTTTATGAAAATGGTTTTCATTCTTAGTTTTTTCTGCTAATAAGTTTGTTAATCTCTCCTCCACAGTTTTGTTTTCAGTAATCTCATTTTATGTGACAATGGATGTCACATTTGGTGGTATCAGAGCTTTAGGTTCACTGAGTCTACAGGGACCTAGGACTAGGGTTTGTGTGTGTTCTAGTATCCTACAGTCTATCTTATAGTCACTTATTCTTATACAGAAGAATAAGTAAAGTTGAAAGATGTCTGGAGAACACGAAAAACATGTTGCCAAGAGCAGTGTTGCAACACCAGGTGGTGGTGTAAGGAACCAGACACATGAAGATTAGGTGCTTGAAGTCCCCCAGGTTGACCCTACCATGATAGAAAATATTGCCTTTAGAATGCTTTTTAGGCGGTTTATGGCAACAATGACGCATATGGCAAATAGGATGCCTGTGCCTCGGACTAAGGCACCAACCCCTAATGTAGAATCATCGGGCACTAGGAAGACTTTCAAGCTTCTTCACCAAGTTGGAGCGGTTGAGTATGCGGGGATAGCTGACCCGACGGATGTGGATCTGTGGCTGACAGAGCTTAAAAAGGATTTTAAGATCCTGAGTATCGCTGAGGTGGATAAGGCGAAGCATACAGTGTACCTCCTAAAGGGGAGTGCTGGCCATTAGTGGGCCATCGAGGAGGAGAAGAGACCCAGGGTTATGGTTGGTGGGGAGGAGTTCTGACGGGAGTTCGTTAGTCAGTACTTCCCATGGATGTATCTTGATTAGAAGATCAGTCGGTTTGAGAGGATTCGTCAGGGATCCATGACGAACAATGAGTATGAGGCAAGGTTCATGCAGTTGTTGAGGTTATGTCCTCATATAGAGGCAACAGATGACGAGTGGATTTGTCATGTTGAGAAGGGGTTGAGTGATGATTTGTCGACCCCAGCAACTTCTTTAGAGAATAGAGAACGGTTTTCCACATTTGCGGATTTGGTTCGGTGAATATAACAATTTGTGAAGGAGAAGAGGGAGATGAGTGCCAAGAAATGGTCTACAAAGTTTCCAGAATAGTCTTCTAGTGCCTTTAAGAAGCCAAGTTTTCTACACTGCCAGTTCCACAAAGGTTTGGTGTTTCAACACAGTGGTCACCCACTAAGGGTGAGGACGTAGTTTTCCATTGACAGGTGATGTGGTCTATTATCACACTAACAAATTGACTCAGGGTTGAAATCCTTGAGCTTTTACCAAATCTTGTGCAATAATACCACCCGCAAGAGGACAGGTCTTATCACAGTATAGTTAAGGATCGAATCCCAAGGGACAACATTTTTAAGAATCGTTGTTAGTCTAGTCTAGTTCAAGTAAGGATAATATTTAGAAAAAAGGTTTGATTGGAGATTAATTAAACTAAGTGCGAGAAAGTAAAGAGAAAAATTAAAGTTGGATATAGATTAATGATATGGGATCATTGGGGTGGTCTCAGGTTTCACCACCTCTGCATATGCAAACACATCCAAACACAAAACATCTAGGAAAGATCTAAATATCCAAATAGAACTGTTATGAACCCTCCCTGAGGGATGTTTAGGTTTGCATAAGCATCACCTCAGGCATCAGATGTCTCATCACCATCCAGATCATATACTTACGGTTCTGAAGATACAAAATCCAACTGAAGTTGTGGCCCTCCATGAGGGATGTTTAGGCACACAAAAGTGTCACTGTGGGCTAGATGGCTCATCCCCTCACGTATCATACACTTACAACCTCAAGGAATCCCATTCTATTTCTAGTTTGGGAGTCAACCACGTTAATTGACATTCTATCCTACATATTGAAGTTCTTGAAACATAGGAAAGAACAAGATAAAAGCAAGCAGGTGATAAATCTACAAGCAAACATCAATGATTAACATCAAAATGAAAAGTTATATACATTGCCTTGGAATGTTGAAGTGAAAGGACATGAAAGCATGGGCAGCAGGGCTAGTCCCCACACCCCAGTGAAATGGAACTACTCACTCATGATGCAAGAAACAAGAAGAACAAGAGAGAGGGAAGATTCCACCATGAGCATGGTGCAGAAGGTGGTCACATCTCGGTGAAGATGATGCGGTCTTCTACGTCGTGTCGGAGCAGATTTAGATGAGAAGGAAGAACCACCATGGAAGACAGGGTAGCCCTTCTTCTCCATCTTCTTTCTCTTCTTGACCTCCTTGCTCATAGCAAGAGGTGCATCAGAAGAAATGGCAATGTCATGGACGAGTGTGGATGGATCTGGATCGAATCTTGCATTTGGGCAGCCTGGCGGAGTCCCAGATCCGATGCCTCAAATGAGGACCATGCTGGTCCTATTTATAGGCACTGGTTGGGGTCTTCATGATTTGGGCCCAGTTGCAATTTTTATAGTTTTGCTTTAACGGTTTTGGGGACCTCTTAGTCTTCTTAACATTCTAAGACTTTTGTCCAAATGGTATTGTATTAGTTTTTCTTCAAATAGTCCTGGCTTCTCTGCTCTAACGGTCTTGATTCCCTGATCAGTTTTGAGGACCTAACAGTCTGCGCCTATCGGTTTGGGCACTCCAGTGATCTATATGGTCTTGCTACCTCAGCGATCAAACAGTCTTCAGTGTCCCTGCGCTAACAGTCTTGGAGGTGAGCATCGCCGCCAAGCGGTCTCTGTTTCTCGGTCTCAGTGCCCTAACGGTCTCATGGCCTTCTATTCTATCGGTCTTGAGATCATGTGCCGCCTATTCTACAGGTCCTGTACGAGCAGGAAGCACAGTGGTTTTTAGGGTTGCAGAATCGTTGATGCCCCCACGGTGGTGAAGAAGTAGGCAACGAGGGTGTGGCTTGCAGCAGGCGGCACCGAGATCAAGGGATGCAGGTCTAGGTGGAGGCAGCACTATTGTCGATGGAGGCATGGATGCAGAGGTCGGAGAGGCACAAGCGCAAGGTTCCTGGTGGTGTCATCGTCAGAAGAGAGTGGATAGGATGGTGATGGTGGAGTTGGGGTTGTAGATGATGAGGGAAGGAAGAGGAAGAAGGGAGGTAGGAAGTCAGGTCCTCCATGTGATCTTGTGCAGGTGGCTTCCCATACGGTCTTGAGACCGTGAGGCTTCACACGGTCCTGAGACCGTGTGGCCTCACACGGTCTCAAGACCGTGCGAAAGGGGAAAACAGTAAGGGCAGAATGATAGGAGGGGGACCGAGTGGGGAGATGAATGAGGGGCATTGATCTGCAATTTGAAGGTGTAGAAGACTTGTGGTCTTGAGACCAAAATGAGGGTGGAGACTGAATGGAACCTAACCAATAGTAGGTGAAACCAAATGTATCACGACCAGTTGGTCAAGACCGTTTGGTCGAGACCGTATGGTCAAAACCCAGGGTGAGAGGATCATGGGTGAAGGTAGATCTAGGGTTGAGAAAGGTGGGACCCACTTATTAGGGTTTGATTCAGATGATGGTTTATGGTGATAGAGGTGGTATGAAGCAAGCGGTGGTGGTGATTATGTTGAAGGTGGATTAGGGTTAAAAGGATGTGAGTTCTAGCTGATGGTTGAACCTCATTATGACCTACATAAAATCAACATAAACTTAGTTAATAATCGATTGAACCTAATTAAGCAATTTTGCATATTGTGATATTGAGGAGATGAAATCGGATGTATTGAGTCGAATTGAGCCCAAGTTGGCGATTGAATATTATGATGAATATGCATTCATCAAAACACCGCAAACTTAAACGTTGCTCGTCCTCGAGTAACACAAAATCTGAAACAGTCGCCACATGAATACTTTCAACTCATGTGATTGCCTCATCTTCACATAACGATTGTTTCCTTTCTACTTAGTATAACTAAGCATCTCAACTTCCTGAGATCATTGATCACATCTTACCATATTTTTTTCCTGAGTTTGTTTTCCAACACCACTTCCTCCTCACATTTTCCAACAACAAGCATGTCAAAGAGTTTTGTAAAAGTCCAGAGATACCCACAAAACAACAAGTGTGCACCTGATCTGACACTGGTGTTTTTTAGGGTAGAGGAGGCATACATTGTGCCTTTAGGTGGAAAAGGGAGTGAAGGGTGGTATGGAATAAATAAATCTCTCCTCTATTCGACTCAATATTTTTATTATATGATTCGCAATTTCATTTATTGCATTTTTTGTGTGAATCTCTCCTCTATTTGACTTGAGATTGCATTTATTTGTGTGCACTTTGGCATATTTTCTTGGTGGTACGTCCCTATTAATTTGCGAGGGGTATGGAAGAAGAGGATATAGAGGGAAATGGCGTGCCACCCCAAACTTAGGGTTTGGCACTATTTTTGCTATTTTTGTTTCTTTTTGATGGACGAAGGGGTACGAAAATGATAGAAGAAGTGTAGAAGAGAGTTCAGATCAGAATGCCACTTGATTTACAATTTAGTGCATCAGTCGTTCTCTTTATCGTACTCTGCTCAAATAATGACTTGGTGAGGATCCAATGGGGATTCCATGTTATTGTTCCACTAGTCAGTTAGGAAGCATGACATGTTTGATCACTATCAGTTCGACAGACACTTTCCATATTTGTAGAAGGATCATGATGTTAGGAATCATAAGCTTCACAAGATGATTTCAATCAAAAGGCTAGTTTCAAGAAAATGGTCTTTTGAGGGTCTACTTCGAATAAGGAGGGTATAATGATTTGAAATGCATAGCAGTCTAGGAAATGGCTTTTAATGAAACAGAAAGCATCAAAACTTCATCAAATATCTGTTCAATTTCTTTGAAAACTTTAAAATTTTGAATTTTTTTTTGAAAATTTTGGTCAATAATGCAACGATGAAAACTTAAGTGTGAAGTAAATGGGTGAAGGTGGAAAGTAAAGTATGTACCACCCACTCTCCACCCCAAACTTAGAAATTTGCTCATCCCGAGCAAACCCTAAATCCAAGATGGAGGGGAAAATTCATGTCGTTTGGACCACCAGATGTGGTTGCATTCCAACTAGCGTGCGTCCTCCATCTGAAAATCTCAAAATGAGGATCAATCAGAACTCAATATGGCATCTCGCAATGTGATTTTTATTTAGTGCAAACTTATCTAAATTTTAAAAACAAAATTAAGGAAAATTCTAATTAAAAGTAAAAATGAATTTATTGATCAGGTTGCCTCCCAACAAGCACCTTTGTTTTATGTCGATGGCTCGACTGAACCCTTCAATTTTACAGTGGATATGTTGGATTGGAAAGATCCACCATTGCTACGGTGCCTGTGTTGGCTGAGGTGAAATATCTCTTCAATCGTTGACCATTTGCCACAAATTCGCCTAACTTTTCACTCCATAAAGAGAAAGCACCATGTGGGGAGATGCTCTTGACAATGTAAGGCCCAGACCATCGAGAATGGAGTTTTCTTGGGAATAACTTCAGTCTTGAGTTGAATAGAAGAACTTGGTGTCCAACTCATAAGTCTTTTCTTTTTAGATGACCACCGTGCCAAAGTTTTGTATGTTCTTTATAAATTTGTGCATTTTCATAAGATGTCATCTGGAGTTCTTCCAGCTCTTGAAGTTGCAGAATCCTGGCTTGGCCTACTTTCTTCGTATCAAAATTTAGTTGTTTTATTTCCCACCATGCTTTATGTTCGAGTTCTACAGGTAGGTGGCATGACTTCCCATAGATTAACCGAAATGGTGTAGTACCAAGGGGAGTCTTAAGAGTGGTTCGGTAGGCCCACAATGTGTCAATGATTTTCACTGACCAATCTTTTCGATTGTAGTCTACTGTCTTTTCCAAAATAGCCTTGAGTTGATGGTTAGAAACCTCTACCTGTCCACTTGTTTGTGGATGGTAGGGTGAGGCTAGTTTGTGTGTTACACCATATTTTCTCAGCAATGCTTCAAAGCTTCTTTCCAGGAAATGAGATCCTTCGTTAGATATCACAGTGAGTGGGACACCGAAACGGGGGAAAATAATATCTTTGAACATTTTGATGACGGGTTTGGAATCCCTAGTGACAGTTAGTATGGCTTCTACCCATTTTGAGACGTAATCCACTGCCACTAGGATGTAGGAAAATCAATGTGAAGATGGGAATGGACCCATGTAGTACACACCCCAAACATCAAATATCTTGACTTCTTGCCACAACTTCAGTGGCATCTCATCTCTCTTTGTTATGTTACTCATTCTATGACACTTGTCACATGATAAGACAAAGTTGTAGGAATCTTTGGATATGGTTGGCCAAAAGAAACCACATTGCAAAATTTTTATAGCAATTTTATTAGAACTCATATGGCCTCCAAATGGGCTTGAGTGACATTGCTCTAAAATGAGTTGGGCTTATTCCTCAGCAATACAACATCTGTAAAGACCATCAGCACAGAGCTTGAAGATGTATGGCTCATTCCAGTGATATTGCTTCACATCATGCATGAATTTCTTTAGTGCATTTCTGGTGCATTCTGAGAGGATGACACCAGCGGCGAGGTAGTTCACATAGTCTGATTACCAAGGGGTAGCTTCTGAAACTTTCATTAGTTGGTCATCCAGAAGAGAATCATTAATTGGGATTTTCTCAGTTTCTAGAGTGTGGATGCGACTGAGGTGGTCTGCCACAACATTCTCTGTACCCTTTTTATCTCTTATCTCTATATCAAATTCTTACAAGAGGAGAATCCATCTTATCAACCTGGATTTTGCATCTTTCTTCACTAGGAGGTAATGGATAGCTGCATGATCTATGTAGACAATGACTTTTGAACCTATGAGGTAGGATCTAAACTTGTCAAAGGCATACATGACTGTAAGAAGTTCTTTCTCGATAGTTGCATAATTCCTCTGAGCCTCGTCGAGGGTCTTCGATGCATAGTAGATCACATAGTGTTTCTTCTCTATACATTGCCCTAGAACAACACCCAAAACATAATCACTTGCATCACACATAATTTCAAATGGGTGGTCCCAATCTGGAACTCTAATGATGGGTGTTGTTGTGAGAGCATGCTTCAGGTTGTTGAAACTTTTCACGCATTCTTCGTCAAAATGGAATTCAACATCCTTTAGCAATTAGTTCGTCATCGGCTTAGTTATCTTGGAGAAATCCCTTATAAACCACCTGTAAAAGCTTGCATGACCTAGGAATGCGTGGACCTCTCTTTCATTTGTCGGGATAGCGAGTTTGGAAATCACTTTGATTTTTGCTCTGTCTACTTTGATTCCTCTACTGCTGACTCTATGGCCAAGGATAATGCCTTTACCATAAAGTGACACTTCTCCCAGTTCAACATAAGATGTGCTTCTTCATACCATTTAAGGACAAGGGAGAGGTGTTTAAGGTACGATTTGTATGAATCTCCATATTCTAAAAAATCATCCATAAAAATTTCCATGATAGTTTCAGTGTGACCAGTGAATATAGTGGCCATGCAACGTTGGAAAGTTGCAGGTGCATTGTAGAGTCTGAATGGCATCCTTCTGAAGGCATATGTTCCAAATGGGAAAGTAAAGGTTGTTTTCTCTTGGTCATCTGGATGTATAGGTATTTGATATAATCCAGAGTAACTGTCGAGATAACAGAAATACTCTTGGTGGGCCAACCTTTCTAGGACTTGGTTAAGAAAAGACATTGGGAAATGATCCTTTTGAGTCGCCTTGTTCAACTTCATGTGATCAATACACATCCTCCACCATGTGACTGTTTGAGTGGGGATGAGTTTGTCTTCATTCTGTATCACTGTAGTCCCACCTTTCTTTGGGACAACGTGCACAGGACTTACCCATGGTGAATTGGAGATCGGATAGATAATTCATGTCTTGAGCAACTTTATAACTTCAAGGCGGACAACTTCTTTCATATTCGGATTAAGATTCCTTTTGTGTTCAACAGTTGGCTTGTGATCTTCCATCAGGGGGATTTTGTGCATGCACAGTGCTTGACTGACCCCAGTGAGATCACTCATCTTGTAGCCTATGGCTTTTCTTCTTTCTTTTAATTCTGTCAAGATTTATCTTCTTGTTCTACCATTAGATCAGAATTTATGATGACTGGGTAGATTTTGAGGTCATCTAGAAACACATACTTCAATCCCTCAGGTAGGGGTTTCATTTCAGGAGCTTGTGGTTTTTCACATGGTTCTTCAGTGACATCCATAGCTTTTAGTTCCTCAACCCTGGCATTAGGATCTTCTTTAGTCGTATTGAGGTGGAGAACACAATCCTTTATTTGTTCATCAATGGAGTTATTAGCGGATGGGTTTGTTAGAGCCACTTCTAATAGATCATTTTATTCATAATCCTCTTGTGTAAGTAGTGTCATCTTCTCTATGCACTCAATTAAGTAGACTTCTTCTTGCATACTCGGTCTTCTCATACTTTCAAAAACTTTAAACTCGAGGGTTTCTCTTACTAATCTGAGCAGCAAGGTTCCTGCTTCAACATCAATTAGAGCTCTTGCAGTGGCAAGGAATAGACGTTCAAAGATGAGAGGGTATCTAGTGTCTTCCTTTATGTCCATGATGACAAAGTCATAAGGGACATAAGAATCTTTGCCAACCTTGACAAGGACACCCTCAATGATTCCTAAGGGTAGAGTCATAGTGTTATCTGCAAGTTGTGTTGTCATACCAGTCGGGAGTAGTTCAGCAAACCCTAGCCTTTTGCAAAGGCTAAGTGGCATGATGGAGATACTGGCACCATTATCGGCCAATCCTTTCTTACACGATGAATCACTGATATGGCAGGAGATCCCAAAAGATCCTGGATCTTTCTTCTTCTTGGGCATCTTACTCTGGATGATGTTTGAAGTAGTTGTTGCTAACTTGACTGTCTCATATTCTTCAGTTATATATTTCCTGGTGAGAAGTGACTTCAAGTACTTTGTCCAGGATGGTATCTCAGCCAGTGCATCTAGAAAAGGTATATCAACATGAAGCTTTTTCATGGATTCCTTAAAATTATTGAAACGAGTATCAAGCTTGGTTTGCCTTAAATGAGCAGGGAAAGGTGGACGAGGTTTGTACATTGGCACATCCGGTTCTGGTATTTCTTTCTCAATACCAGTTGGTTTTTCAAAACTTTCCTCATCTGTCTTATCAGTTGTTGCTGGCCCTTTTGGTTGGGACTCGGGTGTTTTAGAGTCTTGAATAATCATTGGTGCATCCTCGTCTGTAATAGACACATGTTTCTTGACAAGAGGATTAGAATAGTCTTTTCCAGACCTGGTAGTGATAGCCTTCAGTTGCTCAGGGTTCTTAGGATTATTTTCTGGTTGGCCAGCAAAGGCTCCAGTAGGTGGCTTCGTGCTAGCTGCAAGTTGAGATAGTTGAGATTCAATAGCCTTCTGATGAGCTTGCTGGTTAGCTATCATATTCTGTTGTGACTACAACATCTTCTCAATGGTTGTTAGTTTGTCATCCGGAGAGATAGGATTGGTTTGCTGTCCTTGTGGTTGATAGGGGACCTGGTTGGGATTCTGAAATTGAGAATTATTCTGATAGTGGTTGTAGTTCATGTTCCGAAGGTTACCCCTAAAGTTTCCTTGATTCCCGAAATTTTGTTGTTGGTTATACTGGAATCATGGTGGGCCATGTTGTTGATTGTTTGAACCAAGTTGTCGCGAGTTTTCCGCTCCTAAAGGATTTCCATATTGAAAACCAGGATGATTCCTATTCTGATTCAGAGTGTAATATCTTTGACCAGGGATAGTGCTGACAACATTAAGATTTTCCATGTGACTATCATCTCCTTGACCATAAGCGTTGCTTAGAACAACATCGTTGAGAACATTGCATGCTAATGTGGAATGATCAGTGCCTTTACATGCTTCATAAAACAGTGAAGCTGACATGATCTACTCTTATTGTTGAGGGGGTGGACGTCCTTTTCCAAATGTAGCAAGGGACGATTCGATATGGTCCTGTTTGGCAACTAGGAGTTTTAGGGTTTCAGCGATAGACTTGTATTCTGGAATAGCTTCAGCTATAGCTACCTTCAACAGACCTTTGCCTACGGATCTTCCCCAATTAGCTCGATTTTCAGCTCCAAGGGTGACAACCTTCCATGTGCTATCATAACTTTGACACATGAAGTTTCCTCCAGATGAGGAGTTTAAAAACCTCTTGATATCGTTATCCACACCTCTATAGAAGATTTCGATAAGTTGATTCTTAGGGATTCCATGGTTTGGACACTTGCATAGAAGATCTTTATATCTTTCCCATGCTTCAGGAAGGGATTCTCCAGGGGCTTGGGTGAACATTGTTATTTGACCCCTAATTTCATAAGTGAGTGAAGGAGGGTAGAATTTTTCTAGAAAAATGTTTTGAAGTTGTTCCCAAGTGTTGATAGGTTCACAGTGCAAGGAGTTGTAACAACTTATAGCTCTATCAGCAAGAGAATACTTAAAGAGACGGAGTCTAATGGCATCGTCAGATACTCCATTTTGCTTTGTCATAGCACATAGATCGGTAAACCTCAGAAGATGTTCCTGACTATCTTCTCCTTGTTTACCATAGAATAGGTTGTTTTGAAGCAAGGAGATCCAATGTGCGTGAATCTCGAAATTTGGAGCATTGATAGGAGGGTGTACTGGGTGATGAATGCCAGCAGCTTTAGGAATTGAAAACTCTCTAAGGTCCTTTTTCAGTTATGTTGCTTGCGCCGTTGCTTAAGCTGCTTGAATCTCTTCTTGAACCGCAGCTCTGGCTTCTTGCATGAGCCTTTCTCTTTGTGCATTAAGGGCTTGAGCGACCCTTCGGGCTATTTCCTCTTCTTGAACCATTATTGCTTGGTTTTCTCTATTCTCATGATGAAAAGTTTTGTCTATCTTAGGGTCAAAGCTAGCAGAGAGTCTGGGATTGTTCAAACAGTGCATACACTAGTCTTTGGTGGTTCCTGAGATGAAAAGATCTGAAGTAAGATTGATGGAGTAGAGTGAAATTCAAGTGAATGACCGATTGTATCAAAAGAAAAAGTAAAAACCTAAATTAGCCTTAGAAGAACTGCGTTTGACTAACTAATTCTGTTGTCCTCGGCAACGGCACCAGAATTTGATGTGGTCTATTATCGCAATAACAAATTCACTCAGGGTTGAAATCCTTGAGCTTTTACCAAAATCTTGTGCAATAATACCACCCACAAGAGGATGGGTCTTATCACAGTATAGTTAAGGATTGAATCCCAAGTTATAATGGCTCATCCCCTCATGGATCATACACTTATGACCTCAAGGAATCCCATTCTATTTCTAGTTTGGGAGTCAATCGTGTTAATCAACATTCTATCCTACATATTGAAGTTCTCGCAACATAGGAAAGAACAAGATAAAAGCAAGCAGGTGATCAATCTATAAGCAAACATCGATGATTAACATCAAAATGAAAAGTAATATACATTGCCTTGGAATGTTGAAGTGAAAGGACATGAAAGCATGGGCAGCAGGGCTAGTCCCCGCACCCCAGCGAAAAGGAACTACTCGCTCATGATGCGAGAAATAAGAAGAACAAGAGAGAGGGAATATTCTTCCATGAGTAGAGTGAAGAAGGTAGTCGCAACTCGGTGAAAATGATGCAGTCTTCTACGTTGTGTCAGAGTAGATTTGGACGAGAAGAAGAACCACCAAGGAAGATAGGGCAGCCCTTCTTCTCCACCTTCTTTCTCTTCTTAACCTCCTTGCTCGAAGCAAGAGGTGCAGCAGACGAAGTGACAATGGCATGGATGAGCGTGGATGGATCTGGATCGAATCTTACGTTTGGGCAACCTAGCGGCGTCCCAGATGTGATGCCTCAAATGAGGACCATGTTGGTCCTATTTATAGGCACTGATTGGGGTCTTCATGATTTGGGCCCAGTTGCAATTTTTACAGTTTTGCTTTAACAGTTTTGGGGACCATTTAGTCTTCTTAACGGTCTAGGACTTTTGTCCAAACGCTCTTTGAGACCGTTTAATGGACAAACGGTCTTGTATTAGTTTTTCTCCAAATGGTCCTGTCTTCTCTGCTCTAACGATCTTGATGCCCTGATCAGTTTTGAGGACCTAACAGTCTGCGCCTATCAGTTTGGGCACTCCAACAATCCACATGGTCTTTCTACCTCAGCAATCAAATGGTCTTTAGTGTCCCTGTGCTAATGGTCTTGGAGGTGTGAGCGTCGCCGCCAAGCGGTCTCTACTTCTCGGTCTCGGTGCCCTAACGGTCTCGTGGCATGGTGTTCTATCGGTCTTGAGATCATGCGCCGCCTATGTTGCAGGTCCTGGATGAGCAAGAAGTGTGGTGGTTTTTAGGGTTACAGAATCACTGCTTCCCCCCATGGTGGTGAAGAAGTAGGCGATGAGGGCATGTCTTGTAGCAGGCGGTGCCGAGATCAAGGGATGAAAGTCTAGCCGGAGGTAGCGCTGCTGTCAACGGCGACATGGATGCAGAGGTCAGAGCGGCACAGGCGCGGGGTTCCTGGTGGTGTCGTCATCAAAAGAGAGTGGACGGGATGGTGATGGTGGAGTTGGGGTTGCAGATGATGAGGGAAGGAAGAGGAATAAGGGAGGCAGGAAGTCAGGTCCTCCATGCGATCTTGTGTAGGTGGCTGTCCATACGGTCTTGAGATCGTGAGGCTTCACACGGTCTTGAGACCGTGTGGCCTCACCCAATCTTTAGACTGTATGAAAGGGGAAAATAGTAAGGGCAGAACGATAGGAGGGGGACCGAGTGGAGAGGTGAATAAAGGGTGTTGATCTACGATCTGAAGGTGTAGAGGACTTGTGGTCTTGAGACCAAAATGAGGGTGGAGACTGAATGGAACCTAACCAATAGTGGCTGAAACCAAATGGATCATGACCGATTGGTCAAAACCATTTGGTCAAGACCGTATGGTCAAGACCCAGGGTGAGATGATCATGGGTGAAGGTAGATCTAGGGTTGAGAAAGGTGGGGCCCACTTTTTAGGGTTTGATTCAGATGATGGTTTATGGTGATAGAGGTGGTATGAAGCAAGCGGTGTTGGTGATTATGTTGAAGGTGGATTATGGTTAAAAGGATGTGAGTGCCAATTGATGGTTGAACCTCATTATGACTGCATAAAATCAACATAAACTAAGTTAATAATCTTGATAATTGAACATAATTAAGAAATTTTGCATATTGTGATTGAATATTATGATGAATATGCATTCATCAACAGGAAATCAAAGTACAACTTTAGTGTCAGTGACTGGGCCACCTAAGCCTTGGTATGAGAGAAAGACGTGTTACAAGTGTTGGCAAGTTGGACATACCCAGAAATTCTTTTCTATGAGAGGTGATGAAGTGACTCAACAGTCGAGGTAGAGCCAGTAGGGCTCACATATACATCAGAGCAATAGTAAAGTAGGAGGATGACGACTTGGCCAAGCATCACAAGTTGGATCATCTACTCAGGGAAGTAGAAGGCGGGGGCAACAATAGGCAATGGCTAGATTCTATGCCATGAGTTAGTCAGAGGCGTGGTCAACCTATGAGTGGTGATAGGTTAGATGAAGTTATTTAAATCTAATTTGTCTTCTTCTAGCTTTATATTTGTTTTGGTTGACCCAAGTGCTACACACTCTTTTATCGCATGTGAAGTTCTTAGTAGTTTCTCTTTGCCTGTTAGTTATAGGAAGAGTTGCTTGTTGCTAGAAACTCATTGGCCGTGCCTGCAATGTAGCAGAATGTGTGACCTTTCTGTGCTCTCTCTTTTTTGGGACACGGCATTGAAGTGGATCTCATACCACTTCACATGCATGGATTCAATGTGATCCTTGGAATTGATACATTGGAGAAGTATAAAGTAGTCTTCGATTGTAGTTTTAAGAAAGCAACATTTGTGGATGGTAGAGAGATGTGGATTTTCAAAGGAGATAGGAAGATTCTTCCGACGTGTCTTGTTTCAGCCACGGTGGTGGGGAAGCTTTTGAGACAAGGTTGTGAAGCATTTTTGGCACACGTGCTCGATAATGAGGTGAGGAGTCCTAGTATTCAGGTAGTGTCAATGGTTAGGGAATTTGCATATGTGTTCCCTGAAGAGTTTCTTGGTGTTCTCCCACCTTGAGGGATTGATTTTGAGATCAATTTGGTTCCTGAGACATAGCTGATAGCTCATCGATGTGGGGTGCATGATGGCACCGACAAAGATGGCAGAATTGAAGAAATAGTTGCAAGAACTACTTGACAAAGGTTTCATCAGGCCGAGTACATCGATGTGGGGTGCCCCAATGCTGTTTTTAAAGAAGAAGGATGGGTCTATGAGGTTTTGCATAGATTATAGATAGTTAAACAAGGTCACAATAAAGAATAAGTATCCCTTACCGAGGATAGATGACTTGTTTGATCAGTTTTGTGGTGCAACGGTGTTATTGAAGATAGATCTACAGTCAAGATATCATCTGTTGAGGACCAAGGAGGATGGCATACCAAAGTCTGCTTTTAGGATGAGGTTTAGTCACTACGAGTTCATGGTTATGTCGTTTGGGCTGACCAATGCACCAACAGTGTTCATGGATTTGATGAACAGGGTGTTCTGATTGTTCCTTGATTAGTATGTGGTTGTCTTCATAGATAACATTTTGATATATAGTTAGGATAGTCAGTAGCATGAATAATATCTGCGTTAGGCATTGACAATGTTGAGACAGCACCAGCTCTATGCTATTTTTAGCAAGTGTGAGTTCTAGTTGAGGGAGGTAGATTTCATGGGGCACATTATATCTGCAAAAGGAGTGTGCCTGGACCCTAAGAAGGAAAAGTTTGTGATAGAATTGGAGCAGCCGAAGACACCGACAGAAGTGTGCAGTTTCCTAAGTTTGGCAGGCTACTACCGGAGGTTCATCAAGGACTTTAGTGTTGTGTCCTTACCCCTAACAATATTGACGTGAAAGGATGTGCCATTTATCTGGGTTGATAGATGTCAACGTGCATTTTAGTTGTTGAAGGAGAAGTTGACAAGTTCCCCAGTTTTGGTCCTGCCTGAGCAGGGAAAAGGATGCATAGTATTCGGTGATGCATCCAAAAGTGGTCTGTCTTGTGTTTTGATGGAAGACAAGCAAGTGATTTCTTTTGCTTCCCGATAGCTTAAGAAACACGAGGAGAATTATCCAACCCATGATATGGAGTTAGCTATAGTGGTTCATACCCTAAAGATTGGAGACACTGTCTGTATGGGGAAAAGAGTTAGATCTTCACGGATCACAAGAATCTGAAGTACATCTTCTCACAATCCGAGTTGAACATGAGACAACGATGTTGGATGGAGCTAATTAAAGACTATGATTGCACGATTGATTATCACGTGGGAAAGGTGAATGTCATGGAAGACTCTTTGAGGAGGAAGTCTTCATCTATTCATAGAGGTCAGTTGAGTTCTTTAATGAGCCACAAGCGAGACATGTTGGTCTCGTTGCATTAGATGAATGTCAAGTTGGAATTCTCTTTGTTAGCCAGTTTGTTGGCACAATTACAAGTGAATCCTACACTGAGATAGTAGATCAAAGAGTCACAACATATGTATATTATGATACAGAAGATCAGATCGAAGTTCGGCAGTGAGAAGTGTGATGGCTTCCATGAGTCGAATGACGAGACGGTCTGTTACCATGTCAGGATAGTGGTTCTTGATGCTGATGATCTGAGGAAGATGGTGCTGGAAGAAGCTCATTGATCTATGTATTCTATGCACCAAGGTAGTACTAAGATGTACCACAACCTGAAGCATATGTATTGGTGGCCTGGATTAAAGATAGATGTAGTTGAATTCCTTGTAAGATGTCCTGTGCTAGCAAGTCAAAGTTGAGCATCAGAAGACTGCAAGAACATTGCAATTGTTGCCTATACCTCAGTGGAAATGGGATCATGTGACTATGGACTTTGTGATTGGTCTACCTAGGACAGACAAAGGTTATGATTCCATTTGGGTGATCATTGACTGGTTGACCAAGTCAATGCATTTTCTTCCCATGAAGACAACATTCACAGTGGAGAAACTTTCTCAAGTTTATGTTGACGAGATAGTGTGTTTACACAATGTTCTATCTACTATCATATCTGATAGAGGTCCTCAATTTACAAGTCACTTTTGGGAGCGAATGCATATAGCTTTGGGTACACATATGAAGTTCATCACTGCTTTCCACCCACAAATAGATGGTCAGTCTAAAAGGACCATTCAGTTCTTAGAACATCTACAGAGGGTGTATGTTCTTTATTTTATAGGAAGTTCGGATATACACCTCAGTCTAATAGAGTTTGCCTACAATTATAGCTAACAGATAAGTATTGACATGGAGCCATATGAGGTGTTGTATGGGATACATTGTAGGTCTCTATTTTGTTGGTATGAGACAAGGGAGTATTTGCTTCTGGGACCTAAGCTTGTGCAGCAGATGACAGAGAAGATCAAAGTGCTACAGCAACAGTTGAAAGTTAACAGGGCAGACAAAAGTCATATGTAGACAATCATCATAGACCCTTGGAGTTCCAAGTGGGAGACAAAGTATATCTAAAGGTCTCTCCTTGTAAAGGTGTTTTGAGGTTTGGGAAGAAGGGTAAGTTGGCTCCCAGGTTTATGGGACCTTACCTAGTTGTGGCACGAGTTGGGAAGGTGGCCTATAAGTTGGAGTTTCTACCTGAGTTGCATAGGTTGCATCTAGTGTTCCATGTTAGTATGTTGAGGAAGTGCCATCCAGATACAGATTCAGTGTTACATCTTGTAGAGGTGGAGCTTGATGAGGATATGACATATGTGGAGGGTCAAGTGTTGATCCTTGATCGGAAGGTGATGAAGATGAAGAGGAAGGACCTTGTGCTTGTGAAGGTTCTTTAGCATCATCGTGGTGTATAGGAAGCCACGTGGGAGATCGAAGAGGAGATGAGCAGGAAGTGTCTTGTAAGGACCATGACCCATGTTTTGGGCTATCCCTGTTGGTTTTTCTTAAGTGTGTTTCTTAGCTCCTTGATCTAATCATTTAAGATGTAATTAGGGCATGTTGGAGTTTGCGTTCCTAGTTTGAGCTTGTTGCTTGATGCTTGTGTTTTGTGGAGAGGTTTTGATGCAACACACAATTCACTCAGAATAGGGGTTGATGTACAAGTCTGCCACCTATAGAGTGTTTATTCTCTCTCTTGGCATCATCTAGATGAGAGAGGAAGTGTTAGGTTCCTTTTTTTGGCCTTGGTTTAGTGGTGACACCCTTAGTGATGTTTTGGGTACGTGTTTGAGGTGTGCTTTGCTCATAAGAGTGTTGTCTCAGGCTTGAGAGCCTTGAGGAGACATGGTATCAGTTTGTGGTTGCCTTAAGGAGGCTTGATATCAGTTGAGGGTGTCTTGAGGGAATCCTATCAGTTTGGTGGTACCTTGAGGATCACCATATCATTTTTTGTGACTCTAGAGATGTACCATATCGGTTTGTGAACTAGGGTTTCATCCCTATTGGTTTGTGAAGGGGATGGATGAGTGTATCGACCTTGACCTTCCTTAGTGACCAAGTGAGTGAGATCCAATCACCTTGTTTCATAGTGTTACATGTGGCCTTTATTCTTGGACATGTGTCTTTTAGGGTTATAAGGTGGTGACACCTTCCCCTTATACTCTCTCTCATCGTCCATGTATATATACCCCTTTCTTCCCATGCAAGAGAACCCTTTTAGTGATCCTTGCTTTCTCTCCTTGGTGTCCGACCTTCATCTTGAAGAGCACTCTCACTTGGATCTTGGTGGGTGAGTGAAAATCTTGTGATACTCTCTTTCATCTTCTTCCTTGGTAAGCCATGGTTTCTAGCTTTCTTTCTCTCCTTCTTTTTTCTTCTTGTCCATGAACCTTGGTATCTTGTTTCCTTTCTTTTGTTTTCTTAACCATGGTCCTATCTTATCTCTTGGAGGTGTTGTGCTTGGATGATCTTTTTCCTATACCTTGAGTTCATGAGCTTGGAGCTTGAACTTGGAGCTTAGAGCTTGGTGGTTGTTCTTCAGGCAGGTTATATAACTCGAAACCTACTTTTTTATTATCACCTTTCTACTTGTTACCTTGCTAGTTGTTCTTAGCTCGTTATTTCTTGCTTTTTAGTAGTTTTATTTGGTAGCCTTGTGTTCCATTTTGAGATTATAACTATGTGAAGTTGCTGCCGTAAGTTGCACCCCTTTTCCCTTTGCCTTGTTAGTAACGTCGTCTTGAGGTAGAAAATGACTAAACCGATATGCTATGTAAACTAAAATGCTAAACTGATATTCTTTTTTCTACACTGATATACCTATCATGATGTGGCTTGTTATGACCTAGTGGTCACTAGTGAGGAAGAGTGTTGGATCATGAGGATTTTAGTTGAGTGGAAGTCGACATGGATAACCCTAATCCAACACACATGCAATCTGATACACCCTAGCCAGATACATGTAGAGAAGTCATGAGTACCTTCCCTTGTGGTTTTGGCTGATATCCCATGATGGTGAAAGTTTCCAATATTCCTTGGTGAACTTTGAGGTCGATACTCTAGTTGTTGGTGTGGCCGATACCCCATGATGGTGAAGGTGGTCGATATCTAAAGAGATACATAAGCTGATACCCTTTGAGATAGTGTAGCTGATACAATCTCTTATGTACCTCTAATTGATATCATTTGTGGTACTCGATACCAAGTGATGATAAACCGATACTCACCTTGAAGTTGGTAGGTCGATACCCTACTTAGGTTGGTTTCTCGATACATAGGGCTAAATGATACCCTAACCCTAACAGATACCCTATGTGATGTGTAGTGAGGCTTCTTGTTGATGTTGGAGTCAAATGGTGTGATGTGATACCCTATGGTGTAATCATGTCTATGATGTTGAAATCTAACACTCTTTTTAAATGTTTCGTAATAATGATAGAAATATGTTTTCACATCTTCTAAATATACTTTATAATGATCCATGAAGTGATGATCTAAAGATGGTAGTTGATCCAACCTTGCAAACCCTAATCAATTAAAAGAGGAAACCCTAACCCTAAAAGATGTGATGTGCTTTGTAGGACATGGATTCTACAATTTGATAGTATCAATGATGCATTGCTTCTCTTGTTATATGTTTCTAACCATGCAGGTAAACAATGTTATGCATAGCCAGGTATGAGCTATGATGTTTATTATATGTTGGAATAAGCCTTAAGAGTGTGTTATGTTAACCCCAAGAGAAGAGTTAATGGTCTTATGACCTGGTGGTGGCTTATTGCGTTATGTTAATTCACAGTTTCTCTCAAAGATGAGATGAGGAGTTGATACGCTAAGATATGTTGTCATGGTGATGGACATTGGTCCCATAATGGACATTGGTCCTGGTGATGGACATTGGGCCTTGTGATGAACATGTGATGAATAATTGGCATAAAGTGATGATGTGGTCCGTATATATGTTTTAGTATGTTTTAGTGATACCTCAAACCCTAATTTTGCATAATTTTTTTTGGGTTTGTACATTATGACTTGATTGATGCTACATGTCATCTTAATTGGTCTAATTAATCAAGTGGAATTTAATAGTGTAGTTTGCCATGTTCCATAGACCCATCCAGTATTAGAAATAGTTGGATGGTGAAATGAGTTTAACTCAGAGCACATATTTTTGAATATATGGGGTACAAGTTGAGTAATTTCCTTATATCCTTAACCCTAGATGATGTGGAGACGACCATGCATGAGTCGATCTCATTATTATATGAATGTCAATGCAATAGCCAGTCCTCCTTAGAATGGCCATGCATGAGCCTATTCTTCTAGTGTTGTACCTATACCAAGGTGGGCTAGACATGATTTTATATATGTGAATGGTCATCTGTGAGCCCATCCCTGAGCTTGACTATATGTCATTATTGTAGTTGATTAATATGTCTCTATAATCCCTCATACTGACCGAGGAAGGTGGAGTCGTGGATTCTGACTCTTCCATTAGACCTTGTATGGAACTGATTCCGTCTATATACATATAGTGCTCGGTTGGATTTGGGTGGTACGACTCAAATCCTCAGGGCACAACAAATATGTAAATAGTCATGTAGTATAATTGTTTAGGATCAAACACGAAAACATTGGTTGAGGCCTTGCTTTGATTTTATACAATTTATTTATTAACATTGATACTTGTTCTTCATATTCCTTCTTAAAATTGATAAATTTTCTATTAAGTGATGGCAAGTGCGTAGTGCTGATCTAATTGCTATATCCTTGAGATATATGCTTTTTAGTTAATCTTGCTTAATCTGCTCAGTATGTTGTTTTATCTATCTGTGATGATAATAGAGTTGGTGGTGAGTTATATCTCCGCTAAGATTTGGAATCTCACCCTATGGGTTTCCCACATCCTTTTTAGGTGGTCGTGCACACAGGAGTAGAGATTGTGCGATGGAGGTTTAGGAGTAGCAGGAGGGCTAGCAACTGACAAGGTTGGCAATGTTGTTGGATGTCTTTTGCTGATAGAGTTCTAGAGTCATCCTTGTACACTCGGGTCTTTGGGAATCATTTGGAAGACATTTTGTGATCATGATTTTCTAATGTGGTTGGTTGCATACCTTTGATTAATAGTTTTAGTGGACATATGTATATGTGCTTTTGGAACAGTCCCTTTGATAACAGGTTGAAGACATGCCTTGAGTATGCTTTGAGGCATGAAAGGACTTATGTGCAAAGTTTTGTAGATGCTTGTGGTTTGATGAAAATTGTTTTAGTTCTTAGTGTTTTCTGCTAATATGTTAGTTAATCTCTCTTCCGTGGTTTTATTTTGAGTAATCTCATTTTGTGTGAGAACCGGTGTGACATTTGGTGGTATCAAAGCTTTAGGTTCATTGAGTCTATATGGACCTAGGACCAATGGCGGAGCCACTGCTGGGCACGGGTGGGCACGTGTCCGACCCTTTTCCAATCAGACGAAGAAATTAAAGACAGATTCTAATTAGAATCAAGAAGGTGCCTGACCCCATCCCGGTCAAATTGGTTTATTTATTTTGTTTCCAAATAGCATTTCTGAAAGATCAGCAGAATAGGGACCACATTCTATTATACTCAGTGACAGGTCTCCTTCGCTCTATCTCATGGTCAACATCGGGCATATTAAAATGAGGAGTATGCTTTTTATAAACGCTCTGCATTCCGTCACCTTGTCTCTCCCTACTTCTTTGTGGTCTACGACAATCAAAAACAAGCTTTTTATAAAATAAAAAAAGTCGGCAGTTTGTTTATGTTGTGTATGATCATTGAGCAAGCTACTGGTGCATTATTTATATCCATCGTTTGTGTATTCTGCACTCCTTACAACTGATTTGGCTTCTCAGATCTGCTCTTTTCTATTCATTACTCATCATCATCCAGTTTGGATCTTTGGCTCTTGTTGTTGGTTTACAATCTGTTCATGATCAATAATTGATTTTGTGACAGCTTCCAATAGGTATTTAGTGTGATGTCCTTTTCATTAGATACTAGTTTATATCAACTGCTAATTGATTTTGTCAATATATTTTTTTCAAAAGTATGTAGTCTACATTCATTAGTCTAGGCACAAAAATCAATCTATTAGTCTAAACTGAAGTTTCAAATTAGTAGTCAGTGTGAGTTTATTCGTGTGGTGCCCTCCCAAACAAAAAATCCTGGCTTCGCCACTGCCTAGGACTAGGGTTTGTGTCTGTTCTAGTGTCCTCCAGTCTATATTATAGTCACTTCTGCTTATGTAGAAGATGAAGTAAATCTTAAAGATATTTGCAGAACTTGAAGAACATATTGTCGAGAGCAGCGTTGCGGCTCTAGGAAGTGGTGTAAGAGTCTAGGCACATGAAGATCGGGTGCCTGAAGTCCCCCAGGTTGACCCTACCATGATAGAAAATCATGCCTTCATATCACTTTTTGGAAAGTTTATGGAAACAATGATCCATATGGCAGATAGTATGCCTATTCCACAACCTAAGGCACCAACCCCTAATGCGGAATCATCGGGCACTGGGAGGACTTTTGAGCATCTTCGCCAAGGTGGTGCAGTTTAGTATGCGGGGACAGCTGACCAACAGATGCGGATCTATGGCTGGCAGAGCTTGAAAAGGCTTTCAAGATCCTAAGTATCCCTGAGGCGGATAAGGTGAAGCATGTGGTATACCTCTTGAAGGGGTGTCCTGGCCATTGGTGGGCCACAGAGGAGGAGAAGAGACTCAGAGTGGTGGTTGGTTGGGAGGAGTTCTGATAGGATCTCGTTAGTTGGTACTTCCCATAGACATATCTTGATGAGAAGATCATCCCGATCGAGAGGATCTGTCAGGTATCTGTAATGATCAATGAGTATGAGGCAAGGTTCATGGAGTTGTTGAGGTTCTGTCCTCATATGGCAACGACAGATGATGAGAAGATTCACCATTTTGAGAAGGGGTTGAGTGATGAGTTGTCGACCACAACATCTTCTTTGGAGAACATAGAACGGTTTGCCATATTTGTGGAGTCAGTTTGGTGAATAGAACAATCTGTGAAGGATAAGTGGGAGATGAGTGCCAACAAATGGTCTGCACAATTTCTAGGACAGTCTTCTTGTGGCTTTAAGAAGTTGAGGTTTTCTACACCGCCACTAACATAAAGGTTCGGCGTTTCGACACAATGGTCACCCAGTAAGGGGTGAGGGCATAGTTTTCCACTTATAGGAGCTCAAAGTACAGCTTTAGTGTCAGTGACTGGGCCATCTAAGCCCTGGTATGAGAGAAAGACATGTTATAAGTGTGGGCAAGTTGGACATACCTAGGTGTTCTTCTCTATGAGAGGTGATGAAGTGACTCAACAGTCGAGGTAGAGACAGCAGGGCTCACAGAGACAATAGAGAAATAGTAGCATAGGAGCATGAGGATGTGGCCAATCATTACAAGTTGGATCGTCTGCTCAGGGAAGAAGATGATAGGGATGAAATTAGGCAACGAATAGATTCTACGCCATGAGTCATCCAGAAGCGGTGGTTAACCTGTGAGTGGTGACGTGTCAGATGGAGTTATTTCATTTAGATTTGTCATCTTCTTGCTTTGTATCTATTTTGGTTGACCCCGGTGCTACACACTCTTTTATCACACGTGAATAGCTTAGTAGTTGCTCTTTTCCTATTATTTGTAGGTAGAGTAGCTTTTTTCTAGAAACCCCATTGGTCGGTTCTATAGTGCCTACTGTGTTCTCTCTTTTTCGGGACACAACATTCAAGTAGATCTCATACCACTTGACATGTGTGGATCCATGGAATAGATACCTTGAAGAAGTATAGAGTAGTCTTGGATTGTGGTTCCAAGAAAGCAACATTTGTGGACGGTAGAGAGACATGGATCTTCCAAGGAGATAGGAAGATTCTTCTGACATTCTTGTTTTAGCCATGGTGGGTGGAAGCTTCTGAGATAAGGTTGTGAAGTGTTTTTGGCACACGTACGGGATACTGAGGTGAGGAGTCTTAGTATTCAGCTAGTGTTGATGGTTAGGGAATTTGAAGATGCGTTCCTTGAAGAGTTTCATGCTATTCCCCTACCCCAAGAGATTGATTTGGAGATCAATCTGGTTCCAGGCACGTAGTCGATAGCTTAGATACCATATAGGATGGCACTGATAGAGATGGAAGAATTGAAGAAATAGCTACAAGAACTACTTGATAAAGGTTTCATCAGGCTGAGTACATTGTCATGGGGTGCCCTAGTGTTGTTTGAAAAGAAGAAGGATGGGTCTATAAAGTTGTGCATAGATTATAGACAGTAACAAGGTCATTATAAAGAATAAGTATCCCTTATCGAGGATAGATGACTTGTTTGATTAGTTCCTTGGAGCGACGGTGTTCTCAAAGATAGATCTACGGTCAGGATATCATCAGTTGAGGATCAAGAAGGATGATGTAACATCCCTGACATGGGTTATGAGTTAACCCTAGATGTTTTGCCTAAATATGTAATTAAATCCTTGTGATTAACTTTGGGCATGTAATTAAGTTTCTCATAAACATATATTTCAGTTTTTGCTCCTTTTTATATAAAGTTGTAGCATTGTTTTGTAATACAGGGACCTATGTGCAAATTACCCAGTTAGAAGGGTTAACTTGCAATTTGCACATGTTAAGATGTTTCTCTGATATTGAGACATCATGAGAATGATGATGGTAAGGTTTGAGGGATTTCCCAAGCTTGGGCACCAAGGTGCAGCTGTGGAAGCAATCCCTGTGCTTGAAAACCCTAAATTGGAGTAAAATGCAATTTACCCAAATTTAGGGATGCAATTTGTAAAATACATCATCTAATGTATTTTTTTAAGACTCTTATCATCATTTAGGGAATAAATGATGAAAGGTCACTTCAATTGATTAATCAAGTTATGAAAAACACCTTTGTGATTGAATAATCAGGGTGTATGTATTATAGCCCTTTTTATGTGTGTGCTTTAGTAATAGGTTGATCTTCTTTGCCCTCATTTCTTGTCCTATAAGAAAAGTTGTCCTTAGGATTAAGAAGAGAGGACGAGCAAAGAAGGATGGAGGGACTTAGTTGGAATTATGGAAAACTCATGAGCTAATGTTGGAAATCCCACCCCAAGTATATATACCTTCAACTTCACTTAGCAAGGAACCTCTCCCTTCATTCCTTTCACTGTTCTTTTCAACCAAACCGACTAAGGAGAGCTTGGAGCTCAGGAGGACGATCAAAGGTGTGCAAGGTAGGTTTGGATCCCTCCTTTTGCCTAATTTCATGGTTAGAATTCGAATTCAAGGCCAAATTGATGACTAGCTCCCTTAACTCTACCTTTCTAGCCATCTTTTCTCAACTTTCCTTGGAAGGATCACCTTGTCCGACCTGTGGAAGCTCAAGTACGCCATTAAATCTTAGATCTCTAACAGCTTGGAGCTCAAGGAGCAAGCTTTAGGTGGGTTTTATAACTCTAAACCCATGCTTTGTTATATACATCTTGTTTATGCATGTAGATGATAGTTCTTCTTCTTCTCTACTTTTCTTTGCTACCTTGCAAGCAAATCCGTGGGAAATCCTTGCTGTTCTTGAGCTAAGAGATGAAGGCGTTATTTCCAAGGTTAATCCACCGCTTTTGACTTTATCAAACGGTCTCTACCTTTGGCTCTCTCGGTCTCAAGACCGTGTGGTGAGCAAACGGTCTCAAGACCGAGTGAGGGAAAACGGTCTTCAAGACCGTTTAACCCCGTTGACCGAGCGTGGACCGTATACGATTTCTGTACAAAATTATGTATTCTAATCACCCTCAAAATTTGAGAAGATAACTCCAAAGGAATCGAGAGATATGACCTTTTTAATCAACAACTTTAATTGAATTTACTCCTGATTTCCAATCTGTTGAAATCGCCCTTTTTGGGAAAACGGTCTCAAGACCGTGTAAGGACGTTGATCATGCGTTTACCGTATGAGATTACTGTTCAAAATAATGTTGATTAACAACTTACCAAATTTGATGGACTAATTCCAAACGAGCTAAGAGTTGAAGGGTGATTACTAGGGCTAACCCTAATTGAAATCAGTACTGAAATCTCAATGAATTAATTAAGTGTTTTTGGGTTGATTGACCCAAACGGTCTCAAGACCATTTGGGGATCAACCAAACGGTCTCAAGACCGTGTGGGGGATCACCCAAAACCGTATGGAGGTCTAGGGTCAAGTATAGTTGACCAATTGAAGGTACAAACATACCCAATTACATTGCAATTAAGTTTTGGTATGATCATCAACTCAATGGATCCAACCTTGAAGAATTTTCACTAGAATCCAAACGTTGGATGGGCAAACGGTCTCAAGACCATTTGGAACCCATCCAAACGGTCTCAAGACCGTGTGATGACAACCCAAGACCGTTTGGAGGTCTAGGGTTAAGTTAATTTGATCAATTGAGGGCCCAATTGCAATAGATTATCAAATTAATTAAAATACTGATTTGTGACTCAATCAAGGTTCAACCCCTATCAAATCATATTAGATTTTGATGAAATCTTGGGAAAACGGTCTCAAGACCGTGTGGAGTTCATCCACACGATCTCAAGACCGTTTGGGCCAAGTTTGGGCCCAATTGGAGCTCAATTGAAGGGTTCAACCTTGTGTTGAATTACATTGTTGAGTGTTGATGGTTGAACATTGATAGACCTTAATTGAACTGACTTCAACCCTAATTGGATAACAATTGAGGGAAAATTGAGTGACCAATTGGTTAAGGATAACCCTAATTGACTCAATCCATAAGTGGTTACCATGGCTTTGACCATTTGGGGGCTTCAACTTTGATAATCATCAACAATTGGAACTTTTGAACCATGTTGAAGGACCAAACGGTTTGAGACCAAGTGGACCAAACGGTCTCAAGACCGTGTGAGGCCTCACGGTCTCAAGACCATTTGAGACCTCACGGTCTCAAGACCATTTGAGGTCACACGGTCTCAAGACCGTGTGAGGTCTCACGATCTCAAGACCGTTTGGGGCCAAACGGTCTCAAGACCGTTTGGACTCAAACGGTCTCAAGATCGAGAGACACCAAACGGTCTCAAACCATGTGAGCTCTCTCGGTCTTGAAGTCAAAGTTGCCAAACGGTCTTCACCCTCTCTCGAACTTGAAGGTCACATGGTCTTGGATTCAACCCTAGCAAACGGTCAACCCATCCAAACGGTCTCAAACCGTTTGGAAGATGAAGGTTGAAACCGTTTGAGGTTTTCAAAAGCTGAATTCACTTAACCACTTGAAGGTGTAAATGGTGCTATGATGATCAAATCTAAACCCTAATGATAACCTAGGACATTCGGGTATTAATTGACTAATGAATTGAACCATGATGTGATCAATGGGGTAAATTACCAAAATACCCCTGAAGGGTTCAATTGAGTAAAACCTTGTTCAAATCAAACCCTAATCACATGATAGTGATGTGTTGGCTTATGTTAACCAAAGAGGACTTAACCCAACCTTATCTAGAGTGTTGTTATCACCATATACTAGTACTTTAGAGAGAGAAAGTACTTTAGAGAGAGAAAGTACTTTAAGAGAGAGAAAGTACCCCTTTTTGGGTGGAAACTTAAGTAAAGAACCTTCAATACACATAGATGTGCATGATTAGGGTATGATCCACCTATGTGAGATCATGGAAACCCTAATTATGATATATGATGAATCTTAAGCCAATCTGAGAGCATCAATGATGATGTTCCTCATACCAGATGATGATATGAGTTCAATTCACCTTAATGTGAATAGTAAACCCTAATTCAAGGGTAATGACATGTAATGTGAATAGTAAACCCTAATTTAAGGGTGATGTCATGTAATGTGAATAGTAAACCCTAATTCAAGGGTAACGACATGCATTATGAGTATTAAACTCTAATTGATGAGAATCAGAGGACTTAACTCTTATGACAAGAGTGGGAAGTGTATTTCTTGTTTTGAATTACCTTTATCAGTTGAACTAACCATGCAGGTCCTGATATGAAGGTGATCATATCCAGGTATGGATGATGATACTGTATTCATTAAAAGCATGTTATAAGCTTTATGAATAAGTAAAATATCTTGATGCCTTGTCAGTGGCATCCTATGATTTAATGGGCTGTGAGAGCCATGAATACCATCAAGGTCATGCTTTAGAGATGACTTGTGATGAGTACAATGAGAAATGATGATTGATGTGAGTTAGGCTTGTTACATTTAGTATTCTCCTTTCATAGCTTCTATGCTACTGTTATTGTTTGAAGAATAATGTTTAATGATAAAAGAATACTAAATGTACCTAAATAATCAAGTATAATGTAGAGCCCTGATCATAGATCCATCATTGTCAGAGATCAAATGATGGTGAAACAGGTTTTCCTAAGGGAACTCCTGGATCACATACTATTGAGTATGTGGGGTATGTGGATGTGTAGAACCTTACATCCTAGTGTAGGTGATTGATGTAGATGTGCAATCCGTCAACCCTTCACTACTTTTCCATACCGTATCAGCAGTAGGTAAACATGAAACCTCCTGATGACGAAGAAAACATAGACATCCGTATCAGTGGAGATAAACATGAAATCTCCTGATGACGAAGAGAGTACAGAACGCCATTGTAACTCTAAAATAGCGAAGGACCAGTTTACCTTGGTGAGCTATAATAGTAGAGACACAAGATGTCCTATAAGTGATCCTCTTACTGACTGAGGAAGGTGAAGGTCATGAGAATCCGGCTCTCTTAATGACCTATGTATGATACTGATGTGACTTCTTAGCGATCAGTTGAAGTATGAGTGGTATCCCTCATCTCCACAGGGCATAATATTGTTTGTAAAACATAATCAACCACGTAGTATACCTGTTAGAGATAACTACGAGTTAGTGGATTGATGATACACTGTGATAGTGCTTATATTTCTTCATATCTCATAAATGTTAGGCTATGTTATAGCTGCAACTGCTATTGAATACTTTGAGAGCCTTACTGTTTAAGTTATTCTTTGATGTTATAATAAAGCTTCTGGTGGAGAGTTATAACTCTCGCTGGGACAATTATGTAAAATTGTCTCACCCCGTAGACTTCAACTTTTTAGGTGGACGTCGGAGACGGAGGAACCGGTCTACAGGTGACCAGTCTCAGCAGTAGCAGCACCAGGAGCAGCAGTGAAATCTCAGGTGGAGATTTAGCCTGCCATGTGGTGTAGTTAGAGTCAGTCCTATGTGTCCTCTGTACTCTCAGGTCTTGGAGTCTTTTGTTATGTGTTCTTGAGATTTTGATGTATATAATTACTCAAGAAGTAATTATCATGAGATGTAAACAGTTTATCTGTTGTTATAAAAGAAGCTTTTAAGGATTCAAGCTCTTGTCTCAAAAAGTTTTTAATTTCCCGTGATTTTTGTCTTCCGCTGTTTATCGAATCACTTCCGCTAAGTTTATATCGTGGTTTGGAGATCAGAGCCCACAGATGACATACCAAATTCAACTTGTAGGATGAGGTATGGTCACTACGAGTTTGTGTTATACCGTTTGGGCTGACTAATTCACCAACAACATTCATGGATTTGATGAACAGGGTGTTCCAACCGTTCCTTGATCAATTTGTGGTTGTCTTCATAGATGACATTTTGATATATAGTCGATACAGTCAGTAGCATGAACAACATTTGCGTCAGGTGTTGATAGTGTTGAGACAGCACCAGCTCTATGCTAAGTTCAGCAAGTGTGAGTTCTGGTTGAGGGAGGTAGTGTTATTAGGGCATGTTATATTTGTAGGAGTAGGTGTGGACTCTAAGATGGTAGAGTCTATGATAGAATGAGAGCAGCCGAAGACACCAACAGAAGTGTGTAGTTTCCTAGGCTTGGCAGGCTACTACTGGAGGTTCATCAAGGACTTCAATGTTGTCGCCTTACCCCTAACAAGATTGACGCAAAAGGATGTGTTGTTTTCCTAGGATGATAGATGTCAATGTGCTTTTCAGTTGTTGGAGGAGAAGTTTATAAGTGCACCAGTTTTGGTCCTTCCTGAGTAAGGAAAAGGATGCATAGTCTTCTGTGATGCATCCAAAAGTGGTTTGGGTTGTGTGTTGATGCAAGACAAGCAAGTGATTTCTTTTGCTTCTTGACAGCTTAAGAAACATGAGGAGAATTATCCAACCCATGATCTAGAGTTAGCTGTAGTGGTTCATGCCCTAAAAATTTGGAGACACTATTTGTATGGGGAGAAATGTCAGATCTTCATGCATCACAAGAATCTAAAGTATATCTTCTCGCAATTAGAGTTGAACATGAGGCAGTGATGCTGGATGGAGCTAATTAAAGATTACGACTACACAATTGATTATCATCTAGGAAAGGAAAATGTCATGGAAGACACTTTGAGTAGGAAGTCTTCATCTATGGATAGAGGTCAGTTGAGTTCTTTAATGTGCCACAAGAGAGACATGTTGGTATCCTTGCGTCAGATGAATGTCAAGTTGGAAGTCTCTATGTTATCCAGTTTGTAGGCACAATTAAAAGTGAATCCTACACTGAGACAGTAGATTAGAGAGGCACTACAAATGGATACTCTGATACAGCAGATCAGATCAGAGTTTGATAGTGAGAAGAATGATGGATTCCATGATTCGAATGATGGGATAGTTTGTTACCATGATAGGATAGTGATTACTGATGTTGATGATCTGAGAAAGATGGTGCTGGATGAAGCTCATTCATCTATGTATGTTATGCACCCAGGTAGTACCAATATGTACTACAACCTGAAGGATATGTATTGGTGGCCTAGCTTGAAGAAAGATGTAGTTGAGTTCGTTGAAAAATGTGTTGTGTGTCTGTAAGTCAAAGTTGAGCATCAGAAGCCTACAGGAACGGTGCAACTGTTGCCTATACCTCAATAGAAATGGGATCATGTGACTATGGACTTTGTGGTTGGTCTACCTAGGACAGCTAAAGGTTATGATCAATTTGGGTGATCGTTTACTGGTTGACCAATCAGTGCATTTACTTCCCATGAAGACAATGTTCACAGTGGAGAAACATGCTCAATTTTATGTTGACAATATAGTGCATTTACATAGTGTTCCAGCTACTATCGTATTTGATAGAGGTCCTTAGTTTATAAGTCACTTTGGGGAGTGAATGCATACAACTTTGGGTACACATTTGAAGTTCAGCACTGCTTTCCACCAGCAGACAGATGGTTAGTCTGAAAGGACCATTCAGATCTTGGAAGATCTATTGAGGGCTTATGTTCTTCCATTTACAGGAAGTTAGGATATACACCTCAGTCTAATAGAGTTCACCTACAATAACAACTATTAGAGAAGTATTGACATGGCATCATGTGAGGCATTGTATAGGAGACATTATAGGTATCTGTTATGTTGATATGAGACATGGAAGTATCAGCTTCTGGGACCTAAGCTTGTGCAGTAGATGACAGAGAAGATCAAAGTGATACAGGAATATTTGAAAGCAGCACAGGTTTGACAGAAGTCATATGCAGACAATCATCATAGACCCTTGGAGTTCCAAGTAGGAGATAAAGTATATCTGAAGGTCTCTCCCTAGAAAGGTGTTTTGAGGTTTGGGATGAAGGGTAAGTTGGCTCCCAGGTTTATGGGACCTTACCCAATTGTGGCATGAGTTGGGAATGTGGCCTATGAGTTGGATTTACCACCTGAGTTGTATAGGTTGCATCCAGTGTTCCATGTCAGTATGCTGAGGAAGTGCCATACGGATACAGAGTCAGTGTTACAGCCTATGGAGGTGGAGCTTGATGAGGATATGACCCATGTGGATGGTCTAGTGTTGATCCTTGATCGTAGGGTGAAGAAGTTTAAGTGGAAGGACATTGTTCTTGTGAAGGTTCTTTGGCATCATCTTGATGTTGAGGAAGTCATGTGGGAGTTCGAAGAGGAGATGAGGAGGAAGTACCCTTCTCTTTTCTCTTAGGATTTTGGGGGCTAAATCCTTGTTAGGGGTTTATAGCTTGTAAGGACCCTGACCCACATTTCGGGCTAACCCTATTTGTTTTGCTTAAGTGTGTTGCTTAGCTCCTTGTTGTAATCATCTAAGATGTAATTAGGGCATCTAGGAGGTTTTTATTCCTTGTTTGAGCTTGTTTCTTGATTCTAGTGTTTTGTGGAGAGGTTTTGGTGTAACATGCAATTCACTCATAATAGGGGTTGATGTGCAAGGTTGCCACCTCTATAGTGTTTCTTCTCTCTCTTAGCATCATCTATCAGAGAGAGGAAGTGTTGGGTGCCTTCTTTTGGTCTTGGTTGAGTGGTGACATCCTTGGTGATGTTTTGGGCATATGTTTGAGGTGTGCTTTGCTCATAAGAGTGTTGTCACGGGCTTGAGCGCCTTGAGGAGACCTGGTCTTAGTGTTTGGTTGCCTTGATATTGGTTGAGGGTTACTTGAGGGACATCCTATCGGTTTGGTGGTACCTTAAGGATCAACATATCATTTTGTGGTGACTCTAGAGATGTGCCATATCGGTTTGTGAGCTGGGGTTTCATCCCTATTGGTTTGTGAAGGGGATGGATAAGTGTATCAACCTTGACCTTCCTTAGTGACCAAGTGAGTGAGACATAGATCCTATCAACTTGTTTCATGGTGTTACATGTGTCCTTTCTTCTTGGACATGTGTCTTCTAGGGTTCTAAGGTGCTGATACCTTCCCCTTGCTCTCTCTCTCATTGACCATGTATATATACCCCTTTCTTCCTATGCAAGAGAACCCTTTTAGTGATCCTTGCATTCTCTCCTTGGTGGACAACCTTGATCTTGAAGAGAACTCTCCCTTAGAGCTTGGTGGGTGAGCTAAAAGCTTGTGATGCTCTCTTTCATCTTCTTCCTTGGTAAGCCGTGATTGTCTATCTTTCTTTCTCTCCTTTTTTCTTCTCGGTCATGGACCTTGGTATCTTGTTTCATCTCTTTTTCTTTCTTAACCATGGTCCTAAGTTATCTCTTGGAGGTGTTGTGCTTGGGGGATCTTCTTCCTCTACCTTGAGTTCATGAGCTTGGAGCTTGACCTTAGAGCTTAGAGCTTGGTGGTTGTTCTTGAGGTGGGTTATATAACTCTAAACCTACTTTGTTATTATCACCTTTCCACTTGTTACCTTTCCGGTTGTTCTTAGCTCGTTATTTCTTGCATGTTAGTAGCTTTATTTGGTAGCCTTGTGTTCTATTTTGAGAATAGAACATTGTGAAGTTTCTTCAATAAGTTGCACCCTTTTTCCCTTTGCCTTGTTAGTAATGTTGTCTTTAGGTAGAAGATGACTAAACTGATATGCTATGTGAACTGACATGCTAAAATGATATGCTATGTAAATCGACATGCTAAATCGATATGCTTTTTGCTAAACCAATATGCCTATCATGATGTGGCTTATTATGACCTAGTGGTGACTAGTGAGGAAGAGTGTTGGATCATGAGGCTTTTAGTTGAGTATGGAAGTTGACATGGATAACCCTAATCTGACACACATGCAATCTGATACACCCTAGCCCAATGCATCTAGAGTAGAAGTGAGGAGTACCTTCCCTTGAGGCTTTGGCCGATATCCCATGATGGTGAAGGTGATTGATATATAAAGAGATACATAGGCTGATACCCTTTAAGATAGTGTGGCCGATACACTCTCTTATGTACCTCTAATCGATATCATTTGTGGTTCCTGATACCAAGTGATGATAAACTGATACTCACCTTGAAGTTGTTAGGTAGATATGCTACTTAGGTTGGTTTCCCGATACCTAGTATTAACCGATACCCTAACCCTAACCGATACCCTATGTGATGTGTAGTGATGCATCTTGTTGATGCTAGAGTCACATGGTGTGATATGATACCCTATGGTGTAATCTTGTGTATGATGTTGAAAGCTAACTCTCTCTTTACATGTTTCATAATAATCATAGAAATATGTTTCCACATCTTCTAAATATACTTCATAACGATGAAGGAAGTGATGACCTAAATATTTTTATTGATACAACCTTCCAAACCCTAATCAATTAAAATAGGAAACCTAACCCTGAAAGAGGAGATGTGCTCTGTAAGACATGGATTCTACAAGTTGACAGTGTCAATGATGCATTGCTTCTCTTGTTATATGTTTTGAACCATGAAAGTAAACAATGTTATGCACAGCGAGGTATGAGCTATGATGTTTATTATATGTTGGAATAAGCCTTAAGAGGCAAGTGTGTTATGGTAACGTTAATGGTCTTATGACCTAGTGATGGCTAATTGCCTTATGTGAATTCACATTTTCTCTCAAAGATGAGATGAGGGGTTGAAACCCTAAGATATGTAGCCCTGGTGATGTATAGTGGTCCTTGTGATGGACATTGGTCCTTGTGATGGACATGTGATGAATAACTGGCATAAAGTGATGATGTGGTCCTTATATATGTTTTAGTATGTTTTAGTAATACCTCGAACCCTAATTTTGTAGAATTTGTTTCTAGTTTGTACATTATAGCTTGAATGATGTTATATGCCATCTTAATTAGTTTAATTAATCAAGTGGAATCTAATACTGTAGTTTACCTTGTTTCATAGACCCATTCATTGTCAGAAATAGCTGAATGGTGAAACAATTTTAACTCGGAGCGCATATTTTTTAATATGCGGGGTACAAGTTGAGTAATTTTCTTGTGTCCTTAATCCTAGATGATGTGGAGACAACCATGCATGATTCAATCTCATTATTATATGAATGTTCATGCATGAGCCACTCCTTAAAACAGCCATGTGTGAGCCTGTTCTTTCTAGCGTTGTAGTTGTAACAAGGTGGGATAGACATGATTGTATATATGTAGTTGGCCATGCGTGAGCCAATCCATGAGCTTGACTATATGTCATTATTGCAGTTGACTAATATGTATCAGTAGTGTGTTCCCTCATAATGACCAAGTAAGGTGAGGTCATGCATTCCAAATCTTCCATTAGACCTTGTATGGCATTGATTTCGACTATATACATATAGTGGTCGGTTGGATTTGGGTGGTACGACTCAAATCCTCAGGGCATAATGAATATGTAAACAGTCGTGTAGTATAATTGTTTAGGATCAAACATAGAAACATTGGTTGAGGCCTTGCTTTAATTTTATAATGTTCAATTATTAACAAAGATACTTGTTCTTCATATTTCTTCTTAAAATTGATAAATATCCTATTAAGTGAGGGAAAGTGCATAATGTTGATCTAATTGCTTTATCCTTGAGATATATGATTTTTAGTTAATCTTTCTCAACCTACTCAATATGTTGTTTTATCTATTTGTGATGATAATAGAGTTGGTGTTGAGTTATATCTCCCGCTGAGATTTGGAATCTCACCATGTGGGTTTCCCACATCCTTTTTAGGTGGTCGTGTACGAAGGAGTAGAGATCGTGCGACGGAGGTTGAGGAGTAGCAGGAGGGCCAGTAGAGGACAAGGTTGGTAGTGTTGTTGGATGTCTTTTGTTGATAGAGTCATAGAGTCGTCCTTATACACTCGGGTCTTTAGGAATTGTTTTGAAGATGTTTTGTGATTGTGCTTTTCTTATGTGGTTGGTTGTATACCTATGATGAATAGTTTTGTTGGACATATGTATATGTGCTTTTGGAACAATCCCTTTGATAATAGGTTGATGACATGCCTTGAGTATGCTTTGAGGCATGAAAGGAATTATGTGCAAAGTTTTCTAGCTGCTTGTGGTTTTATGAAAATGGTTTTAGTTCTTAGTATTTTCTACTAATAAGTTTGTTAATCTCTCTTTTGAGATTTTGTTTTGAGTAATCTCATTTTGTGTGACAACGGGTGTCACATTTAATTGCTCATTATATTTAGGTAGAGCGGTCTCATCATCTCATTAGTTCAAATATCTATAACTGATCAATAGGCCATTTAAATTTTTTTAAAAGGAATATGAAGAACATATATAGTTGTTATAAACTAAACAGTATAAAATAAGGCAAGGCTTCAACCAATATTTCCATATTTGATCCTTAAACAAATGTGCTATATGGCTAATTACATCTTTCAACAATCAATCTTATGCCCTACGAAGATGGGAATATAACTTTCATCTCCAACTGACCACTGCGAATTAAAGCATAAGTGTCTTCAAGGTCTATGGAAGAGTGGGAATCCACAACCTCATCTTTCTCAGTCAGTTGAGAGTGGAAGAGACATTATGAGTCAAATTACAATTAGCTAGCCTAGTGTATAGAGTCTCTTCGCTATAGAGATACAACATGTAGCATGTTCTTTTATCAGGGGGTGATCCGTAGTCAATCCTGATTATATCAGGGTACGGTCTGTAACCAATCCTGATGTTTATTGAGTCACGGCACAACCATACTCTTATTAGGGTATGACTTGAATTCAATCCTAATATTCAGGGTATGGCCCGTAGCCAATCCTATGAATTCAAGATACAACTTGTTCCAACATATAGGGCAACTACATTTTTAGTTCACTTGATAGGTTAAGTGCATTACTACATCTTTTAGCATCAATCAAGATACAAGCATGAACTATCAGTAATTACTACCAAGGAAAGCATAATACATGTTTTAAGAAATTTGCTATCAATTGGAATATATGTTTCTATACCCTTCCTGGGATCTCAATCCCTTGAACATATTACTTAGAATCTCATCCCTTAAATATTTTCATTATCATGATCACATGTTTTGGGTATCAAACCCTCAGTTCATATTTGAATAGTGTCACCTCTTACCAGGCAACAATCATCTCTAGGTCATCAAACCCATATACTTGATTATCACATACCACGGGATTTCAATCTTCTTAGTTCATTATTGAACAATGTCACCTCTCATTAGGCAACAAATGTCTGTAGATCATAAGACCCATATAAACATCATACATGTTTTTCAAGTATTTCACATGGCTCACAAGGCCCACTCAATCTATATAATGTCACATCACCATAGCCCATAGTTGTCTATGCTTATTATTTCAAAGCACTTGCATGGTAAGGGTCTCATGATAAAAGAGATATTGATGTAAAAGAATAATCCCTTAATCAAATTACAAATGTGATAAAATGAAAGGTATATCATATTGTCTAAGATTCTTTATCAGTTAGAACATGCTTGTGTTACCCTATCATTTTCATCATGGGATATCAATCCCTTTAAACTCACCATTGATTATTACATCACCTTCTAGGAAATTATATTTTTACAAGGTCATCAAACCTATATACATTCTTTCTGTGAAATAATTATTCCATAGGCCTCATAAGGCATAATCAAGCTATAATAGATTATAACCACTATAGCCCTCATTTGGATATATTCATAAGGCATTTGTGATTACGATTTCATTATTGTAAACATTGATTATTATCATCATGCCATTTCAAGTTGCATTCCCTCTTGTGATTAGGATTAGGGTTTCTCTTTTCAACTGATTAGAGTTTCCATGGTTATATTAAATCACCAACCCTGGACCATAACTCCTTATTTCTAGGAGCTTATATTATCATTTTTACATTCAATTGTATCATAGATAATCACTCAATCAAGTTACAACCCTCTCATAATTAAGGTTAGGACTTCTATTGTAACCGATTAGGGTCTTTTAGGGTTTTATTCTACAACCAAACCCTAATTCATAACTCCTCACATCTAGGAGCTTATTTCATTGCCACAAGTATTCTATCATACATGATTACTCTCATCAATTATCATTAATTGATTATCATCATGAGTGATATACGTTTGTTCCTCATCCTTATTAGGATACTAGATTCAAATTTTACTAGTTGTATTGTCTTGACCCTCTTTAGGGTAAACCGGCCTACACTTATCATTGTATCCATATCATTACTTCATAGTGTATACATTGATTATATTTAAGGTGTATCAGCCTACACTCAACAAATTATATTAGTCTTCATACTAAACTTTGTGTTGTCCTAGATACATACATTTGTGTCGGCCAAGGCTTATCAAGAGGTATCAGTTTAGAGATGTTGGAGAAGGTATATCAGCTATAGTGTACTTTTAGGGTATCATCCACCCTATCTCTTTTTATATCCACCACATCAACCCATTGTGTATCAGCATCACCATTAACTAGGATATCGGCCACTCAACCAACTAGTGTGTCAGCCACACAGTCAACAAGGGTATCAACCTAGCTATCCCTTTGTGTATCGGCCTCATGGCTTACTATGGGATATCGTCCTCTAGGGTTTAATTTGTATCGAGTGAACCCTTAATCAAAACCTTAGTTTTCTCACCTATTGGCCTCACCACTACTTGGTGTATCAGCATATGCTCCAATGAGTATATTACCCCCAACTTACATGATGTATCGGGCTAGAGGGGTGTCAAATTATGAGTGTATCATTTTAGGATTAGGTTAGCCATATCGACCTCTACACTCAACTAAGACAACATGATTCAACACTCTATATCCACTAGACATCTCTTAGTCATGACAGGCTAGTATTATAAAAGCATAGCATTTTATGGTGTCCAACATATTGACCTTGCTTCCACCAAGTCATAATGGATTAACAACATATCATTCTAGTGCATAAAAAGTCATGTTGGCCATCCATGTAATGGTGCAAGTATGTGTATTGACTTGGCTATATTCTTGAAATTGGCCTTCCCTATTCTTAGCCCTAGGTGACAGGTTAAACAATTGAAAGGACAATAGTCCTACATATGCAACAAACTGATAGGGGTAGGATTTCATGTGATTGGTTTCCATTCATTTATTTTTGTATCGGGCTAGGGTTTCCCACAAACAGATATCGATTTGTGCATATTGGTTCCATCATCTTCAAGCTCCAACTTTTCATCCATAACCACTCTAGTTCATGGACAACTCCATATCTCCATTAGAGCTCATAGAACCATCATTCAAACAAGAAAAGTTGAAGTAGAGAAAGAATTGCCAAATATTACATGATAGAGGGTGAATAAAAATAAATTGAGTTCAAGTTATATAACTCATCTCAAGATCAACACAAGAGCTTCAAGCTCCAAAGATCCAAGTTCGCAAGGTTGAAGATGACTTATCAAAATTCTAAGACTCGATCACAACACTTCTATATGAAAGAAGATATCATGGTAAGGAACTTGGTGAAGAAGGAAGGAAATGAAAGAATTATGATCCAAGAGGCATAGTCTTTCTAAGGTTGAAGATGATCATGGCTTTACCTTGGATAGGTTGCTCGGACTTCTCCTTGCTTTTTGAGCTCCTAGGGTCATCCACCAAGAAATAGATGGCAAAGGAGTTGAAAGGTTTACTAGGAGGTGAAAAAGAGAGGTATATATAGTTGAGGCTCATAAAAGAGAGTATGTGTCAGGTGTCTTCACCATATGTACATGGGTGACACATGTCCATGCATGGTGACACTTTGCAAACATGTGTATCTCGACATGTAAGGCTCTTGTGGATAATCCAAGGGTGAGGTATAGGCCATTGGGTGTCTTGCTTAACAAGATACCACAACTCGACATCACTTTGTGTACAAACCAATACAACTTTTGCAAGGAAGTCTTAAACTGACAGCCTTCACTTATTTGAGGTGCTTAACCCGACAAGAATGCTTCCAAAAAGTTATTAAACTGATAGGGGACTTCTTCCATGGTTTCTAAACTAATAGGGTACTTCATCCATGGTTTCTAAACTAATATGCACTCCCATATGCCCTTCACAACTCGACACAACCTCATCTAGGGTTCAAGGCATTCAACATTCTATGGTTCTTACATCACCAAAAGTGTTGTCACTCATCCAAGACTCAAACAAGGTACCCTCTCCCCTCTCTCTCCTCTAGATGATACTATGAGAGAGTAGGAACACTCTTGAGGTGGTAAATTGCACTTCAACCCCTTATATTGGTTTAATTGCAAGTTACACCAAAAGTAGCACATAAAGCACAAGCATCAACCATACAAGCTCAACTTGGAATTTCGACTATCTACAAGGACCCTGTTACAACCCCAATTTTTGGGTTCTTTTGGTGAGAAATGTAATTTCTCCTATTATAGATATTTGAACAAATAATGATATAATTTGTTTTGAATAAATGGATTTCGTTTACAATGGCCTTGTTAGTTGTTTTGTGGGCTTTATTGGCTATTGGGCCCAATAACAAGGAAAATATAAAAAGAAACTCCATTATTTGAGAAATGGAGAAAAGAAAGATGTAGAAACCTCTAGAAGGAAAGAGAATATAATCCAAAGGTGTATTTAGTGCCTCTTTGGTTCCTTTGGGTTCCAAGGAGTCCAAAGTTGCAAAGATAATGCAATAAGAAAAGAAAAGATCAATTAAATATTTCTTTATTAAGAAAGAAATTGAAAACAATGATAAAATGTGGAAAATAAGTGGAAAGAGGTATAATTGAGTTATCCTTGGTGGATTTTCGTATCCAAATGATTCCTAATGATAAAAGGAATGCCAATGAGGAAAATAAAAAGAAAGATAAAGAGAAATCCTTGAAAAGAGATATTTTAATAAAGAAATAGTAAGATAATGAGAAATAATGGATATGCATGCATCTAGAAGGATAATGAGTATCCACTAAGAAGGATTTCGAAATATTAGAGTTTCTTGGGGTCCAAGGATCCCCAATGGAGAAAAAGAAAGAGAAAATACCAATAATACAAAATAAGAGGATAATGTGATACATAATTAATGGATTATGTGGTATTGTTAAAAAGGAGGTATTTTCTACTAAAAGAAAATATAAATTTGTGCCCATGGATTAAAAAGCAAACATAAAGATAATAAGAGAGGATTTTCGAATTCCTAAATATCCAATGAATATGGTTTATCAAGGAGATAAATGGGAGAGAGAAGATTACTTCTCATTGAAGGAAAATGGCTCCTATTGGGAAAAGAACTTGTTTCCTTGTGGATGAACATGATAGGGTGTGGATACCCTCCCCTATATAAGGGGTAGACCCTATGGTTCGAATAGAAGAAGGATCCCATGCACCCCTCTCTTTCTTCTTCTTATTCTTTGCATGCAAAACCCTAGGAAAGAGAATAGCTCGAACCCTAAAGCAACAAGAAGCCGTGAGTAGTCATGATGGGAACAGGATGCCCCACGTTGCTGGAGAGGAGCGCGGCTACCATCCTTATGCCCTAGCTCATGCATAGCAGCAGCCGCATGGTTGCAAGGACGGTTGTAGGATGCAAGTCCAGCATGCTTGAACCGACCACTTCGGTCATGATCTGGAGGCGCCCTGCGTGCAGGGTGGTACGGCGGGGCTAAGGGAGTGGCTGGCGGCGACCCTCTTGCCTCGGGGAGGAAGGAGTGAACCTATAAGGGTTGCGCTCGGTGACTGTAGCGGCGTCGGGAGGAAGAAGAAGAAGGCAGGCGCCGTTGGATGAATACACCTCTCTGGGGTAAGAAGAGTAGGCGACTTATGGGAGGGCATAGGCATAATTCCGTTATATTTTCAAACCAACAAACAACGTTGCATGCAATGGGTGACGTGGCACACATTGATTGGCTCAATTAAGTATATTTTGCAAAAATCATATCTCCTTATTGATAGCTCGGATGAATGCGCATAAAATTTGAAAGTTGCTCAGAAAAATGAGAGGAATTCAATAAAAATAGCTTTAATTGTTCAAATTCATGATTAAAGTTTAGATATGATAATTCCAAGCTATTTTGAGTATAAAAGATTCTATTTGTGAATAAATACCCTTAATATGGTAATTGGGGTTTTCAAATGAATAAAAGTGGAATTAGTGTTGAATAGAGTTCATGAAAGCTAAGTTGTTAATTTTAAAGGAATCAAAGATGATAATTAGGCATAATGATCGTGTCATACCTTAAAAGGATAAAAATGGTAGCTTTAATGAAAAAGGGGCATAATAGACTTAATGGACTTTTAATGGTGCCTTTTTCTGATATTAGGGTTATATGTTGTTAAAAGATAACCTTAATATCTTTCATGAAGGATAGATGAGATAATTAGGGTTTATGAGTAGTTGTATAAAATTAGGGTTTAAAATAGTAAAAAATGAAGTGAAACCCTAATTGCAATGGAAACCCTAAAAGTGGACTAGAAACCCTAGGAAGCGAACTAGGTTTAATAGATCTTGATGGCATGATCAATAATAGGAAATTGTATGCATATTTTTGGATCTCATTGTGTGCTTGCTCGCCTATTTGGATTTCTTGATTGATTGGATTATTCTGTCTCAAATCAGCCTGACAGGTATGTGGTTATGCTTATGGTTAATCGCTTTAGTTTCACGGCGATTCCCGAATGTTTTATCGGTTGCCTAAAAATAAATGCTTGGATGACTTTTATTTCATGCAACTATAAA
The DNA here is from genome assembly GCA_963693085.1 of Alisma plantago-aquatica. NCBI lineage: Eukaryota > Viridiplantae > Streptophyta > Magnoliopsida > Alismatales > Alismataceae > Alisma > Alisma plantago-aquatica. Next base: position 778,267,131 of record OY856412.1, on the reverse strand, counting down.
GTGACTATGATTATCACCATACATATGCATACATGACTGGCTCAGATCCTGGTCCTCCTCTGTGGCTTTGCTAATGATGAATAGGGTAACCTGGTAAAGGGTCTACTTGTTAAGTGGGACCATCAGGTTATTAAGAGATAGAAATTGGGCTACCCACGTGTAGTTCCATGAGACTCTTTATCACACCATGAGTTAAGGAGTGGGCTACCTATGGGTAGTGCCATGTGACTCAACCCTAGAAATTGATCCACCTGTTAGGTAGGATTATGAGGAGTTAAATGGGGATCTACCATAAGGAAGGTAGCATCCAGGTCCACTACAGGGATAGCGTAGAGGCCAGGGTATGTATGGATTGAGCAGTTATGTTGAAAATGTAAATTTGTTTGTTAAATCATAATTGACTACAATATGTTGTTACAGTTAATTGCACGATTATTATTCCCCCCACATACCGACATATTCATATATGCTGACTGACGTTTTGTTTGTCGGCGCTTTAGGTACGTGAAAAGGACAAACAGTAAAGAGGCATATGTGGTATTAAATAAGAATTAAAGTACAAAGGAGGATTAGTTAGAATAGACTCTAGACGTGGATAGAAGTAGATATCCAAGTTTTTGAAAAAGGTATGCAAAGTTTTATTTTTAGTACATCTTTTTAGTATAGTCAGGTAGAATTTGATAATTATTATTGATTATTTGTCGAACCTTTGATCCGGAAATTGGGATAACGACTCTGACCTCTTGGTCTCCCTTAATTGGGGGTTACTGGGAGGTGGGGTCGTTACATTTGGTATCAGAGCATAGGTTCCTCATTTAATCTGTAATAATTATTAAATTTTACAAACTCTATAGAACCCGAGGGAGTTATTAGAGAATTTTCTAAAAGACAGAGGTGTCTAGAAAAGGATTAGGGTTATCTCTCTTTTCCTCACCCTCTTGAGGTATGGGTAAGGTTGATAAGGTTTAAGGAGTCCTCCACCAAATTAATGAAAAGCATGTAAATAAGATGTCATGGACATAAGCTTAATAGATTAAGCGTAAACTAAAGAATAGATACATGCTTAGGTCGTATGACATGAGTTTTCATGACCTTAGGAGAGAACTTAGGCTAGACCTCCGTGTCAGGAGGATGAGTAAAGAGAGTTAGTCTTGGAGGTAGAGACCTCCATTATAAGTAGAGACCTGGCACATCCTTTGAGGATGATGCTAACCCTAACCCTAAGTGGTGGTTAGAGAGAGAGATGGTATGATGAGTCAGATGCCATGTTTGACCATGTGTGTGAGGGTGGATATGCCTTTGGATGCCCATATTATCCATGAGAGGTTGGATGACCTAGTACCTTGGGTGACCCAACCCTGGGAAGGGTCGAGCATGTTAGAGTGAAGGATAGCTCCTTCAATGATGAGGTTAGTGAAGAACCTATAGAAACCCTGTGGGCTTATGTGAGTAGGGCATAACATGCACCCAAAGTACGTCAGTAGTGCGCGCATTAGGTTGAAACCCTGGCCAGGAGAGTATGATGGATAGCTTATGAGATAAGCATAAAGGGATATGGATAATCTTGAGCAAACATAAGCTGGAATGTAGGCTTCACCATGTAAGGGTATGCTTGTAAGCTTGATCCACCTTCATGGAAAGAGGACCTCAGGTAGTAAGGTTGTTTGTGGGGTTAGCTCTAGAGAGAGAGAGAGAGCAGCACCCATGTAAGAAGGTTGGAAGCCTAGACTCTGAGATATGAGGAACAATGGGGAGTTGAGGATGATGCGACCTAAGTGGATGATAGTGGTTGCCTCATGCTTGATCCCTGGAGGCTAATGATATCTTGGTTGCCATTAGGGGAACCAAACTCTAGAGAGAGGATGAGGCTTCTGGTACCTATGAGCCTATGGTATAGATGTTCACCTTCTAGGGTTAGGAAGAAGAGTTCCTTAGACCCTAAAGAGATTTAGTAACAAGTTGTGAAGCCTTACACCTAGTTGGTTGTCCTTGAGGAGGACTCCACTTTGAAGTGTTGTTCAAGTAGAAGGATCATGGGACGTACATGTCATACCCTGTACATGCTTGGCTCGTGGTTTAAAAGTTGAGCAGACAGTTGGACATCAGAAAAGTGAACCTAGGGTTCCTAGGAATAAGAGGGGAAGTGGTGTACCTGATGCTCATGCTGAGATTTGGGATTCGAGCATGGAACTCTCATGGTTAGATGAAAGGGAAACTCCTTAAGTTTAAGGTATGTTTGATGAACCCCTCACAACTAAGTTGGTGACATGGTAAGGTATGATCTGGATCCAATGTTGAGGATGACAACAAGTGTGACCTAGCATGGTTTAGTAGGTGGTCTTCTTGTGCCTTAGTAGCTTGCTAGGTTTAAGCATGCTCATGTGGATATAAACCCTAGATATAAGGACGTTGGTGACCTTTGTTATCAAGAACTAGTTCCTCCCATCCTAGGAGAGGGACCCTCTTGTAGAGTGTATACCATTTTCGTGGGTTTTGAGGAAACCTAAAGAGGTTTCATAGGATCTTGAGAAGCTAAGTGAAAAGTACATGGTATGAGAATGAACCTGTAGACCCATAGATAACCATCACTAAGTGCATGTGGATGTGTTACCATGGAGGTAATCGGTATGGGGCCTGACCAAGGTAGGCAGGTTGCCATGACCCCTATGAAAGGATGAAAGTCATCCCAGGAATGCAGAGAGAGATGATGGAGACTTGGATAAGGTTCTAAGTTGGACATGTACTATGTTAGAATCCTAAGTCTATCCTAGGGTCAGGAAGGAATAAGACCGATGGAAGTAGGAGTTGCCTAATTCTCTAATTGCACATGACTGTAGGGTTAGGAGGTAACCGCTAACTTTATTTGAGGGCCATGGGTTAGGAGATTGATCACCTTCATGAACTCATGGGACCCAAAGGGCAGATGAGGAGGGCACTCTATGGATGCATAAGGGAAGAGGGATGATCCCAAAAGCGTCGGCACCCTACAGACCTAGAGGAGATGACCAAGGATGGTATGATGACCCAAGTGGGTTCGAAACTAGTTTTTCATAGAAGTAACTTTGATATCAAACTGATTGTGATGTAGAGACATAAGTTGCATGTTTCAACTTCGATTTGAAGGTGTACTGGAAATGTGGGATGTACCATCTCTACTCTTGGAACATGAAGAACTTTGTGTTTGGACGGCCTCCAAATGCTTATTTCCTCTTGTTATGGGAGTGAGAGATAGGACAGTATGCATGCCATACACCAAGGATAAAAGATGATGTGAGTTGGAACGTCGCTATGAGGTATGAGGACAGAGATGATAACATACCCCTGTGGAGTGAACGATACAAGGATGATTTGCAAACATCAAGAGAACTAAGGTAGCCAACTTATGAGGATGTTTTTATCATGAGCTATCTGGAATTTGTGAGTTATACAAGGTTTAGTTTGAAAACCAAGAGGATGAGCTCCGAGTTTTCTTGATGAAGATAGACTTAGAGTTTGAGATGAAATAATAAGTGGAATACATGGAGGTGTATGTCTTCAACATTACCTAAAACCTAAGGATGTGAAGTGGTAATGGATGCTCTGGATGAGATGTAGCTGCCTATTTTAGCTAGAGGCTAGAAGAGGTTGTTAAGTTAACCCTAAGTTTGAAAAAGAGATAAGTTTGGCTAACACTTAGATGTAGCAAGATCTGTTTAACAAGTTAGTAATTGTTTGGATATCCAGTCTAGGCCTTGATGCAATGAAAGGATGGTTGTAGAACCTCAGATGCACTTCTTTGGAAAGGAAGGTGATGAAACCCCGACTAGAATGGTTTAGGGTTTCTGAGGAATTGATCTTGAGGAATCATGACAATACAGGAGATCATGATTTTAAGATCAGCATACACCATGGTACTACTGAGATAATAAGTGGTAGCAATACTTTGGATGCTTAAGATGAAGTTGCATGTTGCCATGCAAGCCAGGAGGTGAAGGACAAACACCAGTAACCCAGTGTATTGATATAGAGGATAAAGAGTCCCCGAGAGGGAATGGGAGTTCATCACTATGGACGTTGTGATAAGTCTCCCCTAGACCAAGGAAGGTCAAGATGCAATATGAGTTATGGTAGATCGTCGTAACTAGATGGTATGAGAATACTGTCAAGAGATGGATCCCGTTGAACTACATATGAGAGAGATGGTTCAACTACACCATGATGCGAGTTCAAAAGTTCTTTATAACCTAAATATTCCCTTCCATGAGGTGGAAGTAGACGAACTCGATGCTAGTACAAATTATCACCCCTAACTAATGGTTAGTATGATACAGACTAGAGGGTCTGATGAGAGCATGTGTGCTCATTTAGGGTGATATCTAGAGATAGTTCTTGTCCTCTATAAGATATGATGATAACCACCATAGCCAATATTGGGATGTAAGAATCTCTATAAGAGAGGTTGTGTCGGTCACCACTTCATTAAGATTATGTTGGTGAAAGGATCTCGCGAAGATCAGAAAAGGGCCACAGTGTGTGCAGATGAAGTCGCTTTGATCATGCAATGGCTAAAAGAGAGCCCAGGGGTTACATGAGTCGTGCACTGATGCAAAGTAGACTGACATGTAGTTCACTGTAGGATAATATGTGACATGAAAATCCGACCCCTCTGAGTTATAGCTAAAAGAGATGAGTCCCTGATACATGGGTACATTTGAGATGGATTGGTGGAGAAGGTTATGATTGACCTTACCCCTCAGGATAAATTAATGTGTGATGAGTTCCATGTGTCCAATTTAGAGCACTATGTGAGGTACCCAGGCCATGTGTTGAGCAATGAACCTAGTGAGCCACAAGGGAGGCTGAAATGACCTGAGTCACCTATGAGGTTTATAGATGCCAAGGTGAAAGAACTCAGAGAAAAGAATATTCGATGATAAGGGTTCTTTGGAAGCACCGTGGATAAGGTAAAGCCACATAGGGGCCAATGATGGACATGGAAAAGTCTTATCCTGAATTGTTTGCTTGCTTGATGGAATTTTGAGGACAAAATTCCTATAAGAGGGCAAGGATGTTACAACCCCAATTTTTGGGTTCTTCTGGTGAAAAATGCAATTTCTCCTATGAAATATATTTGAACAAATAATGATATAATTTGTTTTGAATAAATGGATTTCGTTTACAATGGCCTTTTTGGTTATTTTGTGGGCTTTATTGGCTATTGGGCCCAATAACAAGGAAAAGATAAAAAGAAACTCCATTATTTGAGAAATGGAGAAAAGAAAGATGTAGAAACCTCTAGAAGGCAAGAGAATATAATCCAAAGGTGGATTTTGTGCCTCTTGGGTTCCTTGGGTTCCAAGGAGTCCAAAGTTTCAAAGATAATGCTACAAGAAAAGAAAAGATCAATTAAATATTTCTTTATTAAGAAAGAAATTGAAAACAATGATAAAATGTGGGAAATAAGTGGAAAGAGGTATAATTGAGTTATCCTTGGTGGATTTTCGTATCAAAAGGATTCCTAATGTTAAAAGGAATGCCAATGAGGAAAATAAAAAAGAAAGATCAAGGGAAATCCTTGAAAAGAGATATTTTAATAAAGAAATAGTAAGATAATGAAAAATAATGGATATAGATGCATCTAGAAGGATAATGAGTATCCACTAAGAAGGATTTCGAAATATTAGAGTTTCTTGGGGTCCAAGGAGCCCCAATAGAGAAAAAGAAAGAGAAAATACCAATAATACAAAATAAGATGATAATGTGATACATAATTAATGGATTATGTGGTATTGTTAAAAAGGAGGTATTTTCTACTAAAGGAAAATATAAATTTGTGCCCATGGATTAAAAAGCAAATATAAAGAGAATAAGAGAGAGGATTTTCAAATTCCTAAATATCCAATGAACATGGTTTATCAAGGAGATAAATGGGAGAGAGAAGATTACTTCTCATTGAAGGAAAAGGGCTCCTATTGGGAAAAGAACTTGTTTCCTCATGGATGAACACGAAAGGGCATGGATACCCTCCCCCATATAAGTGGTAGACCCTCTGGTTCGAATCATAGAAGAATCCCACGCACCCCTCTCTTTCTTCTTCTTATTATTTGCATGCAAAACCCTAGCAAAGAGGGTATCTTGAACCCTGAGCAACGAGAAGCCGCGAGTAGTCATGATGGGAGCATGATGTCCCATGTTGTTGGAGAGGAGCGCGGCTACCATCCTTATGATCTAGCTCATGCACAGCAGCAGCCGTATGGCTGCAAGGACGACTGTAGGACACCAGCCCGACATGCTTGAACTGGCCACTTCGGCTGCGATCTGGACGCGCCCTACGTGTAGGGTGGTACGGCGGGGCTAAGGGAGTGGCTGGCGGTGACCCTCTAGCCTCAGGGAGGAAGGAGCGACCCTGCAAGGGCTGCGCTCGGCGACTGTATAGGCATCGGGAGGAAGAAGAAGAAGGAAGGTGCCGTTGGACGAATATACCCCTCCACGGTAAGAAGAGTGGGCGACTTACGTAGGGGCATAGGTGTAATTTTGTTATATTTCCAAACCAACAAACAACGTTGCATGCAATGGGTGACATGGCATGCGTTGATTGGCTCAAGTAAGTATATTTTGCAAATATCATATCTCCTTGTTGGTATCTCAGAGGAATGTGCATAAAATATGAAAGTTGCTCGAAAAAATGAGAGGAATTCAATAAAAATAGTTGTAGAAGCTAATTCCTCTTGTAATTCGAAAAGTAAGGGAAGTTATCAACTGTAATGCTTTAATCATTAAGAAACCCTATTTTGAGATGATTAATGTATTTAAAAGGGTTTTATGGATGATTAAAGTTGGTATTAACCTGTTAATTATAAAAAGGTACATTAAGAAGAAAAAGGATGAACTTTGCATGTAATTGGTTTAATTTAGAGTTTCATGTGCATAAATATGCTTTAATGGGCCTTGAAACCCTAATATTAGTAAGTGTGACTCTTAATAGCTTTAATTGTTCAAATTCAAGATTAAAGTTGAGATATGATAAATCTAACCAATTTTGAATATAAAACTTCCTATTTGTGGATAAATACCCTTAATATGGTAATTGGGGTTTTCTAATGAATAAAAGTGGAATTAGTGTTGAATAGAGTTCATGAAAGCTAAGTTGTTAATTTGAAAGGAATCAAAGATGATAATTAGGCCTAATGATCGTGTCATACCTTAAAAGGATAAAAATGATAGCTTTAATGAAAAAGGGTTATAATAGACTTAATGGACTTTTAATTGTGCCTTTTTCTGATATTAGGGTTATATGTCGTTAAAAGATAACCTTAATATCTTTCGTGAAGGATAGATGAGATAATTAGGTTTTATGAGTAGTTGTATAAAATTAGGGTTTAAAATAGTAAAAAATGAAGTGAAACCCTAATTGCAATGGAAACCCTAAAAGTGGACTAGAAACCCTAGGAAGCGAGCTAGGTTTAGTAGATCTTCATGGCATGATCAATAATAGGAAATTGTATGCATATTTTAGGATCTCATTGTGTGCTTGCTTGCCTATTTGGATTTCTTGATTGATTGGATTATTCTATCTCAAATCAGCCTGATAGGTATGTGGTTACGCTTATGGTTAATTGCTTTAGTTTCACGGCGATTCCTGGATGTTTTATTGGTTGCCTGAAAATAACTGCTTGGATGACTTTTATTTCATGCAACTATAAAGTGACTATGATTATCACCATACATATGCATACATGACTGGTTCAGATCCTGGTCCTCCTCTGTGGCTTTGCTAATGATGAAAAGTGTAACCTGGAAAAGGGTCTACTTGTTAAGTGGGACCATCAGGTTATCAAGAGTTAGAAATTGGGCTACCCTCGTGTAGTGCCATGAGACTCTTTAGCACACCATGAGTTAGGGAGTGGGCTACCTATGGGTAGTGCCATGTGACTCAACCCTAGAAATTGATCCACTTGTTAGGTAGGATCATGAAGGGTTAAATGGGGATCTACCATAAGGAAGGTAGCATCCAGGTCCACTGCAGGGATAGTGCAGAGGCTGGGGTATGTATGGATTGAGCAGTTATGCTGAAAATGTAAAGTTGTTTGTTAAATCATAATTGACCGCAATATGTTGTTACAGTTAATTGCACAATTATTGTTCCCCCCACATACCGGCATATACATATATGATGACCGACTTTTTGTTTTTTGGTGCTTTAGGTACAAGTGAAAAGGACAAACAATAAAGAGGCATATGTGGTATTAAATAAGAATTAAAGTACAAAGGAGGATTAGTTAGAATAGACTCCAGACGTGGATAGAAGTAGATATCCAAGTTTTTGAAAAAGGTATGCAAAGTTTTATTTGTAATATAGCTTTTTATTATAGTCTGGTAGAATTTATAATTATTATTGATTATTTGTCAAACCTTTAATCCAGAAATTAGGATAATGACTTTGACCTCTTGGTCTACCTTAATTGGGGGTTACTGGGAGGCGGGGTCGTTACAGACCCCTTAGCATGATGCTCTCTATTATGATGTTAAAGTACTAAGGGAACACCCATCATGTGGCATATTGCAAGATAACCCCCTTATCTTGGGTAAATTGCACTTTGGTACAATATAAGCAAACATTGCTCAAACAACATTCAAATAGGACCAAACTTGAAACTTGAGTTCTTATTAAGTCTTCATTACTTTTCAAAAGATTAAGAAAAGATTCTAATCATCTCTCTTAGGCAAAAATTCTAGGGTTATCCCAAAACCCAGGTCAGGGTCCTTACATTAATACATTAAGATTAGATGTAATGAGATTTTATGGAGATTGAATCATCTGGTCAGAAATCATACTTTTAGATATTTTGTTCCTAAGCTACTTTCATAAACTTTACTTACGTTACTTTTGTATACTTAGTATTTCTCTATTCATTTTGTATCCTTCCTTCTAAGCCTTTAGTCTCGGTTATCATATTTAGTATTAATGAAGTCATTCTAGAAGATTAGAGTTTCATACTAAGGTTTATCAAAATAATAAGAATATCAAATTTAGATTTAGAATTAGGTTACTCTTTATGTGAGAAAACAAAAATTGAATAAAGATACATGATAAGGGTTTTATACCCAATCCCAGTTATGTAGTAGTTGAGATTCATATTCATATACAGATGTAGATTCAACTCAAAATTTAAGACCAAAGATTCACATTCAGAATTCAGTACATGTTCAGTACTAGTATTTAGTAGACAAGTTTAGATTTGGAATTTAGTAAGCCTAGACTTAATATAATCAATTTCGAACCTTCACATAAACATTATATGATAATCCCTCATTCATGGAGTCTTAGGACGATTTAGAGACATCCATTTCCAATTCAGAGGAGTGCTTACTCTATTTCAGATGTACTTCGATACCAATGGAGGGTGTATTACAACATAGAGGATACTTTGGTGACAACAGAGGAGGACTTATTGTATGATGGTGGCCACAAACATATAACAAACGTAAATAAAAGATACCTTAGTTTAGAGCATATCAATAATCTCATCCATGAGTATGATGATATATGTGCCCCAGGAACATTGGTGCAGGTCATGAGACCCATGTACCAGAGCAAATGTCTCCAAAGAAAGTAAAACTAGAAAGATAAAAATTAAGTTAAAGAAATAAGATATAGTATGTTTCAAGTTTTACTTAGTGTCTGATGTTATCTTCATATATATAATTTCCATGAATATTTTGTAGCATTTCTTTCTTCAGCAATTTATACTTTAGAATACTCATGTCACTTACTATAAAAACTATTTTTCCCAATGCATGGTTAGGGACATGATGTCCACAAGATTGTAATTGAAGAACAAAATAACAAGCAAAGGACTAGGAGATTTTCAAGTATAGCCTGGTGGGGTGACATTTACCAAGCTAAACCAGAGATTTATATATCAATTACTTTATGCTTATTCATGTTACCAAATAGATTAGAATGCATAGATAAACAAATTGTAGTTTTCTTCTTACCAAGACATGTGTATGAATATAATTTCACTCAATGCAAAGTGTTACATTTATTCAAATTGCAAAGATCATCATTTGTGACACCCCCTTGAGTTAGAGTGCTTCCGCTCAGTGATATTTATATGTTGTGAATATGGGGTGTTACATTATAGCATCAAAGCAATTTGGTAAATGACCGCTAAGCAATTATGATTCTCGTAGTCACCCTAGAATGAAGATGTAAGACTAGGGTTTAGGAATGAACTCCCAAGAATATATATCATGCCCTAGAATGATTAGAGGGGAAATAGATGTGATTCATATAGAGGTATACCTAATTAGATCTCAAGTATCAACATAACCCTAGCAAATGAGATAACCTCTCCATTCTCAATGATCATGGCCAATCAATTGGGAATTGAAGAAGGATGTCATAAGCATTAGACTTCTCATGCACTTATCCTTTCTTACAAGTCCATGTGGTATGGGACACATGTATTAATGAGTTAGAGAGAGGTAGAAGGACAAGATCCCACAATTCTAGGTATGTGCCTGATCATCACATATTAAGAAATGTAGGAGTTACCTGAAAGGCATAAGATTAGATAGTCATCTACACCTAATGTTAGAGAGTCATGACAAGGTTGAGGTAGATGCCCTAAGTATAGTGCCAAGTCTAGTTTCATAAACCGTAAGTATGAGTTGATCAGAAAACCAAGATAATCTTTCATTTTCACATAGATATTTTATGAAATTTGAACGTCATATGTTACATAACTTTTTTAATACAAAATTGTGAATATAAATGAACCTTGAAGTGTTAATTGTCGTTAAATGAAGGGGTCAACAGAACCCTAAGGTGGGTAGTAGTCTAAAGAAATTTGGAGGGCAAAATTTATTTTAAGGTGGGTAGAATTATAACATCCCAAAATTTCAAGAATAGTTGAAGTCTAATAATGTAGTTTTTCTTAAGTATAAATAGATGAGGGTCTCAATGCAAAACATCAATAAATGGCATTTCTTATAAGAAATTAAAGTAAGAAAAATAGAATCGGACTCAAAGCAAAAAAACATTACCCTTTTTATTTATGCACTATGTGTTTCAATTTGATAATCATTAGCTCCCCTTTCCTTTTTATCTCTCATACCATTAAGGATGTTTAAAAGAAATAAAAGAGGAAGGAAAAGGGAGTGGAATTAAAAAATGTAAGTAAATAACTTGAACAACAAGTTTCCCCTTTTTCCTTAGGATAGATTATAAACAAAAAGGAAAGTATGTTATCTTTTCCTCTCTCCTCGAAGATCATCTTTCCCCTAAAGCATTATAGACTTAAATGTGGATAAATACTAATGATTTCATTTTGGACACAACTATGTGGCCAAGTTATTTCACATTAATTCACCTTTTTATTCCATAAAAATCAAGTTAATGACAAATATAGAAATTATAGTCAAAATATATTTAAAGCTCAAATTTGATTGACTAGGAAGGATGTAGACTCCCTTATTAGTGTATGGTCAAAATTTGGGTTCATTTGGACTTTGTTTGACCCCTAAAATCAATTGGGAAATTTTCAATATAAGTTTGAGAAATTTTTAATGGACATTTCATTTAATGTGATTATTAAACCCAAAGTGTGAGATTTTCTCCTATCACGTGCCTATGTTTTTACTTGCCTTTCTCATCCACTTACTTTGGACCCTTCATCTACCATCCAAAGACAAAGATGTTATCTCCTTCCTCTTGACATTCTCATGCATGTGGAGCCTATTAGTTGTGATACTTTCCTTGACCCCTTTCTCCCTCGTCACTTGGCCTCATCTTGTGATTTCTCCTCCTTTGAATTTACTATGACTTTCCTATTCAAATGAGCCCTAGCTTGACTTATCTCGCTTTCTGTAGATAAAAGACCTAATCATGGAGCTCATCTGCTCGCCTCCATGGTCTAGTCATCACCACTACAATGTTGCCTACCCCCATTTTAGGGTCCTAAAAGCACCATTGGGTCCTGAGAAGTTCTCCTTGTTACACCCCAATCTCAAAATTACCACTAATCATGAGATTAGGGCATAAATTCAGGATTTAACGTAATACAAAGATGACCATCAACTTTTTTTTCTTCAAACTCTTTGTTTTCTCGCATTGAACCACATAAACTAACTTTACAAGGAAATCTAAACATTGATTTCTTTAATATGATCTCAACATAAACGATACACATCCATACATTCATTCTCAAGTACATACGACATGATAATCAGATACATTCCCTCATATTAAGGAAACAAAGATACAAAACATTACTTACAACACTCTCACATCTATACTAGGACCTAGAGTGACAGGGACTGACTGAACTTAACTAATCTCATACTTAACTCATGTGGTATATCTACTATGATGCTTTGACCTTCTTCAAGTTCATGTGGTTTCCCTAAAAATTGTGAGTAGAGGGGTGAGCCTACTCGCACAGTGAATGAGTACTTCAAATAAACAGTCTAAAGCATTGATATAATTACATATATACTTTTGAGCAAATGATATCAATTAAAATAGTAGTAAGCTTTAAAGAGATTGATCATTGACAATCATAAATATGGCAGGATACTCTAGATATCAACAAGAGTAAATCAATATATGAGCATGCTTGATTAATTTCAATGCGAACTAATAATTCAGAAACATACAAAGAATAATTGCTGGGAAACTATACATGAATCTTTCTTATCCTTTCTTACTTATAAGAAACTATTTAAACCAATATGAACATATTTTATATTATGCCCTGATCATATGCGGTGTACTCTACATATGAAGACTCGTAGCGAACTACGATCTCACCGTACAAGACTTAGCTGACACACTCGGGAATGCTAAGTCTAACTACTCTCTGGTCTGCAATAGTAAAATGGCTCTCTGGCCTCGGCACATCTATTATGTCATAAAAATTGGACTCCTCCTCTAACCTGAGCACACAGGCAGAGAGTCAAGCCACCTATTGGCTTTTTCTGTACTCTAGTGCCACCAGGATCTCTAGTTGATGTTGGATACTACATTCTGTAATTTAAGGATACATCCACTAGGGCTTACTCCACCGTACCACCTATTGGTACGTTCCGACCCCCATATATTAGATGCACCGCCAGGGTTAGGTCGTTTCATCCCTAAGGTACATACCTCTCATAGGGATTCTATGGTGTTTAGGGCTCTTAAGTCTATTATTTTATTTTTCTTAGAAAGCTCTTACTATATTGTATCTTTTCCCTTACTTATACTTAGACTCTGGTATCTCTATGGTAATGTGTCTATTTATTTGAAGTTTATAACACAACATGTACATCATCCTTAACTTGGCATAAAAGTATATTCAAACACTATAATATACTGAGAAATCAACATACTATACATGCAGGCAGACTGAAATACTTGAATAAACATAATGCATGTCTATTTGTCACTTATACACTAGAATCATGCAATTAAACATCTTAAAATATTGATAAGAGCTAATTACTTGTCATACGAGTAATCATAATTTGCACCCATAAATTATTTGCACTTTCTTGGAAATTGTGCACATCGACCCAAATCCTAGGTTATGCATCTCATACTGAGAACATGGTAATCAAAATGCTTAATTCATTGAACACCCTATCCTTAGGGTTTCGTTTACCACATTCACTTATCACATGGCTCTCATAATGATTTAATATGTCATAAACATCCACTAAATACAGATTTCTTTAAACAAGTCATATACAATCAACATATGTATGAAATCCTTGAATTGAGCTAGAATAGGATTTTCCATGCCATTCATTGAGATATTATGAATCAAGAATAACATTTCATAAATAGAGCCTATGATGCCAAGAAAAACACTTCAAATGGATTTCACCATATTTATTCACAAATTTCCAACTTTCCACTCATATAGGGCTTCACCCTCTTTACGAAGATATCAAGCAAACACTATTCACATCACATGAAATCCAAAATAGTATCTGACTCATATGTACTACGCTTCAGATAAACAATCATTCATAACCAAGGGGATCCAGATAAACAAATTTCTCTATTTAATTATACAGCAATTTCAGTCACAAACAAATTCCCTATATTTTAGTTTACTGTTATAACCTTTGCAAATACTTAGGGAATTCTCATTAGGATGTATTGTATACATTTCTAATATGAATTTACCATCTGAAATTCAAAAAAATAGAGGAAGGATCCATTTCATATCATTTTGCAACAACTTAGATCAAACAAACAATTCAGGGTTTGTAGTCACATACTAAGCAATTAAAGATTATGGATGATTTAACCAATTTTTGTGCAATATACTATTTCAAGGAAGTTCCCACTCACCCTAAGGTGGGAGACAAAGTATATCTCAAGGTATCACCTTGGAAAGGCGTGCTGAGGTTTGGCCGGAAAGGCAAACTAGCACCCAGGTATATGGGGCCATACCCGGTTATAGCACGTGTTGGCATGGTAGCTTACAAGTTAGAACTGTCGCCAGAGTTGCACATGTTACATCTGGTGTTCCATGTCAACATGTTGAATAAAAGTCATCCAGACACAGGAACAATGATACAGCCAGTTGAGGTTGAGCTTGATGAAGATGTGACCTGTGAGGAAGGTTCGGTGGCAATCCTTGACAGAAGAGTAAAGAAGCTGAAAAGGAAAGACTTGGTTCTTGTGAAAGTTCTTTGGCATCACCGTGGCATTAAGGAAGCCGCGTGGGAGCTTGAGGAAGAGATGAGGAGGAAGTATCCCTCATTTTTCACTTCGGATTTTAGGGGCGAAATCCCTTTGTAGAGGTTTATGGCTTGTAAGGACCCTGACCTCCATTTTGGGCTTACTCTGTTTGTTTTGCATAAACCTTGTGCTTGGTTGCTTGCTAATCACCTTTAGTGGTGATTAGGGTTTGTTTGTGCTTTATTGAGAGTTGGAGGTGCTACTTGCAAATAACCCAAATCTAGGGTTGATGAGCAAGTTTGTCACCTTGAGAGGAGTTCCTCTCCCTCCTTGCTTCCTCCAGTGTTGAGAGGAAGGGTTGGGCTTGTTGCTTGAGTTGCCTCAGGCTTGGTTGAGCCTTGTTTTTCTTTGTTTGGGCCTTGCCTTTCTTTGAGGAGCCCTGTATCAGGTAAGGAACACCTTGTGCTGGCCATGGGTTGTCTCCCATGAGTGTGTTGGCCTTTGACCTTTGTTGACCATCTTGCTTTGGTTATGTCACCCTAGCTTGGACATGTGGTCGATCCTTGGATGAGTGGGTAGCATGGCTTGTGCATGTGTTTTGCAAGGTGGGAAACGTGTGGACATTTGTCCCTTAGTAAGGTGACACCTTTCCATGGTTCCCCTTTGATCCTCATCTATATATGCCTTGCATTTCTCTTCCTTAGGAACCCTTTAGCTCTTTGTTGCTCCTCTCTTCCTTGGTGCACGATACACCTTCCCTTTGGTGTGTTTGGTGGTTGATACAGCTTGGTGGAGCAAGTTGGTGGCCGATCCTCTTCTTGAAGTCTTCTTCTTCTTCTTCCTCTAGTTTGGTGGCCGAACCTTAGGTGTACCTTGCTTCCTTGGTGGCCGAAAGTGGTGTTCTTGGAGCAAGGAGCTTAAAGCTTGGAGCTTTGGAGCTTGAGGAGCTTGATTAAGGCGGGCTACATAACTTATAACCCTAACTATTCTACCTTCTTTTATATTGCATGTTCATATATGATCATGATCGACCATGCATGTTGTTAGATATGTCTCTTGCTCTAGCATGTACCTTTAATCCTGTGGATATTATGATCTTGTTGTTGTGGTTGAGGTTGTGTACCTTTGGATCTAGTTGGTCGAACCATAGTTGGGGTTTTCTTGTTGAGCAATACCCCTTTCTCTCCTTGGGTTTTGCGAAGTGAGTTTGAGCTCTAGTGATATGGGCAATACCCCTCTCTCATTTAAGTTGAGAGGTGATTCTACATCCTAGTTGCTTGGGCAACACCCTCCTCTCACCATGGATTTTAGAGGTGAGCTCTTGGTTATGTGATGACCTAATTTGAGGTTGATCCATCATGTTGCCTGATTCGTGATGGAGGTTGTGCAAAATGCCTCTCTCTTGGTTGTTGAGAGGTGAGCCAATTCTCTTGATCCTTTAGGGTAATGATGATGGTGGGCTTGAGCTTGAAGATGACCTTGTCGGGTTAGGCTTGATGCCTTACACGATACACCCTTGATGAGTTTCTACCCGACACCTCTTTGTCTTGGTCGATATGGAATTTTGAGTGTTGTAGGCTTGATGCCCGTTATGGCCCTCTTGACCTTGATGGTGACCTTGGGCGATAATCCTTGATCTAGAGGATCCTTTGACCTTATAGATGTTTCTCCTTGGCCGATAGAGTGCCTAAGTGGATATCCCAGGTTGAGAGCCTTGGGCGATATAGGTTAGGATGGTCTCTTGAACAGTATGGGTTGAGTGGTACACCTTAGTGAGTATCTTAGTGGTGACCGATATGATGTGTGTGGTCTTGTTGGACGATAGGCCTTCTCGGGGTGCCTTGGTATCGGTTGTTGTCATGAGCATGGTGGGCGCTACAAGGCTGAGCTTGGGTGCCATGCTGCTGGCCGATACCAATGTTGAATGTTAGGGAAGTTATTACCGATTACAAACCTTAACTCTAGTTGGACGATGGGCTATCTTGTGACGCCTTAGTGGTCATTTTGCTCATGGACGACACGATGCCTTGACCGACATGAGGGTCCTCTGGACGACATGGTTTGGTGGTTGGGCGATTGACTCCTTGGGAAATATGACCCTAGTCATTATGGCCTTGAGCGCTATAAGGTTGGTAGTTGCCCAACATGAAACCCTAACCATAATGGGCGATAGGGTCTTGGACGATAAGAGGTGCCCATGTGCTTCCCAATAACACCTTATAGTTGCATGCATGATGCACCTTCCCCGACACCATGTGAGCTGGTGGGTTCTTGTTGCATGATAGGTGAAGTGATGGGTTGGTCGATATGGTGGTGAGATTGCTTAAGACTGGGAAACCCTAGCCGATACATCTTTTGGTGAGGGGTTGGCACTGCCTGCCATACCTATAGTGAAGGTTATAGGAGCTTCAGTGAGGGTTCTGATAACCCAGAATGTATATCACTGATAGTTCTCTGTAAATGATGATAATACAAGTGAGATGTGTAATCACCTTGAATTCTACAACTATGATAATGAGATAAGATGATAGGTGGTGAAGCAGGAAGTTTGAAAGGATATGATGTTGCAACACATGATGATGTGACACATGTATATGATCACAAGTATTGGGCATGATATATGCTTATGATTGATAATAAAACTATGATTTCTACAACTTATGTGTATTATACTCATGGATGTTGCTTTATACTTGATAGCATGATAATCCTATTTATCCATGATGGCTTCAGTTATCTCTATGGATGTGTATACTAACCATGCAGGTATTTTTATGTGGATTCATATCCTGGTAAAAGCTATAAGATGTATGTGCTTGAGTAGCACTAGGTGGTAATGAAATAACAAGAGGGTAGGTCTGAGGACCTGATATAAGGCTGAGTGTCTAGTTGAGGTGTTATCCTATGATGATGAGATAATGGATGCGTTCCCAGAAAGCTGATGCATGATTATGATGCCTTGAGAGGCAGTGGTCGATATAATGAAGGATTGAGGTCCCAGGACAATATGATGATGACAATAATGATGTAATTCAATAAGGTTATGTTTATACTTTGGTTGACTCAATAATTGGCTTAAAATATACTAATTAATTATAGATGAACACATCATGTAGTTTTCCCTGGCCATAGATCCATCATCGTCAGTATCATGGTGATGGTGAAATAGGTTTATCTTGCGCGATCTACCTAGAGCGCATATTGTTGAATATGTGAGGTTTTCCCCTAGCCTAAAATAGGAGGAATCTGAGTACCACTGTGAATATATGGAGCATGGTGAACAGACCCATGGCTCAGGATATGTGATGATGAGCATGATGCGTTCAAGGCTGAGATGTATATATTAGCACCTATGTCAAGGTGAGCTAGAGATATAGGTAGCTTGCGGAGCTGACCCAGAGGCTGAGGCCTACAAGCATAAGATTGCGGTCTTGCTTGATGATTCGTGTACTGACCACGAGAAGGTGAGGTCATGGAGTCCGGATCACCTTAGACCTTATATGGCACCAGATTGGGCTTCGCATCCAATGGTTGGATTTGAGCAGGGAAGGTTCACTTCCTCAGGGCATAATAAAATGTAATCCATCCGAATAGTATATCTTGCTTAAAGAAAAACACGGAACATTGATTGAGGCCTTGTTTATTTAGTTGATCTAGTTGTACCTTGCAGTTGTGTGTATGATCCTTCTATTTTGTGATAAGTCCTTATAAATCTTATCTTGTCAATCATGTTCCATAAAGAAATACTTGGTTATATGCCTCCTGGATATCCTGGTACGGATGATGGAAATAATGGTCTTGCTCAGTATGCTGCTCATAACCAGTTATCTTTTTTATCTGCTTATATCAGTTATCTACTTTTATTGCTTTAACCTTCTGAAGTTTTATGGTTTCAGCGCGGAGTTATGTTTCTCACTGGGACTGTGGGTCTCACCTCGCTGGTTTACAACCTTTTTAGGTGATCGCTCTAGATGTGGTGGTGGTCGTGAGGTTACGTCCGAGCAGTAGAAGGCAAGAGGTGGAGATGTTGCTGTTTTTGTGGTTTTGTAGTAGAGTTCTAGAGTCATCCATGTACTCTCAGGTCCTCGGAGGTGTTTGACAACGTTTCACGATGTCTAGCTGTTGTAATTTTGTATATCCTGTTGCTGGCCTTACGTGGCCCGATATGTATGTATAAACAGGTGACGAACTCTAGTGCTGACAGAACAGCTGGTTCCGATAAGCTGTGGACATATATCAATGCTTGTTATATCTTTATAACATGTTTCTCTACAGGATCGGGATGTAAAAGTTCACTTATGTATGCATTCCACAATCAGTTTTAATTAACCTGCGTTTTTGGTAATATGTGGTTCCGCACGTTTTCACGTGTCATCTCGTTGTCCGTGTGATGGCGGGGTGTCATAGTTACTTTGGTATTAGATCTCTAGGTTCGCTGAGTTTACAGGGATCTAGGACTAGCTTTGTGTCTATTCTTGTGAGTTTCCCATATTTTTTTATAATAATCTTCTACCCTCAATGGAAGATAAAGCTTAAAGATGTCTGGAAACCATGAAGAACATGTTGCCGAGAGCAGCGATGCAGCATCAGTTTATGGAGCAAGAGTGCAGGCACATGAATATTGGGTGCCTGAGGTCCCCCTACTTGACCCAGCCATTCTCGAAAATCCTTCCTACCAACAGCTTATGGGGCAGTTGATGGCTACAATGAATCACATGGTGGAAAGAGTGCCAGTGCCTCAACCAAGAGTACAGGCTCCCCATGGTGAAACATTGGGCATTGGGAAGACCTTTGAGCGGCTTCGCTGAGTCGGAGCTTCAGATTATGTTGGAATGGTTTATCTAGCGGATGCAGATCTGTGGCTGACAGGTCTCGAGAAGGCCTTTAGGATCCTCGACATCCCTGAAGTAGACGAAGTCAAGCACGTTGTCTACCTTCTGAAGGGTAGTGCTGGACACTGGTGGGCCATCGAGGAGGAGAAGCGACCCGGTGATGAGATCGGTTGGGAGGTTTTCCGGCAAGGGTTCGTCAGTAGATACTTTTTGAAGACGTATCTGGATGAGAAGATCAACCAGTTTGAGCGTCTACGCCAAGGATCGATGAAAATCACCGAGTATGAAGCTAAGTTCATGGACTTGCTGAGGTTTTGTCCTCACATGGCGACGACAGATGATGGGCAGATCAGACGGATTGAGAAAGGTTTGAGCGTTGAGCTGTCGACACATGCTACTGCTTTAGAGAATCGGGAGCGGTTTTCCATGTTCATGGAGTCCGTCCGCAGGATTGAATGATCTGTCAGGGAGAAAAGGGAGTTCATGACCAGGAAAAGGCCTGCTCAGTTCCAGGGACAAAGATCTGGTGGCTTCAAGAAGACAAGGTTTTCAGCACCTTCCATGATGAGAGGTTCCAGTGCACTATCATAGTGGTCCCCGAGTAAGGGAAGAATATATGGTTCTTCACCAACGAAGGCACATAGTACAGCTTCAGTGGCAGTGACATGGCCATCTAGGCCACAGATAGAAGGTAGGTCATGTTATCACTGTGGACAGACTGGGCATTTGAGGTCAAATTGCCCAAGGAAAGATGTTGAAGTAACACAACAACTGAGGCAAAATCAACAAGGGGCATATAGACAGCAGCCCAGTGGTAGCAGAGGGTGAGGACATGGTCAAGTGTCAAAAGCAGGATCATCTGCTCAAGGAAGCATAGGGCATGGACTGCAAGCAACAGCTCGATTCTATGCTATGAGTCAGTCAGAGGCGATAGTCAACCCACGAGTGGTGACAGGTCAGATGGAGTTATTTCATTCTGATTTGTCTTCTTCTTGCTTTATATCTGTTCTGGTTGACCCGGGTGCTACACACTCTTTTATCACACATAGTATGCTTGATAGATGTCCTTTACCTATTAGTTGTTAGAAAGATAGCCTGTTGTTAGAAACCCCTCTCGATGGTTCCTTGATGCTTCAAGAGGAGTGTCCGTCTTGTGTCCTATCTTTCTCGGGACACAGTATACAAGTGGATCTTATACCACTTGGTATGCATTTATTTGATGTGATCCTTGGGATGGATACCTTAGAAAAGTATAAGGTTGTGTTGGACTGTGGTTCCAAGTAGGCAGTGTTTGCTGACGACGGAGAGAAATGGATCTTCCAAGGAGATAGGAAGATTCTTTTGACATGTTTAGTGTCAGCAATGGTGGCAGAAAAGTTGTTGCAGCAAGGTAGTAGGGCATTCTTAGCTCACATTGTGGATACCGAGGAGAAAGGTCCTAGCCTTGAAGAGGTGACGATTGTCTGAGAGTTTGCAGATGTGTTTCCTGATGAGTTCCCCGATGTTCCCCCACCCTGAGAGATTGATTTTGAGATCAACCAGGTACCAGGAACACAGCCAGTTGCACAGACGCTGTATAGGATGGCTCCAGTAGAGATGGCAGAGTTGAAGAAGTAGTTACAGGAGTTGTTGGAGAAAGGCTTCATCAGACCGAGCACATCACCTTGGGGTGCTCCAGTGTTGTTTGTTAAGAAGAAGGACGGGTCAATGCAGTTGTGTATAGATTACCAGCAGTTGAATAAAGTCACGATCAAGAACAAGTACCCCCTGCCAAGGATAGATGATCTATTCGATCAGTTGCGTGTTGCTATAGTGTTCTCAAAGATCGATCTATGGTCTGGATATCATCAGTTCAGGATTAAGGTGGATGACATACCCAAGTCATCTTTTAGGATGAGGTATGGTCACTTCGAGTTTGTGGTTATGTTGTTTGGGCTAACCAACGTGCCTGCTGCTTTCATGGATCTGATAAATAGGGTGTTCCATCCATTTCTAGATCAATTTGTTGTAGTTTTTATAGATGACATCTTGATCTATAGTCGGGATAGTCAAGAGCATGAACAACATCTTCAACAAGCTTTGACTCTTCTTAGCCAACATCAGTTATATGCCAAATTTAGTAAATGTGAGTTCCGGTTGAAAGAAGTGACTTTCTTGGGTCATGTGATATTTGCATAAGGAGTCAGAGTGGACCTTAAGAAGGTGGAATTAGTGGCAATATTGGGAACAACCAAAGATGCCAACAGAAGTTTGTAGTTTTCTGGGTTTGGTAGGATACTACCGAAGGTTTATCAAGGACTTCAATGTGATCGTGTTGCCGATGACAAAGCTAACCAGGAAGGATGTACCTTTTGTTTGGGATGATTGTTGTCATTGAGCTTTCCAAAGTTTGAAGGAGAAGCTGACTAGTGCTCCAGTGCTAGTGCTACTAGAGCCTGGGAAAGGCTATGTTGTTTTCTGCAATGCTTCCAAGAAGGGCCTAGGATGTGTGTTGATGCATGAGGATCATGTGGTTTCTTTTGCTTCGCGATAGCTTAAGAAACATGAGGAGAACTATCCGACACATGATTTGGAGTTGGCAGTGGTGATCCATGCGTTAAAGTTTTGGAGGCACTATCTTTATGGGGAAGTGTGTCAGATCTTTACAGATCATAAGAACTTGAAGTACATCTTTTCGCAGAGTGAGTTGAACATGCGACAACATCGTTGGATGGAGCTAATCAAAGATTATGATTGCACCATTGAGTATCATCCTGGTAAGGCAAACGTGGTAGCTGATGCACTTATCAGAAAGTCTTCTTCTCTTCCCACGAAGAAGGCACAGTTGAGTTCCTTGGTATGCCATAGGCGGGATATGTTTGTCTCCTTACGGCAGATGAATGTACAGTTGGAAGTTTCCTTGTTGGCAGGATTGTTGGCACAGATGCAAGTCAAGTCTACACTAAGACAACAGATCAAAGACACACAGCAGGCAGGTGATACAGTGCAGTTGATCAAGTCAAAGCTCGACAGCAAAAAGTGTGATGGGTTCCATGAGTCTGAGGATGGATTAGTTTGTTATCGTAATAGGATGGTGGTCCCTCATGTTGATAATCTAAGAAAGCTAGTGCTCAAGTAAGCACACACATCAATGTATGTTATGCATCTAGGAGTCACCAAGATGTATCATAACCTGAAGGATCTGTATTGGTGGCCTGGATTGAATAAAGATGTAGCTGAGTTTGTGGCTAGGTGTGTGGTATGTCAACAAGTTAAAGCAAAGCATCAAAATTTGGCAGGTACGTTGCAACCCATGTCGATACCACAATGTAAATGGATCATATCAACATGGATTTCGTAGTTGGTCTGCCAAGGACAACTAGGAATCATGATTCCATTTGGGTAATAGTGGACAAGCTGACAAAATCTGCTCATTTCATACCGATAAAAATGACATATACAACAGAGAAACTTGCTCAGGTGTATGTAGACGAGATAGTGCGTTTGCACGGTGTACCAGAAACAATAGTTTCCGACAGAGGTCCCCAGTTCACGAGTCATTTCTGGGAACAGTTGCACAAAGCATTGGGAACGTAGTTGAGGTTCAGTACCGCTTTCCACCCGCAAATAGATGGGCAGTCTGAAAGGACTATTCAGAATTTGGAGGATCTTCACTGAGCTTGTGTTTTCCAGTTCCTAGGCAGTTAGGATGTGCATCTCAGTTTAATAGAGTTCGCTTACAATAATAGTTACCAGTGGAGCATTGACATGGCTCCTTATGAGGCTCTATATGGAAGGAAGTGCAGATCTCCTTTATGTTGGTATGAGTCCAGAGAATATCAGCTTTTGGGGCCTGAGTTAGTGCAGCAGACAACAGAGAAGATCAGAGTGATATGACAACAATTGAAAATGGCACAGGACAGACAGAAGTCTTATGTAGACAATCGCCGACGACCTTTGGAGTTGCAGGTGGGAGACAAAGTATATCTCAAGGTCTCACCTTGGAAATGCGTGTTGAGGTTTGTCTAGAAAGGCAAACGGGCACCCAGGTATATGGGGCCATACCCGGTGATAACACGTGTTGGCAAGGTAGCTTACAAGTTGGAACTATCACCAGAGTTGCACAGGTTACATCCAGTGTTCCATGTCAGCATGTTGAAGAAAAGTCATCTAGACATAGGAACAATCATACATCCAGTTGAGGTTGAGCTTGATGAAGATGTGACCTATGAGGAAGGTCTGGTGGCAATCCTTGACAGAAGAGTAAAGAAGCTGAAAAGGAAAGACCTAGTTCTTGTGAAAGTTCTTTGGCATCACCGTGGCATTGAGGAAGCCACGTGGGAGCTTGAGGAAGAGATGAGGAGGAAGTATCCCTCACTTTTCACTTCGGATTTTGGGGGAGAAATCCCTTTGTAGAGGTTTATGGCTTGTAAGGACCCTGACCTCCGTTTTGGTCTTACTCTGTTTGTTTTGTCTAAACCTTGTGCTTGGTTTCTTGCTAATCACCTTTAGTGGTGATTAGGGTTTGTTTGTGCTTTGTTTAGAGTTGGAGGTGCTACTTGCAAATAACCCAAATCTAGGGTTGATGAGCAAGTTTGTCACCTTGAGAGGAGTTCCTCTCCCTCCTTGCTTCCTCTAGTATTGAGAGGAAGGGTTGGGCTTGTTGCTTGAGTTGCCTCAGGCTTTCTTGAGCCTTGTTTTGCTTTGTTTGGGCCTTGCCTTGCTTTGAGGAGCCTTGTATCAGGTAAGGAACACCTTGTGTCGGCCATGGGGTGTCACCCATGAGTGTGTCAGCCTTTGACCTTTGTTGACCATCTTGCTTTGGTTATGTCACCCTAGCTTGGACATGTGGCAGATCCTTGGATGAGTGGGTAGCATGGCTTGTGCATGTGTTTTCCAAGGTGGGAAATGTGTGGACATGTGTCCCTTAGTAAGGTGACACCTTGCCATGGTTCCCCTTTGATCCTCATCTATATATGCCTTGCCTTTCTCTTCCTTAGGAACCCTTTAGCTCTTTGTTGCTCCTCTATTCCTTGGTGCATGCTACACCTTCCCTTTGGTGTGTTTGGTGGCCGATACAGCTTGGTGGAGCAAGTTGGTTTCTGATCCTCTTCTTGAAGTCTTCTTCTTCTTCTTCCTCTAGTTTGGTGGCCAAACCTTAGGTGGACCTTGCTTCCTTGGTTTCTGAAAGTGGTGTTCTTGGAGCAAGGAGCTTAAAGCTTGGAGCTTTGGATCTTGAGGAGCTTGTTTAAGGTGGGTTACATAACTTCTTACCCTAACTATTCTACCTTCTTTTCTATTGCATGTTCATATATGATCATGATTGGCCATGCATGTTGTTAGATATGTCTCTTGCTCTAGCATGTACCTTTAATCCCGTGGATATTGTGATCTTGTTATTGTGGTTGAGGTTGTGTACCTTTGGATCTAGTTGGCCGAACCATAGTTGGGGTTTTCTTGTTGAGCAATACCCCTTTCTCTCCTTGGTTTTTGAGAAGTGAGTTTGAGCTCTAGTGATGTGGGCAATACCCCTCTCTCATTTAAGTTGAGAGGTGATTATACATCCTAGTTGCTTGGGCAACACCCTCCTCTCACCATGGATTTGAGAGGTGATCTCTTGGTTATGTGATGACCTAAGTTGAGGTTGATCCATCATGTTGCCTGATTGGTGATGGAGGTTGTGCAAAACCCCTCTCTCTTGGTTGTTGAGAGGTGAGTCGATTCTCTTAATCCTTTAGGGTTCTGATGATGGTGGGCTTGAGCTTGAAGATGACCTTTTCGGGTTGGGCTTGATGCCTTGCACGATACACCCTTGATGAGTTTCTACCTGACACCTCTTTGTCTTGGACGATATGGCATTTTGAGTGTTGTTGGCTTGATGCCCGTTATGGCCCTCTTGACCTTGATGATGACCTTGGGCGATAAGCCTTGATCTAGAGGATCCTTTGACCTTATAGATGTTGCTCCTTGGCTGATAGAGTGCCTAAGTGGATATCCCTGGTTGAGATCCTTGGGCGATATTGGTTAGGATGGTCTCTTGAACGGTATGGGTTGAGTGGTACACCTTAGTGAGTATCTTAGTGGTGACTGATATGATGTGTGTGGTCTTGTTGGATGATAGGCCTTCTCAGGGTGCCTTGGTATCGATTGTTGTCATGAGCATGGTGGGTGCTACAAGGCTGAGCTTGGGCGCCATGCTGCTGGCCGATACCAGTATTGAACGTTAGGGAAGTTGTTGCCCGTTACAAACCCTAACTCTAGTTGGACGATGGGCTTTCTTGTGACGCCTTAGTGGTCATCTTGCTCATGGATGACACGATGCCTTGATCGACATGAGGGTCCTCTGGATGACATCATTTGGTGGTTGGGAGGTTGACTCCTTTGGCGATACAACCCTGGTCATTATGGCCTTGAGCGCTATAACGTTGGTAGTTGCCCGACATGAAACCCTAACCCTAATGGGCGATAGGGTCTTGGACGATAAGAGGTTCCCATGTGCTATCCGATAACACCATATAGTTGCATGCATGATGCACCTTGCCCAACACCATGTGAGCTGGTGGGTTCTTGTTGCATGATAGGTGAAGTGATGGGTTGGCCTATATGGTGGTGAGCTTGCTTAAGACTAGGAAACCCTAGTCGATACATCTTTTGGTGAGGGTTGGTGTTGCCTGCCATACCTATAGTGAAGGTTACAGGAGCTTCAATGAGGGTTCTGATAACCTAGAATGTATATCACTGATAGTTCTCTATTAATGATGATAATACAAATGATATGGTGTAATCACCTTGAATTCTGCAGCTATGATAATGAGATAAGATGATAGGTGGTGAACTAGGAAGTTTGAAAGGATATGATGTTGCTACACATGATGATGTGACACATGTATATGATCACAAGTATTGGGCATGATATATGCTTATGATTGATAATAAAACTATGATTTCTACAGCTTATGTGTATTATAGTCATGGATGTTGCTTTATACTTGATATCATGATATTCCTGTTAATCCATGATGGCTTCAGTTATCTCTATGGATGTGTATACTAACCATGCAGGTATTTTTATGTGGATTTGTAGCCTGTTAAGAGCTATGAGATGTATGTGCTTGAGTAGCACTAGGTGGTAATGAAATAACAAGAGGACAGGTCTAAGGACCTGATATAAGGCTGAGTGCCTAGTTGAGGTGTTATCCTCTGATGATGAGATAATGGATGTGTTCCCAGAATGCTTATGCATGATTATGAAGCCTTGAGAGGCAGTGGTCGATATAATGAAGGATTGAGATCCCAGGACAGTATGATCATGACAATAATGATGTAATTCAATAAAGGTTATGTTTATACTTTGGTTGCCTCAATAATTGGGTTAAAATATACTAATAAATTATAGATGAGCACATCATGAAGTTTTCCCTGGAGATAGATCCATCATCATTAGTATCATGGTGATGGTGAAATAGGTTTATCTTGCGGGATCTACCTGGAGCGCATATTGTTGAATATGCGAGGTTTTCCCCTAGCCTAAATAGGAGGAATCTGAGTACCACTGTGAATATATGGAGCATGGTGAACAGACCCATGGCTCAGGATATGTGATGATGAGCATGATGTGTTCATGGCTGAGATGTATGTACTAGCACCTATGTCAAGGTGAGCTAGAGATATGGGTAGCTTGCAGAGTTGACCCAGAGGATGAGGCCTACAAGCATAAGACTGCAGTCTTACTTGATGATTCGTGTACTAACCACGAGAAGGTGAGGTCATGGAGTCCGGATCTCCTTAGACCTTGTATGGCACCAGATTGGGCTTCACAGCCAATGGTTGGATTTGAGCAGGGAAGGTTCACTTCCTCAGGGCATAATAAAATGTAATCCATCCAAATAGTATATATTGCTTAAAGCAAAACACAGAACATTGATTGAGGCCTTGCTTATATAGATGATCTAGTTGTACCTTGAAGTTGTGTGTATGATCCTTATATTTTGTGATAAGTCCTTATAAAGCTTATCTTGTCAATCATGTTACATAAAGAATTACTTGGTTATATGCCTCATGGATATCCTGGTAAGGATGATGAAAATAATGGTCTTTCTCAGTATGATGCTCATAACCAGTTATCTATTTTATCTGCTTATATCAATTATCCGCTTTTATTGCTTTAACCTTTTGAAGTTTTATGGTTTCGGCGGGGAGTTATGTTTCTCGCTGGGACTGTGTGTCTCGCCCCGTTGATTTACAACCTTTTTAGGTGATTTCTCTAGACGTGGCGGTGGTCGTGAGGTTGCGGTCGAGCAACAAGAAGAGCAGTAGAAGGCAAGAGATGGACATGTTGCTATTTTTGTGGTTTTGTAGTAGAGTTCTAGAGTCATCCTTGTACTCTCAGGTCCTCAGAGGTGTTTGATGACGTTTCACGATATCTATCTATTGTAATTTTGTATATCTATTGTTGGCCTTACGTGGCTCGATATGTATGTATAAACAGGTGACGAACTCTGGTGCTGACAGTACAGCTGGTTCTGATAAGCTGTGGACATATATCAATGCATGTACTATCTTTATAACATGTTGCTCTGCATGATCGGGATGCAAAATTCTCTTATGTATGCTTTCCGCAATCGGTTTTAATTAACCCGTGTTTTCGGTAATATGTGGTTCCACACGTTTTCGTGTGTCATCTCGTTGTCTGTGTGATGGCGGGGTGTCACAACTAGATTCAATAGCAATTGTACAATACTACTCACTGCATCCCCATTGCATCATGGATGCATAAGGTGAAGCATTACCATCACATTCCATATTATTCTCAAGTATGAACCCACACATAATTCAAGGTGTAACCATCGGGTTATAGCATACTAGGGTTTCAACAACAGTAACAAAGTACTCCATGATTGTATTAATCATTCAAGGACTATTCATACCCAATTACCATCACTTCATTATATTAAAGCTATGTATAACAAGCTATACCTCATTAGGGTTACATATCAATACAATATGGTTATCACCCCTTCTATTAATATGAGTGAATAGGTAAGACTACCTTATTCAGGGTAACCCTCCATTTGTTCCATCATCATTCAACCCATATCACCATACCACAATTGTACAATACTAAGATGGATTACTAGTATGAATGAATACAACTATCAGACACCTTTAATTAACATATTGCTTGCACATGTACACTGAAATCATACGTATAACCAATTTACATCCCTTAATATACCTTCAACAAATTATACTTCTAAAAACAAATTCACATATTACTAAAAGCCATTGTTTTCTCTTATCTCTCTCCTCATTTACTACTACTTACTTTTTGCTACTTATCCTTCTCATTTTAATCATGTAGATTAAACATTCCTAAAATTGAAACATATAAGGTATAAATAGATTATTCATCATTCTTTCTATCACTGTAAGAATTTATCTCATATCGCACTTCACTTATATTGTATTTATCCTTTTGTTCAAAACACACTTGTTACATTTCAAATTTGTATCTTACTCTTTACTTTGAATCATTTCCATATTGTTTATCTACCTTTCAGATTAGCTATCTTTAAACCCTGGATTACTATCAATGCTAGTTTACTTCTCATAGTGCAAATCTCATGATCTTGTTTTATAGAGATGCTAGTATTCAAGGTCAAGTCACTAGTGACATCCCTTGAACTACTACAACTCTAAACATTCTAGGGTTTGATCCTTACCAGTAGCATGACGCTATTGTGATGTGACTTTGCTTCCTTAATTTGAAATTCAAACTTTGGATCTCACAAGTTTTACTAAAGTCTTCTTTATCTTATCAATTGAATTTCCTTTCTCTTACTTGTCCATTCAGATAGATTACATTCTCAATTACCCTGCTAGGTTTTCATCATCATATTGTGTTTCATTATTACATTCACTAGATGTCTCTACCACGGTGGTTATGCATCATATATGATTCATTTTCTTATCACTTCATTCCCACATTGCTCTCATTAAGGAAGATATGAAAGAGAAGATGATTTTGAGACTTAGAATTCTTATCTTCAAACATTCCCTTAATAATTTCTCATATGTAGGTTTAATTATTTATCAACAAGGATACTTCACTAACTAGCACTTGATTGAATATCCTAACCTCTTTCTTTTATAATATATATTATATATTACTCCATCAAGTTTCAAACCCTTCCTTACTTTCCATAATTCTCTTACCAATACTACTCTTCCACTTATCATCTTTAACTTCTATTTTTTTTTCTTATGATCATGTTTCTTATTCATGTGTATGATCATGTCTACCATGTTGCACATATTTCTTTTTATCATTCTACTAATGTAAAGTTAAAATTCTAAATCAATATTCTCTCTACTAGTTTAAACTCATGTTTAATACATTACATATCCTTCATTTTAAATCAAATGGCTCATTCATGGGTGAAACATAGTTTCTATTTCAATCAAGTTTTTCCTTCCTGAATATAGTCTACCTTTGTATGACTTATTCATTGGTTAAGCTACACTTTTGTTCTTCTTTTAGAAACAAGTTTGTTGTTCTATAGAGACTTGGAATCCAAAGGTAGTAAGAATGAATGTATTAAACTTATTAATAAAGGTATACATTCCATGCCCTCAATTATATCATAACCCTCATTCCTTAATCAAGCCCATTATTTCCAACATTTCTCTTTGTTTTAACTAAGTTTCTTATCCTAGTTTTATGATTTACATGATCATCTAGTTCTCTTCACTTTAACTCTTCTGAAGACTCTTCACTTCTATTTACTTATTGTATACTTAGCTCTTTTCTTCTATTTTCCCTTTTCTTTGGAGTACATAAAAACATTTACTCAGTTATATAATCCATTCCTCATGGTTGATTCTTACTATCTTGGCCCCTTACATAATTTTCTCATATCTTTTTAATACTAATAATTAAACTTAATCTGAACCTTGCGTCCTGTTCTTTTATTCCCAATTTAGGGTTTCTCATATGAGGCTCCAAAGTTGGATCTCAAATACCAATTGATTCTTAGATATTCTAATCTTTCCCATATGTTTCAACATCTTAGTGTATGTACATTATCACTATGATGTGTGTCTAAATTATTCAAAGTCTACTCTTAATATATTTTTAATAGGAGTCATTAGATCCTGGTAATGCACCTTGCCAGTCAGACCAGGCCGAACCTGTAGTCATGAAGCCAAGAGCTACTCAGGATTACTCAACTCCTATTCATCTCAAATGTGTAGAAGAAAACTTATCCACTTAGGAAAGCTCATTTAAAGATCATTTCTAGTCTACTTGATACAAAGAATATAATCAATAAATGCTACAACTGCATAGTGTACAACAAATCTTAAAGACCCATTTATATTTCAAAATATTGAATATCTAAATTCAAACATATAAGAGATTTTCTATTCATCTCCAATAAAACAATAAGATGAAATGAAAGTTCTATCTCATCTTATATTTATGCTCTTAATTCATGTTACTTATCTTGTTTCAAACCCTAATATTTCTAGGGTTCCTCTCTTGACCATCCTTCCAATATATACCTAGCCAAGGTATACATGAAAGAATAGACAGAGAAGCTTGATATTGGCTGACACAAGTACTCAGATACCGGGCCAGGATATCCAAATACTCAAATCCCCAAAGCTAACATCATAACATCTCCTATCTGCCACACTTAATACTCTAACTTACTAACTTAATCATCCCTGACAACTCAGCCTAAGCTATGAGACCAAGTTGTTACACCCCGATCTCACAATTACCACTAATCATGAGATTAGGGCATAAATTGAGGATTTAACGTAATACAAAGATCACCCTTAACTTTTTTTTCTTCAAACTCTTTGTTTTCTCACATTGAACCACATAAACTAACTTTATAAGGGAATATAAACATTGATTTCTTTAATATGATCTCAACATAAATGATACACATCCATACATTCATTCTCAGGTACATACGACATGATAATCAGATACATTCCCTCTTATTAAGGAAAAAAAGATACAAAACATTACTTACAACACTCTCACATCTATATTAGGACCTAGAGTGATAGGGACCGACTTAACTTAACTAATCTCATACTTAACTCATGTGATAGATCTACTATGATGCTTTGACCTTCTTCAACTTCATGTGGTTTACTTCCAAATTGTGAGTAGATGAGTGATCCTACTCGCTTAGTGAATGAGTACTTCAAAGAAATAGTCTAAAGCACTGGTATAATTACAGATATACTTTTGAGCAACTGATATCAATTATAACAGTAGTAAGCTTTAAAGAGATTGATCATTGACAATCATAAATATGATAGGATACTCTAGATATCAACAAGAGTAAATCAATATATGAGCATGCTTGATTAATTTCAATGAGAACTAATAATTCAGAAACATACAAAGAATAATTGTTGGGAAATTGTACACGAATCTTTTTTAGCCTTTCATACTTATAAGAAACTCTTTCAACCTGTATGAACATATTTTAGCTTATGCCCTGATCATATGCAGTGTACTCTACATATGAAGACTCGCAACAAACTACGATCTCACCGTACAAGACTTAGATGACACACACGAGAATGCGAAGTCTGACTACTCTCTGGTCTGCAATAGGAAAATAGCTCTCTGGCCTCGGCACATCTATTATGCCATAAAAACTGGACTCCTCCTCTAACCTGAGCACACAGGCGGAGAGTCAAGCCACATATTGGCTTTTTCTGTACTCTAGTGCCACCAGGATCTCTGGTTGATGTTGGACACTATATTCTGTAATTTAAGGAGACTTCCATTAGGGCTTCATCCCCCGTACCACCTGTTGGTACGTTCTGACCCCCGTCTATTGGATGCACCGCCAGGGTTAGGTCGTTTCATCCCTAAGGCGCAGAACTCTCATAGGGATTCTATGGTGTTCAGGGCTCTTAAGTCTATTATTTTATTTTTCTTGGAAAGCTCTTACTATATTATATATTTTCCCTTATTTATACTTGACTCTGGTATCTCTATAGTACCGTGTCTATTTATTTGAAGTTTATAACACAACATGTATATCATCCTTAACTTGGCAGAGAAGTATATTCAAACATTGTAATATACTGAGAAATCAACATAATATACATGCAGGCAGACTAAAATACTTAAATAAACATAATGCATGTCCATTTGGCACTTATACACTAGAATCATGCAATTAAACATCTTAATATACTGATAAGATCTAATTACTCGGCATACGAGTAATCATCATTTGCACCCATAAATTATTTGCACTTTCTTGGAAAACATGCACATTGACCCAAATCCAGGGTTGTGCATCTCATACTAAGAACATGGTAATCAAAATGCTTAATTCATTGAACACCCTATCCTTAGGGTTTCATTTACCTCATTCACTTATTACAAGGCTCTCATAAGGATTTAATATGTCATAAAAATCCACTAAATACAGATTGCTTTAAACAAGTCATATACAATCAACATATGTATGAAATCCTCGAATTTAGCAAAATTAGGGTTTTCAATGCCATTCATTGAGATATTATGAATCAAGAATAACATTGCATAAATAGATTCTATGATGCCAAGAAAAACACTTCAAATGGATTTCACCATATTTATTCACAAATTTCCAACTTTCCACTCATACAAGGCTTCACCCTCTTTACGTAGATATCACGCAAAAATTATTCACATCACATGAAATCTAAAATAGTATATGACATATATGTACTACGTATTCAGATAAACAATCATTCATAACCAAGGGGTTCCAGATAAACAAATTTCTCTATTTAATTATACAGTAATTTCAATCACACACAAATTCCCTATATTTCAGTTTACTCTTATAACCTTTGCGAATACTTAGGGAATTCTCATTAGGATGTATTCTATACATTTCTAATATAAATTTATCATCTGAAATTCAAACAAATAGAGGAAGAATCCATTTCATATCATTTTGCAACAACTTAGATCAAACAGACAATTCAGGGTTTGTAGTCGCATACTAAGAAATTAAAGATTATGGATGATTTAACCAATTTTCGTGCAATATACTATTTAAAGGAAGTTCCCAATCACCCTAAGGTGTGAAAACACCTTAAAAATGCAGCTCATCCCTAAAAATCTCAATCTCAAATCAAATCCCTAGCAATTCACCTAATTCTTCTTCCTTTCAACTCAGAAACCCTAAAAATGAGGGATTATGAAGAAAGAGTGAGAAAAGGGGAAGTTTTGATACCATTTCATATCAAATCAGAGGAGGGACATAATATTGACATGTAAGAGAAGATTTGCCATTAAAGTCTATGCAAAGAAGCTAAACTTACATGATTTCATCATTCCTCAGACCACAAAACCCTAGGTCAGCATCTCCATCAATTTCTCCTCTCAAACCCTAATTGTCCCTCTATCTCTAGGATTTCATTTCTCTAGAATTAATCACAAATTATGAGAGCTGCTAGTGTGTTAGGTTGACCATATAGAGAAATTGAGCTGCTTGGGTCAATTGCACATTGACCCCTCACTATACTTTCTCTTATTTCAGCTAAATTTTCTATCATTAACATATTATTGTAATTCGTCTAATGATAAGGTCTAAATGCATCCAAAAATTATGAACATTTTACATGTTATTTAAGATTGAGTTTTAGATCTCCAGTTAAAATTTCAGATTATTTAGATTTACCAATAAATAACAAAAATTAAAACACTACACTACTAAAAAGCACTCTGTCAGCATTTTGGTCGAAGTATAGTTCAACTGAGAACCACATTCAAAGAACACTCAAATATTCTGAAAATTTTCCCCAATATGCATGATTGAGTTATCCATATCTTATCCAAAATTCAATTAAATACAAAATTTTTATAAAATATGAAAAATCATTTACCACACTGCTATCCTGATCAAATTCCATATTCATGTACTATCAAAACCCTAATTTTTGCTGATTAGGGTTTACATTTCTCAAACCCTAATTATTCAAAATAAAATCATAGTTAGAGTTTCTTATTAGGTTTTAAACATCACAATTGATCTACTATCATTAATTAAGTCTAAACGATGTTCAATCTAATCAAGCATGTAATCATTCAGGTAAACCCTAGTTTACCAATTAAGCACAAATGTGGTCATTACACTCCTCTACCATCAATTAGGCCCATGTGCATCAAAGTTGATGCCTCCTATTAAGTTTCTTCTCTGGTGAGCTCGACATCACCCCAGCTCCCTGTGTGCCCTCGAATGCAATTGGCACTTGAATAAGATCCAATGCCACTCTGTCTTTGCTTTTCCATCGCCACCTTACTTTAAGTCTTCACCACTACCATAACCTATAGGTTGACTATGAGGACCTTGTAGGTGCTATTCACCATGGCATTTTAGAGGTCCTCCAACTACACATATGATGGTAGTTGGGATACCGTACAACCACACTATCTCATCCACATATATTTGTGCAAGCTTCTTTGTTGTGTATGTTGTGTTTATTGGAAAAAAGTGTGTTGTCTTTGTCAGCCGGTCAACTATTACCCATATAGAGTCATGAAATTTGGCTGTCTTAGGCAGACCCACCACAAAGTTCATTGGGACATGATCCCACTTCCACTATGGTATGGGTAATGGTTGTAAAGTTCTTGCCGACTTTTGATGTCCTGCTTTAACTTGCTGACACAGATGACACGGCGACAAACTCAGCTACGTCACGCTTCAATCTAGGACACCAATACCAATATTTTATATTGTGATACATCTTGGTGCTTCCTAGATGCATAGAATTGAACAGTGATCCTCTACCAAGACCATCTTCCTTAGGTTATCAACATCAGGAACCATGACTCTACTATGGTAACACACTATCCCATTTTCTATCTCATTGAACATCATGCTTCTTGCTACCAAACTCTAATCAAATCTTTTGTATCATGGTAACACCCTGATGTGCATCTCTAGTTTATTGCCTCAACATAGACTTTACTTGCAACTGAGCCAATAAGCATGCCAACATGAATACTTCCAACTTCACATTCATCTAACGCAAGGAGACCAATGTATCACTCTTTTTGCACACTAAGGAACATAATTGTGCCTAATCAGCAAATGATGATGACAAAGACTTCTTGCTTAGTGCGTCTGCCATCACATTTTCCTTCCTCATATGGTAATTTATAGTACAATCATAGTCTTTAATTATCTCCATCTAGCATCTCTACTGCATGTTCAACTCTTACTGCAAAAAGATGTACTTCAAGTTTCTGTGGTTGGTGAAGATCTGACACTTCTTACCATAAAGGTAGTATCTCTAGATCTTCAGAGCATGAACTACTGTAGTTATCTCACGATCATGAGTCAGGTAGTTACCTTCATGCTTCTTCAACAGTTAAGATGTGAAAGAGATCACATTCTTGTCTTGCATCAACACACAACCTAATCTATTCCTCAAGGCATCACAGAAGATAATATAGCATTTTCCCTATTCTTGCAGCACTAGCACTGGTGCACTGGTCAGCTTCTCCTTCAACAACTGGAAAGCACTTTGGCACATGTCATCCTAGATGAAAGGTACAACTTTCCTGGTCACCTTTGTTAGGTATAACACTATGGCACTAAAGTTCTTAATGAACCACATGTAGTATCCTGCCAAGCCCCAAAAACTGCAGACTTCTATCAACTTCTTTGGTTGCTCCAACTCTATCACAGATTCAACCTTCTTGGGGTCCACACAAACACCTTTAGTAGATATCACGTGTCGAAGAAAAGACATCTCCTTTAGCCAAAACTCACATTTGATGAACTCCACATGCAACCGATGTTGTCTCAACAAAGCTAACGCCTGATGTAGATGTTATTCATTCTACTGGCTATCTCGACTCTATATTAAGATGTCATCTATTAACACCACTACAAACTAATCAAGATAAGTTCTAAACACCCTATTCATCAAGTCCATGAAATATGTTGGGGCATTGGTTACCCCGAATGGCATAACCACAAACTCGTAGTGACTAGACCTCATTCTAAAAACTGAATTGGTATGTCATCTACCTTGATCCTCAAATGGTGATATTCCAACCTCAGATTTATCTTTGAAAAGACTACAACACCCCTCAACTGATCAAACAAGTCATCAATCTATGGTAAGGGATACTTGTTCTTAGTCGTCACTTTGTTCAATTGTCTGTAGTCAATGGACAACCTCATGGATTCATCTTTCTTCTTGAAAAATAGCACTGGAGCACCCCACGGTCACATAATCAGCCTGATGAAACTTTTCTCAAGTAGCTCCTACAACTGTTTCTTCAACTCTAACATCTCACTTGGCACCATTCTATATGATGTTTGAGCTATCAACTGTGTGATCAGGACTAGATTGATCTCAAAATAAATCTCTTTGACTGTAGGAACACCTAGGAACTCTTCTAGAAACACATCCTCAAACTCACAAACACCTGGTACCTCCTAGATACTTGGACTCCACAAATTTGTATCCACCACATGCGCTAAGAATGCATCACAACCTTACCTCATGAGCTTCTCTACCACCATCACTGACACCAAATAGGTTGGAAGAATCTACCTATCACCTTGGAAGACCCATGACACATCACGGTCAACAAACATTTCCACCTTGGAACTACAATCCAAAACCACTTTATTTATCTCCAATGTATCCATTCAAAGGATCACATTGAATCCATGTGTGTCAAGTGGTATGAGATCCACTTAAATGTTATGTCTTGAAAATGAAAGGATACAGGAAGGGCACATCTCCCAAAACTCTGCTAAACCAACCAATGAGGTTTCTAAGTGAAGACTATCATGCCTACAACTAACATGCAAGGAACAACTAGAAATCACGTCTCTAGTGATAAAAGAGTGCATATCACCCAGGTCAACCAAAATAGATATAAAGCAAGAAGAAGACAAATCAGAATGAACTAACTCCATCTGACATATCACAACTCATGGGTTGACCACTCCCTCTGACTGACTCATCGCATAGAATTGAGTCGTGGCCTGTTGTCACCCCTATCCTCTGCTGGCCTATGTAGAAGAACTAGCTTGCAACGCACGTCCACATCCTTTGCCACTGCCACTGTTGAACTATTATCACTACTATGACCCTTGCAGGATCTATCTCGGTTGTTGGGTAACTTACTCGTCTCTCACAAGGTAGTTCCATCTGATATGTCCCACCTTTCTACACTTGTGGTAGACTCGAGAGTCATATTGTGGCCTTGTCGGTACTATCACTGATACTAATGCTCCACTTTGAGCTCTTGTAGGTGGAAAACTATGGCCTCTGCCTCTTCTCACTACCCACTATGTCTGACTTGCCAACCTTTGTTGTGACAGTAGTGCGGGAAACCTAGACTTCTTAAAGACACAAGACGACTGTCCCTGATACTGAGCAAGCCTCTTTTTGGCCTTCATCTCATGTTTCTTAGCCACTGACCGTTCCACCCTTCTAACTGACTCTACAAATGTGGTGAACTTCTAACTATTCTCTAGAGATGATATTAGAGTCATCAACTCGTTACTCAAACCTTTCTCAAATTGTATGATCCTCTCCTCATCCGTCATTGACACATGCAAACAAAACCTTAGAAGCTCCATGAACTTGGCCTTATACTCGTTGACTGACATAGTATCCTTCTAGATCTTCTCAAATTGGTTGATCTTCTCATCAAGATAGGTATCTGGAAAGCACCGAATCACAAACTCCCATCAAAACTCCTCCCAACTGATCACATTACTAGGCCCTTTCTCCTCCTCAATGGCCCACTAGTGGCCATTACTCTCCTTTAATAGATATACAACATACTTCACCTTGTCTGCCTCAGGGATGTTGATGATCTTGAAGGCCTTCTCCATCTCAATCAACCATAGATCTACATATTTTAGGTATGTTTTACCTACATAGTCCACCACCCCTAAAGCCTCAACCTCTCAAAGTTCTTCCCCATTCCTGAAGATTCTGCATTGGGGACTGTCGTTGTCACTTGGGGTGGAGGCATTTTGTCTACCATATGTGTCGTCGTGGCCATAAATTGACCAAAAATGGACTAGAAAGTGGGATTGCCCACCTCTATCGAGTCAAACTGGGGTGTCTCAAGCACCCATCAACACCCTCCTACTCTAGTACCACCTCCTGGTGAACAACACTACTCTTAGTAGAATGTTCTTTGTGCTTTCCAGCCATGTTCTCTTCTCTTCTTATGAATAAGTAGAAGTTACCATAAGACAGACTGGAGGATACTAGAACAGACACAAACCCTAGTCCTATGTCCCTGTAGACTCAGCGAACCTAAAGCTATGATACAACCAATCATGTGACGCCCTAATGCCACAAAATGAGATCACTCAAAAAAAGTGTAGAATTAAAACATAACAACCAGCTTACTAGAAAACATAGAAAATTAAAACCAAACACACATCCACCTCAACTGGAAGACATATTCATCTGAGTCAACAAAAGCCACATGTATTACAATCTCATGCCAAAATATTATTACAAGATATTATTCACTGGATCACTGGCCACAACTTGTTACATGTGATAACCTTTTCATGTATATGCAAAATCGTATCATGTATAACAAAGGCATGTAGCCAAAACATTGTATTGATATACAACATCGACAAAACTCCCCCAAGGACCTAAGAGTACAAGGACGACACATAGGACTCTACTACAAAATGAAAGCAACTCATCCAACCTTTATTTAGCTACTTCTCCTCTTGCTACTCAGACTCGACAACACGATCCCTACATATTCCTGCTTGACCATCTAGAAGATGTGGAAATCCACAGGGTGAGACCAAATATCCCAGCAAGAGATATAACTCTCCACCAACGTCTATTAAAATAATGGGTAGATTAAAGTACATAGATAACATTATTATCAGGTTGAGCAGGTTTAGCTAAATGATATGTATTAAATTGATAATGCAGGTTAAGAAAATAAGGCAATTACCACTGAGTTGTAGAACAATTAATATTTTAAGAAGGAATATGAAGAACATGTATAAAAGTAGATATCATTTACGACATTATAATGCAAGAAATAAATACAAACATAAGGCAAAGGATCATCCAATGTGAGATGTATTTAACACTAAGAAAATGTACTACACATATGTATTATGTCTTTTATCATGCTGTAAGGAGGCAAAATCACCCCTTTAATAAAATATGGTAAACAAAACACCATTAAAAAGCAGCGGAATAAAAAAATAACTAACTATATTCAATTTCATAAAAGGTTTACAAAAATACATCAAATTCTCCCATTATGGTTTACATCAAGATACACAATCAAGATCTAGATAGAGGGAAGTCTAGACTACTACAATCTTGTCTCCAAGCAACATCTCCATCAATTGAGTCCAAGCCAAAAGCTAAGATCTTCCTTGTCTTATCCATCACCT
This sequence comes from Alisma plantago-aquatica, assembly GCA_963693085.1. NCBI lineage: Eukaryota > Viridiplantae > Streptophyta > Magnoliopsida > Alismatales > Alismataceae > Alisma > Alisma plantago-aquatica. Next base: position 778,227,202 of record OY856412.1, on the reverse strand, counting down.
TGCTCAACACCTGGGTGGTTGGGAAGGCACCCAGCAAAAAGGGAAAGGAAAGAAAAGTATGTGTCACAAAACTAGTCTAGGATAACAAGATAAGTAAAGAAAATAAGAACTGGCTAGGGATCATCATAAGATGAAGATAACAAGAGTATGAGGCTATATATCAAAGAAGATTGCCATTAACAAATATAATAAAGAGGATTTGCATGTCAAATAGTTATGCCTACCTAACTAAGTAGGGTTGAGGCACCTACCAGACCTCTAACCTTAGGTGAGGGGAGAATAAGACATTCTCAGTCACCTACAATATTATGGGGAGAATAAGACATTCCCCAGGGCGATTATTTACATGACCTCTGTGGGTGGTTGTACATAAGTATCGCTACTTTAAATTAAATAGAACATAAATCTACATGCTAGAAAAGTAGTCATGGCAAGAGTAGTCATAATATTCAATAAGCATGGCAGTGGGGTATAAGACCCAAACAAGAAGAAATTATAATCTAATTGGAGGCATGAACAACATTAGGATTCAAGAATAGGATATTTAGGGTTCATTTAAGCCTCATTAGGGAAATATAGGGTTTGGCTGCAATGATCCCAACATAGGGTGTAAGGAATGCACATACCTCTCTTACTGATATCAATTACTAACTTTCACCACTTTAATTGAGTCCAAGTTCCACTTTGCCTATTTTCAATGTATTAAAATGCATTAGAGTACATAGTGCACATTAATATATAGAAACCCTAATTTTAGAACTTTTTAGAAAAATTCGGATTTATCTTTTGAAAATATCACCAATTAACTTATTAGGTTCTCCTGATCAAGAAAACATGTTTTTATGTTAATTTTGGAGTTATGATGATTAAGATGTAATTTTATTGAATTTTATGCATTAAATTCGTTTTAAAAAAATCACCCTTCATCAAACCATGAAATCAGACCTTGAAAATATTTTTATTATATATAGATTAATTTTCCAATTCCAAAACATATTTATTTGTCAAATTTGGATAAGCAGTTTAGAAGATATGAATTTTTTAATACTGACCAATAGGAAATTGCCACATCATCAAACCGATCAAGATAATTAAAGAGAGAGGGAGAGGGAGAAAATACCATTTGACATAAGATCAGATTTGAAGTTGCATAGGTAACCAAACTAGAGATTCTAGAGAAGATAAAATAGCAAGAAACCAAAACCTTAGAAGAACATGGTAAAAAGAGATGGAAATCATCGATTATCAACATAGAAGCATGGGTTTTAAGTATGTACTAAGCAATATGAGAAGGGGGTTAACAAAACTTTCCTCTAGGAATGTAAGAAGTTCCAAAAAGCAAGGATCTGAGCTTAGAAGTTCTGGTTGCTCCAAGCCTAGCTTCTTTCTTGGACAAAGATCACCTTCTCAACTTAGAGGTGATAAACCCTAGCAAAAGAGCATAGAAATGAGGTGTTTTAGGGTTCTAGGTGGGGTTTAACCATGGAATTCCATGGTTACTACCTGTAATAGGGTGTAATGAAGACTAACAGTATGAAAATAGGGAAGGAAGGGAGGCAACTTACTATTTTTGGTCGAATTCACCAAGGAGGAGCTTTAGAAACCCTAATAGAGCAATTTGGAAACCCTGGGAGCCTTCTTCACCGAGGTAGGCTCCCTCTATTACCTTGGGGCAACAACTTCATGGCCAAATACAGAAGGAACTATTATCTAAGCTACAGAAAATAAAAGGAGAGCAAGAGTTTTCGAATTGTGAGTTGGGAAGGGGTATACATGGCTATATATAGAAAGAGGTGAAGCATGAGGAGTCTTAAGGGACTTTCCATGTGTCTTTAGCCTAGGGATTGATGGCCATGCAAGAGGATAGCTCATAGAGGCTTCATGCATATCCAAAGTCGGTTCTAAGATCCCATAGATTATTCTAGGCCATCCCCACCGTTTTGCAAGAAAGAAATAACCTCATTGGTTGATAGCTTTTAAGGATAAGCATCTTTATAAAGAGGGTAATCCCTATAATGCCCTTGGAAAGAAATACCATCAAACCAAGGTGAAACTAGGTTCTCCAATGGTTTAAAATCTCTTTAATGGTAAGATAATATCTAAGGATTAAAATTAAGTTGATAATTTGCAAAGAAAACCTCCCAATTGGGTAAATTGCATAAAAGTCCAAAATGTACCTAAAATTGCATAACTTGCACAAACAACATCCAAATCGAACCAAACTTCATCCACAAGTTATATTTGATGTGTAGAATATGAATTTTCCATTATTTAAATATTTTGAATTTATAAAATCAAATTATTAATTACTTATGCCTTTTATTGATTTTCTCTCTCCTAAACTTATCCTAATATTTCAAGGTTGTCCAAACTAGATGAAATTTGACATGTAGGCTCATTTTGATATTTAGATTTCGAATTTGAAGTTTTTTTCCTCTTTTGAGACTTATTTTTATGAGATATGTCATATGGCCCATTAACGGCCCATTATCTAAATTGTTCATCCGATTAAGTTTCTTATCTTCATATTACCACTAAAATGAGTTATGTGGCATATGTTATGTTTTCAAATCACATCAAAAAGTTAGATTAAGGTTTAGAGAACTTAACTATGGTAATTAATCTTTCACTGAGGTATTTGTGCATAAACCCTTCCATTGGTATAATTAGTGAATAAATGTTCACTAAACCACTATAAATTCCATAAATTAAATAGAAAGGCCAATAAGGATAGAAATGAAAGGAAAATATGGGAAATAGGGTCAAAAAACAAAATTCCCAAATTCAGTATGTTACACATGCCCTGAGGAGATGAGGTATACGACTCATGCTCCAACTGACCACTACTAAGCCAAAATCAATGCCATACAAGTTCAATGGAAGAGCCATAATCCATGATCTCTCATCACCCTCAGTCAGTCTGAGTATGTTGAATTGACATATCAAGTCCAACTACAAAATAGTCTAGCTCACCTTGGTACATAGGTCACGGCGCTAGTGAACTGAGATACGATCACAAACATTCTCCTACCAAGGTATGACAGTAGTCATCCCAGTAAACATATCACATGTAGTGAATCACATCATATGAGATATAGTCTCAACTATTCTCCTACCAAGGTATGACCTCAGTCATCCTAATATATTAAGGATACAAGGAGAAAACTCGACTTGCACCCCGCATATTCAACAATATGTGTTGTGAGTTTCCCACAGCAATCACTCATTTCACCATCCAGCTAATATTGATCTTAAAGAGGGATATATGGCACAAGGAAACTACATGATTAGGGTTTCTCTTGATTAATTATGCCAATTGGGTATCTTTTAGCATAAATGTAGTTACAGCGTATAAACCCTAAACAAACTCTACAAAGATAAGGGCATAATACAACTTTTGAAGATATACAAACATTTGAAGCATAAACATGTCTCATCTTATCAGGATACCACTACTATCACACAGCCACACAAGGCTATCACCATAATCACACTATCATGGTATATCAATCCCTCATCGCATCACTAGAGGATAAAACCTTACATTAGGCAAAAGCCTCAGCCAGGCCATAAGACCCAAACACATATCTTTTCGTCATGTCATTATCTCAACATGCCTCAAAAGGGCACATAACCATCACAATAGTAATCACAAACTAAGTCATTCTTTTCACCTGCATGGTTAGATTCATACAAATAGGAGAGAGAAATCACAATCACATGATGTTTATGCCAACAAACTCAACAAGCATAGCACACCCTAGAATCAGGGTTAGGATTTCATACACATAGATGATTAGGATTTCATGTCATGATTCCATCATCACACCCTAGTTATGTCATATCCCACTTTTTTGGAACCAATTAGGGTCGAGCATCATTACTTAAACATGATTAGACTATTATATCAACAACACTAAGTATCAGCATCATTTACATGTACACGTGTAACCATATCACTATATTATACACATGTAGTGACCATGTATCATGTTTGTGTGTTGACCATCCGACAAGACATGATGTTACGACCGCAACACCTACATGTGTCTAGACCAACTATGAAAAAAAGTGTCTTGATGGAAACACAACATTAAACAAAACATGTGTATTGGCCCTTAGGTGTTATGACCATCAACCATTAGGGTTAGGGTTTTGACCAAAACAAAACCAAGCATCACGACCATCACCCAAGGTCAAAGTGTATCGACTGAAACCAAAACAAAGGTGTAGCAACTACCAAGGTCAAGCCACCCCAAAGGAACAGACCCATCCTCAAAATAGGAACAAACCATGATTAAAAAAGATGTAAATGTCAAGATATTAATCACCATTAAGGAAATAAAACTTCACATAAGAAGAATGTCAAAACCCTAAAACCAATTTCTAAGAAGATTCAACAATAATCCAAACTAGGATAAAGAAGACCAAGCTTCAACGTCAAGAAAAACTGATCAAAAACCTCAAGAAAACATGAGAGCTAAACCATAACATGGTGATACAAACATGGATCATGATGAAAGTATCAATATCACCTCAACCATCACATAACAAATTGGGTACAAGAAATTAGGGTTTAAGAAAGAGAGCATATACATGAGAGTACTACAAAGTCATAAACCCTAAAATTGCAAGAACATCATCTACCATCTTATCATCATGTTTTAGATATGAAAATAGTAGCATGCAAGCACAAATAGGGAGCAATAATAGAAGAAGGTAGAGAGTTATATAACCCACCTTAAGAAGAGATCAAGATCCAAAGATCACGAGCTCCAAGGAAGAAGATGAAGCTCCAACCAAGATCAACACTTCGGCCACAATATCACCTCGAAAGAGAAGAACACCATGATAAAGGAGAGCTTAAGAAAGAGGTGAAAAACTCTAGGCTGAACCAAAGAAGAAGATAGGAGAAATATAAGAAAGCTTCCTATCACTTGAGTACCACCATGTAAAAACATAGTCTCTGACCCTATTGAGGATAAGTTTCTCTCAAGATGACCACCATGGATGATCCATAGTCTCATGGTCGAGAAGGAAGGAAGTACAAGAGGATAGGGTGAAAAGGAAAACGAGATCAAGATCTCCAAACCACTTATTAAGGAAGACGATCACCAAAGATCACCACAAAGGAGTTGATCAAGCCCAAAATCACCACATGCAAGGTTGATCAGCCACAAAAGCACCTTGATTAGCACCCTCTAGCACCACCAAGCTCCAAGGTCGGCCAAGCAAGGAAGGAGAAGGAAAAAGAGAAAAAGGGATTGCTTGCATGAAGAAGAGATAGGTTATATGCTCAAGGATGAGAGACGTAAGGTGGGTAAGAGGTGTCAACACAAGAGAGAACCAAAGGGACACTTGTCCACTAAGAAAACAGTCATGAAACCACTAAACACTTGCATGTAAACCCTCAATTTGGGTAAATTGTAACTTGGTCCAAAATAAGAATACATAGCTCAAACATCATCCAAACATGACCGAACCGAAAACATAAGCTTGTCACATGTCAACAAATCATAACAAAGGATTAGATTAAGGTTTAAACATCTTATTAAGAAAAGCAAATAAGGCTAGCCCAAAATCTAGGTTAGGGGCCTTCTACCATAAACCTCTAATATGGTTTCAATCCCAAAATCCTATGCAAAAAGAGATGGGCACTTCCTATGCATCTCTTCCTCAAGCTCCCATATGCCTTCCTCTTTGCCACGATGATGCCATAGAACCTTAACCAAAACAATGTCCTTATTCTTAAACTTCTTGATCCTCCTATCTAGGATCAACATAGGACCTTCCACATATGATATGTCCTCATCAAGGTCAACCTCCATTGTTTACAAAACCAACTCAGTATCTGGGTGGCACTTCCTCAACATAGACACATTGAATACTATATGCAACCTGTGTAACTCAGGTGGCAACTCCAAATTATAGGCCACCTTCCCAACATGTGCCATCACAAGGTAAGGTCCCATATATCTAGGAGCTAACTTACCATTCTTCCCAAACCTTAAAACACCTTTCCAAGGAGAGACCTTGCGATACATTATCTCCCACTTGGAAATCCAACGGTCTATGATGATTATCTACATATGACTTCTGCCTGCCTTGTGCTGCTTTCAGCTACTACCGTATCACTCTGATATATTCTATCATCTGTTGCACAAGCTTAGGACCCAAAAGTTAATATTTACCACTCTCATACCAGCACAAAGGAGATATACAACATCTCCCATATAAATCCTCATAAGGTGCCATGTCAATGCTCCTCTGATAGTTGTTATTGTAGGAGAACTCTATCAGACTGATATGGACATCCCAACTGTCTGAAAACTACAAAACACAGTCTCTCAAAAAATCGTATAGAATACGGATTGTCCTCTCTGACTATCCATCTACTAGCAAGTGAAACATTATACTAAACTTCAACTAATTACCCATCATTGTGTGTAGATGTTTCAAAAAATGAGTGGTGAACTGAGGACCTCTTTCAGATACGATGGCGGTTGGGATATCATGCAACCACACTGTCTCATCCACATATATCTATGCAAGCTTCTCTGTTGTGTATGTTGTGTTCACTGGAAAAAAGTGTGATGTCTTTGTCAACCTGTCAACTATTAACCCATACAGAGTCATGAACTTTGGTTGTCCTAGGAAGACCCACCACAAAGTTCATCATGACATAATACCACTTCCACTATGGTATGGGTAATGGTTGTAAAGTTCCTATCAATTTTTGATGTTCTGCTTTAACCTACTGGCACACATGACACTAGGTGAAAAATTCAACTATGTCACACTTCAAACCAGGCCACCAATACAAATCTTTTATATTGTGATGCATCTTAGTGGTTCCTAGATGCATAGCATACATTAAAAAGTGAGCCTCTTCCAATACCATAATCCTCAAATTATCAACATTAGGAACCAAGACTCTATTATGGTAGCACACTATCCCATCCTCTGTCTCATCAAAGCCATCACGCTTCTCGCTGCCAAACTCTGATCAAATCTATTGTATCATAGTATCACCATGTTGTGCATCTCTGATCTGCTACCTCAACATAGGCTTTACTTTTAACTAACTCAATAAGCATGCCACCATGGAGACTTCCAACTTCACATTTATCTGATGCATGGAGACCAACATGTCTCTCTTGTGGCACACCAAGGAACATAATTGTGCCTTATCAGTAGATGATGATGACAAAGACTTCTTGGTTAGACCATATGCCACCACATTCGCCTTCCCTAGATAGTAATTTATAGTACAATCATTGTCTTTAATTAGTTGCATCCAGTGTCTCTACCACATGTTCAACTCTTGTTGTGAAAAGATGTACTTCAGGTTCCTGTGGTCGGTGAAGATCTGAAACTTCTCACCATAAAGGTAGTATCTCCACATCTTCAAAGTGTGAATTACTATAGTTAGCTCCATATCATGAGTAGGGCAGTTCACTTCATGCTTCTTCAACTATCATGATGCAAAAGAGATCACATTCTTGTCTTGCATCAACACACAACCTAATCCATTCCTTGAGGCATCACACAAGACAATATAGCCTTTTCCATATTCTGGTAGCACTAGCATTGGTTCCCTGGTCAACTTCTCCTTCAACAACTAGAAAGTACATTGGCACCTTGTCATCCCAGACAAAAGGTACATCTTTCCTGGTTAGCTTCATTAGGGGTAAAGCAATGTCACTGAAGTTCTTAATGAACCTCCTGTAGTATATAATGCAAAATGTTATGTCTGGTGTTATGAACATGTTATTTAGGGTTCAATGAACCCCATGAACATGAATATGGTTCCTTCGATCTAAGGAGAGTGAATGGGTCTTCTCTAAGTTAAAGGTAAGTGTTTCATTCCCATGAGTATTTATGTTTATCAAACCTAGTACATTTACAAGCTTCTTAATTGAGACCTTCATGTCCAATATTCTAAATTAAGATATGCAAGCAAGATTTTATGTACTTTATGATTGTGGAATTTTATATGCTCAATAACTTAAGTAGTGATGTGTCATGGAATGATTAAAGTTAATAAATTAAATTCATAAGAAGGATAAAAGAATATATTCCTATCATATTCCTTAGAAATGTTTCATATGGATGCTCAAGGCTACAAGATAAGAAATGAAAATTTAGACAGCCATGCTTCCATGGTTATGTGATATAACCATGTATTAAAATTTCAAGTAGAAACATGCTATTAAGATTCATCTTATTTATAGATATAACCATGAACTAAGATTTCAAGTAGAAACATGTTATCAAGATTTCTTATATATAGAGAGATCTAAGAACAAAGAAGTTAATTATATTTATTAGAATGAGTATTATCTAAAGGTTAAGTAAAATGTGATAATATAAGTTTTTAACACATTAATACATGGTCCAGTTTACAAATAAAGATACTATTGGGATCGAAAGATATTGCAAAATAAGTTTATGATAATATTATGCATTAAATAATGATTAAGTTGTGAGGTAATATTTTATAAGAATCCTATTTAATTATTTAAAGTTTAAATATTTAAGTTCACATGATTACAATAAGATCATATTTAATGAGATTTTATAGATATTGAATCATCTGGTCAGAAATCATACTTTTAGATATTTTATACGTAAGCTACTTTCGTAAACTTTACTTAAGTTACTTTTATATACTTAGTATTTATCTATTCAATTTAGATCCTTCTTCCTAATACTTTGGTCTCAGTTATCATATTTAGTATCAATGAAGTCATTCTAGCATTTAGAGTTTCATATTAAGATTTATCCATATAATAAGCATATTAGATTTAGATTCATACTTAGGTTACTCTTTGTGTGACTAACCATATATTGAATAAAGATATGTGATGAGGGTTTTAGACCCAATCCCGGTTATGTAGTAATTGCGATTCATATTCATATGCAAATGTATATTAAATTCAAATTTAAGACCAGAGATTCAAATTTAAGACCAGAGATTCAAATTTAGAATTAAGTAAATGTTCAGTATTCAGTCTTTAGTTTCAAATAAGTTCAGATTCAAAATTTAGTAAGCTTAGACTTAAGATAATTAATTCAAAACCTTCACATAATACATAATATAATAAGTCCTCATTTACATAGTCCCAGGATGATTCAGAGGCATCTGCTGCCAATTCATAGGAGTGTTTACTCCATTTCAGAGGTACTTCGTTACCAATAGAGGATGCATTGCACCATAGAGTACACTTCAGTATCAATAGAGGATGACTTATTGAATGATGGTGGCCACAAACATATAAAAAATTATAAATAAATGATACCTTAGTTTAGAGCATATCTATAATCTCGTCCATGAATATGATGAGAGATATTCAGATAAGATATTTGTGATCCATGCACTTTGGTCTAGGTCATGAGACCCATGTACCATAGCACAAGTTTCTAGAGAAAGTAAAAGTAGAAAGATAAAAATTAAGTTAAAGAAATAAGAGATGGTATGTATTCGGTTTTACTCAGAGCTTGATATTAGCTTCATATATATAATGTCCCAGAATATTTTATAGTATTTCCTTTCTTCAATAATGTATACTTTATAATACTCATGCCACTTAATCTAACAACTATTTTTCCCAATGCATTGTTGGGGATGCGATGTCCACAAGATTGGAGCAATTGAAGAACAAAGAACGAGTAAAGGACTAGGATATTTTCAAGTATAGCCCGGTGGGGTGCTATTTACCAAGTTGATCCAGAGATTTAGATGTCAATGATTTTATGCTTATTCATGTTACAAAATAGATTAAAATGCATAGATAAACAATTTTTAATTTTCTTTTTACCAAGAACTATGTATGAATCTAATTTCACTCAATGCAAAGTGTTTCATTTATGCTTATTCATGTCATCATTTTGTGACACCCCCTCGAGTTAGAATGCTTCCTCTCAATGATATTTATATGTTGTGAAGATGGAGTGTTACAAATGCACAAGAGATGAAGCTTGTACCTGCAGAGATAAATATGTTTTCTTAGGTGAGAAGAAAGTTTGCCCAGTCATCATCAAGTCATATCTCACGGCTGAGCAAAAAGATAAGTTGTTGATAGAACTGAGGAAGATGCATAAGGCGTTAGTCTACAATATGTCTGATCAAACTAAAGTGAGACAAGCCTTCTATAGTGATCACATTTATATGGTTGAGAATTATAGGTTGTTTATAAATCTTCAACACAAGTTGAACCCAACTCTAAAGGATTTCATGCATAAGGAGGTAATTAAGCTCTTGCTTTTTGGGATTATCTACCCCATCTCTATATCGTTGTGGGTGGGTCCTGTGGAACTAGTACCGAAGAAGGGAGGCACTACTACTGTGTTAAATGAGAAGACAGATCTAATTCCCACCCACACTAGAACTGGGTGGCACATGTGCATCGACTAACATAAGCTTAACAATGCAACTTGAAAGGACTACTTCCCCCTTCCCTTTATTGACTGAGTCCTAGAGAGACTTGCAAACCAGGAATTTTTCTACTACATGGATGGATACTTTGGTTTCTACCATATTCCATTAATCTAAGTGATCAAAAAAAGACTACCTTCACATGTCCCTTTGGCATTTATGATTTCCACTGTATGCCTTTCAAACAATGTAATGCACCATCCACATTTAAGCATTAGATGTCCTCCATCTTCATCGGCCATACAAAGATGATAATGATAATCTTCATGGAAGCCTTCTTAGTCTATGCCAACTCTTTTAAATCATGTCTACACCATCTATCATTAGTCCTAGAATCCTATGAAGGAGCACATTTAGTGCTTAATTAGGAAAATGCCACTTCATGGTGAAGGAAGGCATTGGTGTAGGACTCCGTGTGAGCTCTAGAGGAACTTAGGTCAACAAAGTGAAAAGTCTAAGTGATTGACAAGATTTCTCCTCCAACCATTATCAAAAAAACATGACATTCCTAGGACACACCAAGCTCTATAGGATGTTCATACACAATTTCAACAAAATCACCAAGCCTTTAACAAATCTTCTCATAATAGATGTGGACTTCATCATTGACTCTGACTACATGAAGAGCTTTAACACTCTAAAAAAATATCTCATCACAAATCCAGCCCTTCTTGCTTGGGATTAGTCTCTCCCCTTTGATAACATGTGTGATTCCACTTATTATGCAGTGGGAGCAGTTCTAGTGTGGCATGTCAACAAGAAAAAACACACCATCTACTATGCAAGCAAGACCTTGGATAAAACACTAAAAAATTATGTGAATACTAAAAACGAGTTGTTTGCTATTTTCTATGCTTTTGAAATGTTATTCTCCTACCGAATAGGTTCTCAAGTAACTCTGTACCCTAATCATGTTGCCATAAAGTATCTAATCTCAAAGAAGGATGCAAATCCCATGCTGATCAGATGGATCTTATTGCTATAGGAGTTTTATCTAGAAATCAAGGATAAAAATGGAACTGAGAATGTTGTAGATGATCATCTTGGTAGATTCCACATCCAAGACAATGATATGGTCAAATGAATGACTCCTTCCCGATGACCACTTGTTGAAGGTGTCTACATTCACCCCATGATATGTTGATTTTGTGAACTACCTAGCTGCGAGAGTCCTTCATATGAATTGTAAAAAGAGTGATAAGAAGAAGTTCATGTCATATATTCACCATTACTATTGGGATAGAGCCTTATATTTTTTAATTATGTTCATATGGTCTCTAATTCCAGTGCATATCTAAAGAGGAGGTACCTCTTATTCTTGAGAAGTGCCAGTGTAGTGCAACTGGGGGTCATATCAGTTCTAAAAAAATTGTGTTTAAAACCCTTCAATGTGGCTTCGTATGGCCCTCACTTTCCAAGGATGCTCATATCTTTGTCAAGTTTTGTGGCCAATTCTAATGGTTTGGCAATATTTCCCAAGGAGTTGAGATGCCCATCAACCTTTGGTAAGAAGTGGAGATTTTTGAAGTTTGGGGTGTGGAGTACATGGGTCCATTCCCCTCCTCTTGTGGCTTCTACCACATTATTATTTTTGTTGATTATGTCTCCAAATGGGTAGAATTTATCCCCAATAATTCCATATGACTCTAAGATAGTGATAAAACTATTCAAAATATTATCTTTCCATGCTTTGGAGTCCCACACACTGTCACTTCCAATGGTGGATCAGAATTTCTTAGAAATAGCTTTTAAGCACTCCTTTACAAGTATGGTGTCTCTCATAGTGTGTCTACTCCATACCACCATCATACAAGTGGTCAGGTGAAAGTTTTAAACCATTAAATTCAAGTCATCATGGATAAGACAGTCAGTAGGACATGATAAGATTGGGCTCACAAACTAAATGATGCTCTTTGGCCTTATAGAACTGCATATAAGACTCCCCTAGGCACTACACCTTTACATATCATTTATGGAAAGTATTATCACCGACCAGTAGTGCTTGAGCACAAGAATTAATGGTCCATCAAGCAACTCAATTTTGACCTTCGTGCAACTAAGGAAATAGTCTACTTTAACTACAATACCTATAAGAGTTGCGGTTGAAAAATTATGGAAGTGCTCGCATCTACAAGAAGTCTACAAACATGTGGCATGATGGCCAATTGAAGATGAAAGATCTACAAGTCATAAATAAAGTATTATAGTACAACTCTAATCTTTGTCTCTTTCCTGTGAATCTCAAGACATGATGGTCGGGTCCATTTATTATCAAGCATATCTTCCTCATGGAATTATTATAATTTGGAGCAAGAATATTGATGAATTCACAGTCAATGGACAATGACTTAAATGTTATTTCACTGTCATAGATATCCAGGTTGACCAATATCTGTCACTTCTCTCTCGGACATATCATGATTAATTTTTAGGCCTTCTCGGGAAGCAAACTGAGTGTTACTTTCAATTCTAGTTTTTTATTTATTTTATGGCATAATTGTTGTGACACACAATCACACTAAATGAGATTACTAAAAACATCAAAAGCGTGATCAACAACTAGCTAATCACATAGCCAGAAAAGTGGAATAATGAAAATTGATTCCAACATCACAAACATGTACTAAAATATTTACATAAAGGTTCAACTTTTCCATAAGTTCATTATCCATACCATGTATTTACATCTGAATCCAGTGGCCTCAGCCACAACCTATGAACAAAAGAGATATTCTACATGTACATGCCATATATACAAACATTGGCTTACTGCCAAAAACTCATGTCAATACTTGTATATCATCTACAAAACACATTCCATGCCCAGACCTAAGAGTACAGGGATGACACTAGGACTCTGCTACTAACAGATACTATTGTCCAACCTTCAGCATATACTGATCACCAGGGTGCTCGTCTTCTACTCCATGTCTCGACCATGTCACCAACGACCCCTAAAAGATGTCATGACCCATGAGGTGAGACCCATGTCCCATCGAGAGATATAACTCTCCATAATGATTATGGATTACATCAGGTTATGTAATGTTAAATAGAGTAAGCATACTAAGTAGGTTAAATAGTTTAAGTAACTGAATAGTTAAGGATAGAAGCAAGTAGGATTACCCATATATATAAGAGGAAAAGAAAAACTCATCATTTACTTACAATTGATCGCTCTAATTGCACTATGTAACATTTAGCAATATAGGAGGGCATGGCAAGGGTTAACATCCATTGTCAATTGTATTTAACCCAAAACAAATATGCTACATAGATGTATTACATCTTTTATTATGTCCTGGGGAGTTTGAGTAATACCACCCAAAGTCCAACTGACCACTGAAAAGTCAAAATCAGTTCCGCCCAAGATCTAGGAGAGCCAAAATCATAAGATCTCGTCTATGCATGGTCAGTATGGGTCAAATGCAGTGACATATTAGTCAAGATACCAAAAACGGCATATAGTCAAGATGATAGCTCCTAGTCTGCCCTTGTTATAGGTCACGACACTAGCCACCAGGGTATGGAAAGCAAAACCTTGGCACTTGAGTTATAGCCACAACATACTCAGTCACATCATATATAACAAGTATCTAAGACACAACCTTGACCATTCTCAAAACCTCGGGATCAGGTTGTCAAGTATGCACACTCACTTGCACCCCACATACTAAATAGTATCTGCTTCAAGTTTCCCTTAGGAATACTCGTTTCACCATCCAACAAGTTTTGATACTAAAGATGGTTCTATGGAATAGGGCACTACATAATTAGAGTTTCACTTGATTAGTTATTCCAATTGGGTGAATTAAGGCTACGTCAAACAAGTGGACATACAAATCCAAAATCATTTCTAGAAAGCATATAAGTATAACAATCCATAAAATATAAAACATATGAGGTATAATTCTTAATATTCATTGCCATTTGTGAGATTAGACTTGTCATCACACCACCACATGATACAATTCCACATCATAGTAATCTAGGGTTCCAAACCTTATCCTGTTATGAAGAGGATTATACCTCCAATAGGTCTCAACCATGCCCAAAGGTCATTAAGACCATCACATCATTCCCTATAAGATCACCATTATCTTTCTATACCTTAGAACAAGGCTCAACATGTCATCAACACACGTGACATATAAGTTCTAGCGTAGCAAGGAACTATGATTCTCAATTAGTACCATGTTATGGTTTGAACAACAATAAGAGAGTATTCTATTATTCTATTAATCATTCTAGAAGTCTAATCATAATTAATCACCATCACTTAGTTACATTAGGGTTAGATGTAACAAACTATGTTACATTAGGGCTGCATATCAACTCATCATGGTTATTATCAATTATATTCATACAGGGGCAAAGGTAAGACTACAAATTAAGAGCATTGAACCATCAATTTCAAACCACTAAAACAAAAACATCACACTATGAGGTTCACCTAAAGCATCAGATGTTGAGGCATCAAATCCTAACCATTAGATCATGTTCTTCATTCAAAACCATCAGTTGAAGCATAAGTCTAACCCTTGAATATTTGAACTATGAAAACCATCAGATTGGGGATTAAAAGAATCATCACATAAGACCTAGTCTTACCATTGGTTGTGGTGTCGAGGACCACCATCGCTTATTGTGTCCAGGACCACCATCGGTTGTGATACTTTGTGTCACCTTCAGTTGAGGCCATCGGATCATGAGTTTAAAAGAAACCATCAATTGAGACACAAAACAACCATTGGCTAATGACCAAGACTAGCCATTGGTTGTGGGGCTCAATGAGTCCATAGGTTGACATGACAAGTGAAATAAAGTTGATCCAAAGTCAAAGGGAAACCATTGTTTGTTATGCCAAGGAATCCATTGTTTGAGAAACTACTATAAACACAAAATACCATTGAATCATGGGACCCTAACCATCGGTTGTCAAGGGAAAATCATACCCATCGGTTGTGTTCAAGAGAAATCATTCAAATAGAAGAAAAGAGACCACTATCAATTTTTGCAACTATGGAAATAATCCATCGGGATAAGCACCTAGGTGGAAAACAACCCACAAACCCTAAGTATAACCCATCGTATGAAGAACCATAATTTGACTAAGCAAGGTATAAGGCTTCCTCTACCGTAGGAAGGTCGTAGATAAGGTTTGAGGTTCATCTAAGGTTATGAAATACTCAAGAAACAACATTAAAGCTTAAACCCTAGGCAAAGATAGATTCTTTATATGTAGAACTTCATTTTTAAGCAAGAACATTAATAATCAAGCTAGTAGCAAGCAATAAATGTGAGGAAGGTTATATATCTCGCCTATAGGGAGAATAAAAAACTCCAACCAGAAAGGTATCTTGAGAAAAGGAGGTAGGAAATCCTTGGTTTAGCTCTAAACTCGGCCAAGCTAGCTCTTTCTCCATAAGGGAAGTAAACCCTAGGTCAAGGAAGCAAGAAAGATAGGTTCTTTAAGCTCTAGAGCAAACTCTACCATAAGAAACCATGGTTCCGTCCTAGAAGAAGGAATAAAGAGATAGAATATTAGGAGAAACGAAGGAGAGAAGGAGGAACTTACTTTCTTAGGTCAAGAGCAAGCAAAGGAAGCTCCACAAACCCTATAGAAGAGTAGATCCAAACTCTAGCAACTTATACAAGGAAATAGCCCACCTTATTCTACCTTGGGCACCCTATTCACCAAAAAATAAGGGAAAGATGAATCTATAGAAAGAAATGAAGAGTTAAGGATCCAAAGGTTTCGTTTGGGTGCTAAATGAAGGGTATGTAAAGCTTATGGATAAGGGAGAATAGAAGCCTGAAGTGTCCTAGTAGGTTTTCCATGGGTCAATGGCCTATAATAGTCACAGCCATGCAAGAAGAAGCTCCATCAGTTGTGGGAGTCTTATAAGCCATTGTATGTTGGCTTCCCAGTCTAATCATTGAGTTCAATCACTTGATATCAATCGGTTCTCAAAACCCTAGGTCACTAGGTGGTAAACCATCGCTTGATCACCCTTTCCAAGCAAACCACTGGTCCAAGGGATCCCAAGAGAGAGAACCATCGACCTACCACCTCTGGATATCACCATTGGTTTTACCCACATTAGATGATCATCGTATGTCACTCATCTAGGGGAACCATCCGTTGATGGCCTCTCAAGGTAGCTCATCCATGAGGGGTAAACCCTAACTCACCCTAGAAGGATAACACCACCAAACCAAGGTACAACTAGGCGCCCCATGGCCCAACAAGATCAAGCATGATAAGAAAATATGTAAGGAACATAGATAATGTGACAAATTGAAGAAAACCTAAGATATGTGTAAATTTCAAAAAAAAACCAAAATGTGCACAAAATTGCATAACTTGCACAAACAATGTCCAAACTGGACCAAACTTGAAACTTAAGCTTGTCATATGATATAAAAGCATTTAATATGGTTTGACTAAGGTTTTAAGTACTTTATTAATATAATTAAACATGTTCAAAATTTTAAGCAATGTTAGGGATCTTACAACCATAAATCCCTAATAAGGATTTTGCCCCCAAAATCCTACGCAAAGAGAGATGGGTACTTCCTATGCATATCATCCTATAACTCCCACATGACTTCCTACACACCATTATGATGCCAAAAAAACCTTCACTAACACTATATCCTTCTTCTTCAACTTCATATAAGGTTATGAACTACTCAAGCAACAACATTAAATCTTAAACCCTAGGCAAAGATAGATTATTTATATGTAGAACTTCGTTTTTAAGCAAGAACATGAATAATCAAGCTAGTAGCAAGCAATAAACGTGAGGAAGGTTATACAACTCGCCTATTTGGAGAATAAAAAACTCCAAACAGTAAGGTATCTTGAGAAAAGGAGGTAGGAAATCCTCGATTTAGCTCTGAACTCGGCCAAGCTAGCTCTTTCTCCATAAGGGAAGCAAACCCTAGGTCAAGGAAGCAAGAAAGATAGGTTCTTTAAGCTCTAGAGCAAACTCTACCATGAGAAACTATGGTTCCATCCTAGAAGAAGTAAGAAGGAGATAGAACATTAGGATAAACGAAGGAGAGAAGGAGGAACTTACTTTCTTAGGTCAAGAGCAAGAAAAGGAAGCTCCACAAACCCTATAGAAGAGTAGATCCAAACTCTAGCAACTTATACAAGGAAATAGCCCACCTTCTTCTACCTTGGGCACCCTATTAACCAAAAAATAGGGGAAAGATGAATCTATAGAAATAAATGAAGAGTTAAGGATCCAAAGGTTTCATTTGGGTGCTAAATGAAGGGTATATAAAGCTTATGGATAAGGGAGAACAGAATCTTGAGGTGTCCTAGTAGGTTTGCCATGGGTCAATGGCCTATAACAGTCACAACCATGCAAGAAGAAGCTCCATAAAATGTGGTAGTCTTATAAGCAATTGTATGTTGGCTTCCCAGGCTAATCATTGAGTTCAATCACTTGATATCAATCGGTTATCGAAACCCTAGATCACTAGGTGGTAAACCATCGCTTGATCACCCTTTCCAAGAAAACCACCGATCCAAGGGATCCCAAGAGAGAGAACCATTGACCTACCACCTCTATATATCACCATTGGTTTTAGACACATCGTGATGATCATCGGATGTCACTCATCCAGGGGAACCATCCATTGATGGCCTCTCAAGGTAGCTCATCCATGAGTGGTAAACCCTAACTCACCCTAGAAGGATAACACCACCAAACCAAGGTACAACTAGGTTCCCCATGGCCCAAAAATATCAAGAATGATAAGAAAATATGTAAGGAACATAGATAATGTGACAAATTGCAAAAAGCCTAAGATATGTGTAAATTGCAAAAAAAACCAAAATGTGCACAAAATTGCATAACTTGCACAAACAATGTCCAAATTGGACCAAACTTGAAACTTAAGCTTGTCATATGATATAAAAGAACTTCATATGGTTTTATTAAGGTTTTAAGTACTTGATTAAGATAATTAAGCATGTTAAAATTATAAGCAATGTCAGGGATCTTACAACCATAAACCCCTAACAAGGATTTTGCCCCCAAAATCCTACGCAAAGAGAGATGGGTGCTTCCTATGCATATCGTCCTATAACTCCCACATGAATTCCTACACACCATGATGATGCCAAAAAACCTTCACTAACACTATATCCTTCTTCTTCAACTTCTTCACTCTTCTTTCGAGGATTAACACATGACCTTCAACATATGACACGTCCTCATCCAACTCAACCTCCACTGGCTGGATAGTTTGCTTTGTATCTGGATGACACTTCCTCAACATGGAAACATGAAAGACATTATGCAACCTGTGTAGCTCTGGTGGTAGCTCCAACTTGTGTGCCATCTTTCCAACATGACCAAGATAGGGTATGGTCCCATAAACCTAGGAGCCAACTTACCCTTCTTACTAGACCTCAACAGACCCTTCTAAGGAGAAACCTTAAGATACACTTTGTCTCCCACTTGGAACTCTAATGGTCTATGATGGTCATCTTCATAATACTTCTATCTATCCTGGGCTATTTACAACTATTGTTGTATTACCTTAATCTTCTTTGTAGTCTGTTGTAGAAGCTCAAGACCCAAAAGCAGATATTTGCATGTCTCATACCAACAGTGGTGACTAACGATGTCTCCCATATAGATCTTCATAAGGTGCCATATATATACTCCTATTATAGTCGTTACTATAAGAAATCTCTACTAAACTTGGGAGTACATCCCAACTACCAAGGAACTACAAAACACATGCACTCAAAAGATCCTCCAAAGTGTAAATAGTCCTCTCAGACTGGCCATATGTCTATGGGTGGAAATTTGTACTAAATCTCAGTTGTGTCCCCAACACCGTATGAAGATGTTCCCAAAAATGACGTATAAGTTGTGGACCTCTATCAGACACTATAGTCACTGGATACCCTGCAAACAGACAATCTCATCCACATATATATGTGCCAACTTTTTTGTTGTATACATTGTATTGACTGGCAGGAAGTGAGATGACTTAGTCAAACTGTCCACTATTACCCATATGGAATCATGACCCTTGGTTGTCCCTAGGAAGACCAACCACAAATTCCATAGTAATATGATCCCAAATCCACTGTGGTATTAGTAAAAGTTGTAATGTCCATGCAGGCTTCTGGTGCTCAGCCTTGACTTGTTAACAAACTGGACATCTAGCAATGAACTCTGCCACATCATGTTTTAGACCTGGCCAGCAATACAAGTCCTTCAAATTATGATACATCTTAGTACAACCATGATGCATCACAAACATCAAGGAGTGAGCCTCCTCAAGCACCATCTTCCTCAACCTATCAACACCCAGAACCACTGTCTTGTTGTGAAAGTAAATTGTCCCATCATCTACTTAATGGAATCCATCATGCTTCTCATTGCCCAACTCTAATCTGATATTCAATATCACCATATCATTTTGTTGTACATCATGGATGTGATGCCTCAAGGTAGGTTTGACCTGTAACTGTGCCAATAACCATGGCAGCAAGGAAACATCCAACTAGATGTTCATTTGGCAAAATGACACCAATATGTCTTGCTTATGGCACACTAAGGAGCATAATTGTTGTAACATACTGAATTTTGGGTATATTTCCAGTTTAACCCCTTTTCCAAGTTTTCCTCTTCCTTTATATCCTTTTTGGCCTTTTTTCCTAAATTTTCCTATATTTCTATCCTTTTTGGCCTCAATGTTGAAATTGTGGAATTGTTAGTGGTTTGAAGAATGTTTTATTCATATTTATGCCAATAAATGGGTTTTTGCACAAATACCTCAACTAGTGTTTTAATAAGAGTCTAGAATGCAAAATGAGCACTAAAGTGAGATAAACATTAGATTATAGTTTTTATGGTATTTTAGGACAAGCAATGACAAGTAATGTAATATTTATTTAGTTAATGAGAGAAATGAACTTCTTTTCCTTC
This sequence comes from Alisma plantago-aquatica, assembly GCA_963693085.1. Classification (NCBI taxonomy): domain Eukaryota; kingdom Viridiplantae; phylum Streptophyta; class Magnoliopsida; order Alismatales; family Alismataceae; genus Alisma; species Alisma plantago-aquatica. The sequence goes on along the minus strand of OY856412.1, from coordinate 778,206,799 downwards.
CTCTCTCCTCCTAGATGGAAATAAAGCATAAAAGGAGATATAGCAGTGTTTTGTGACACTTGGATAAGTGATTAATGAATATCTCAAATTTTCACCCAAAGATTTAATTAGAAAAACCTTTTCATACTAATTCACCCTTTAAATGCATTAATATATAGATTAATGGCCAATATTAGAATTAAGAGCCAAAACAAGTACAAAACTGAAATCTAAGTATATATAAATATTCTAGACACAAATTCTAGCCTATGGTCCAAATTTAAAGTTAACTGGACAATGTTTGGCCCTACAAATTGAATTTAGTAGCTTTGAATGTAGTTTGACTATGGTTTGAGTTTAATTTCATTAGATGTGAGAAATCAAACCTATGGTTTCGGTTATTTTTACCCTATCACACGTTACTTGATTCATTTCTCCAGAACGTGCAACCCCATTGTTGTAGTGCAACATGCTAGATCTAACTTTGATCCAATGGTTGGATTATTATCTTTAACCTCTGCTCTGTTCATGGGTATGAACACTATAATGACCCTGACCTGGGTTATGAGGTAACCCTACTTGTTTTGGCTAATTAAGTTGCTTAGAAATTTAATATAATCCTCTAAGGTGTTTTTTTATCATGTGACACACTCATGTTCCAAGTTTGGTCCTGATTGAATGTCATTTGAGCAATGTTCCTTTGCTTTGGACCAAACTACAATTTACCCAAGATGAGGGGCTATATTGCAATATTTCACATGTTGAACGTGACCTAAGTGTTTTAGCATTATGATAAAGAGAATGTTGCTAAGTGGTGGCTTGTGGAAATCCTAAATACCAAGTTTGAACTTGTTTGAATAATGTTAGTACCTTGTGCACCAATTTTGGTACAAATTGTAATTTACCCAAAATGTAGGGTTGATATGAAAATTACCACCTCTAGAGTGTTCCTACTTCCTCTATGTATCATTTAGAGGAGATATAATGAATGAGACACCATGTTTGAATCATTTATGAGTGGTAGTAATTTTGGTGATGAAAAGACCAAGAAAGGGGTTGAATGGAAAACCTAATTTGAGCTTGTATTGAGTGTATCGGGTTGTAATGTTAAATGGGAGTCCCTATCAGCCAAGGAGCCAAAGAGGAGACCCCCATATCATGTTGTTAACTCTTTGCCTTTGCAAAAACGAGCTAAGCACCTCAATAAAGAAATGGATATCAGCTTGCAACTTTCCTTGGTTTGTCCTAGAAGATAACCAAAGGGGGCCGACCCTTATCCCTTGCATTATCCTCAAGTTTTTATTTTGCATGGCAAGATAAAGATGGAATGCATGCAATTTCATGCGTCACTCCATGCATGGCCATGTTGCACCTACTAGTAGTAAGGTGATGACACCTCTAACACTCTCTCCCATGAACCTCAAGTATATATACCCTTCCTTTCACCCCTTAGTTAAAATTTTCAAATCCTACCACCTCCTTGCTCTTAGATATCGTGCATAGAGTCTTGGTATCATGCATAGGTGAAGTGGTATCGTGCATAGGGCCTTGGGTATCGTCCATAGCAAGTGATATCGGCCATAGCAAGTTGATATCGGCCAAATGAAGAGATATTAGCCACAAGTGAAGGGGATACCGGCCACAAGTGAGGGTGTATCGTGCATGATTAGTGAGGTATCGTGAAAGTTTCTAAGGATCAATAAGGAGCTCAAGCCTTAACCCTAAGGTGAGGCCATGATCATCTTCAACCTTGGATTTAAGCATGGATCTAGGGTTATGATCTTTCTTTCTTTTCTTCTTCACCAAGTTCTTAACTATGGTGATTCCTTGTATATGAAGGAGTTGTGAACAAGCCTTCAACTTTTGATATGTCATCTTCAATGTTAGGAATGTGAAGCTTTGGAGCTTGGATCTTTGAAGTTGTTCTTGAAGTGGGTTATATAACTTGAACCCAAACATGTTATTATTCACCATCTTTCTTGTTATATTTGATGATCTACTTTCAATTCCAAGATTTTCTTGAATACTTGATATATCTATGAGTTCTAGTAGTTTATTAGACCTGTTATCCTTGTACTAGAACAAGTAGAATGAATATCTATAGCTTGAAGATTATGGTATCACTTTACAAAGTGATATCGGGTTCAAGCACCCAAGCAAGCACCTCTAACCCGATATGGTGATGTACATACACCACTAAAATGATATGGATATGAGTGTATACTTCCTTGCACTATATGGTAATGTAGTATACACCTCTTAGATGATATGAGGTCAAGCACACACCTCTTTTCCCGATATGGTGTGAAGCACACACACACCTCTTACCCGATATGGTAAGCACACATACACCTCTAAGATGATATGGTAAGCAAGAATACACCGCTAAACTGATATTGGGTTAAGCATACACCTCTTGGATGATATGGTGTTGAGCACACATCTCTAAAATGATATGGTGGGTAACCCAATACACTAGATGAAAAAAGTGGTAAGGTGGTTAATACCCTAGAACATGTGATGGCCAATACATTAAAGTAGGATGTGGCCAATATCTTCAAGTGAGGTGAGGAAGTTACACCCATGTATGGTGAAGGTGAAGCACCATATGATTAGTAAGGTTGATACCTTGATGAGTAAGGGTATTATGGATATGATGATGCCTAGATTGATATACACCTAACGCAATACATGTGTTCAACTTTACATACATGATTCAACCTGATACACCTTTTAAAGGTGAGGGCAAAACACTCTTAGGAGTGATGAGTATAACACCAAGTAATGGTGTAGCTAATACCTTGATAGGTGAAACACCTAAAGTGGTTGATAATGGTCAACCCTATATCAACAATTTCGTAAACCGAGATGAGTCCATATCACTTGATGATAGTTGGGTAATTCAAGTGTGTGACTTATGGCCAATACACTACATGATAAATGTGATAAGTTAGTGCATGAAGTATTAGGATGGGAAATATCCTAATATAAGATAAGTTGATGGACTTAAGTAAGATAAAAGTGATGAGGGAAGTGATACATCAAGGCATGATAAATATTATATCCAACACCTCAAGGTTGATACACCTTAATGCACCTCAAATCCAGCATACTTGGATGAGTAACACCTGAAGTGTGTCATGTCAATTGTTACATTAATATGTAATGAGTTTAATGCAATTTGATAAGTGTACGCTAACATACCTTGAGAGAGGGATAAGCCAAGATAATAAAGTATGATGTAATCAATATCCTAGTAAGGATGATAGAGAAACTCATACTTTGTGTTGATAATCATTTAATGATAAATGATGAGAATAAATAAGTATGATTGAATACTTATGATATCAATGTATGCTCCTAGATGTGTGGAGCAATGAATTAGGGTTTGGATTGATAATATGAATTTGAAACCCTATTTGGCTATAAAAGGAAACCCTAACCCTAATAATGGGCCTTGTAAGCCATGTGAATAGTTGTTGCCTAGTGAGAGGTGACAATATGTTTGATGGCCATGAGAGCCATGTGAATAGTTGTTTCCTAGTAAGAGGTGACAAGTTGCTTAATGGCCATGAGAGCCATGTGAATAGTTGTTGCCTAGTAAGAGGTGACAAGATGTTTAATGGCCATGAGAGCCGTGTGAATAGTTGTTGCCTAGTGAGAGGTGACAAGATGTTTAATGGCCATGAGAGCCAAGTGAATAATTGTTGCCTAGTGAGAGGTGACAAGATGTTTAATTGACCTTGTGAGCCATGTGAATAGTTGTTTCTTAGTGAGAGGTGACAAGATGTTGATCCAGAGATTGATGTAAGAGATGGTAATGTTCAAAATAAACCAGGTAAATAGGAACCCCATAACATAATAATAATAATAATAATAAATGGTTACAAAGATAATATTGAAATCTTGGTCATACATACATTATGGTCATAGCCCAATAAGGGCTATAGTGTTTTGGATATGCTAAAATGAGACATGAGGAATACTTGTATCACATAAAGGATGTGAATGTGTATGATGGTTTGACTGAGGAATAATGCCTAGTAAAAGTGATGTGGTATTTAGTGATGAGTTGAAGGGATTTATGTCCCATAATGAAAGTGAAAAGGAAACATAAAGGTATTCCAACTACTATGGAATCCTTAGCAATATAGCCATGATTTGACAAGATTGGTATAATCCAATACCTAGTTGTACTCGTAAAGTGATCTCACAGGATTGGAGAAGTCCAATACTTGGTTGTAATCTCATAGGATTGACATAGTCCAATATCTGGTTGTGATCTCACAGGATTGGTACAATCCAATACCTGGCTGAACTCTCACAGGATTGGGATGACCCAATACCTGGTTGAACTCTCACAAGATTGGGACAATCCAATACCTGGTTGTAATATCACAGGATTGGTAAAATCCAATACCTGGTTGTAATATCACAGGATTGGCATAGTCCAATACCTGGCTATGATCTCACAGGATTGGTACAATCCGATACCTGGCTGAACTCTTACAGGACTGGGATAACCCAATAACTCGATGAACTCTCACAGGATTGGGACAATCCAATACCTGGTTGTAATTTCAAAGGATTGGTACAATCCAATATCTAGTTGTAATATCACAGGATTGGTACAATCCAATACCTGGCTGTAATATCACAAGATTGGTACAATCTAATACATGGTTGTATTATCACAAGATTGGTACAATCTAATACCTGGATGTAATTTCACAGGATTTATACAATCCAATACCTATTTGTAATATCACAAGATTGGTACAATCCATTACCTGGTTGTAATATCATAGGATTGGTACAATCCAATACCTGGTTGTACTCTTGCAAGATTTGTATAAAGCCACGACATGAAGATATTATCACAGGATAAGCTTGAGATGTTGGTATAATATGATGGTTAAATGATAAACATGTTCTTCATATTCCTTATAAATTGAATAGATGATTTACTGCTCTAGCATAGATAGTTGCAATGCTTTAAAATATGAGAATGTTCTAATATACTTATCCATAGTGATTAACCTTTCTTATTAATATAAAGAACCTCTGCTCAATTTTATACTATTTACCTATGATAATAATATTGTTGGCGGAGAGTTATATCTCTCGCTGGGACAATTGTCTCACCCTGTGGGATCCACAATTTTTAGGTGGACGCGCACGAGGAGGTAGAGACCGTTCTATAGAGGAATGACAACATCAACAGGGACCGCAGTAATAGCTCAGGTTGAGTGTACTGTCTGTCGTGTCTTGTAGATAGAAGTCCTATGTGTCGTCTTTGTACTCTCAGGTCCTCAGATTTAGTGTGTGATGGTTTTATGAGAAAATTGAGATTTTGGCTTGTATGCCTCAAGGTTTTATGTTGCTTCAGTACATGTTTTGACAAAGCAAATGTTATATGTTAACCTCAAGATGAGATGGTGTAGTGTATGTACAATGTGAACCCTGATGTATATAAAGTTTTGGTTCTTTCATTAAGAGTTTTTTAGGAAATGGATCTCTTTGCAAAAAATGGTTTTAATTGTAGCGATTTTTTTTAATATGTTGTTTATGGTTATTCCGCATTATAAGTGATGATTTAGCTATTGGTTTGGTAGCGGTCGTTACAAGTTTGGTATCAGAGCTTAAAGTTCGCTGAGTCTATAGAGACACAGGACTATGGTGTTGAGTCTGTTCTAGTGTCCTCCAGTATATCCTATAGTGACCTCTGCTTATGAAGTAAAAGGGTGAAGTTTAAAAATGACAGGAGAGCATGTGGAACACATTGTTGAGAGAAATGTTGTTGCACCAGGAGAAGGTGCAAGGGATCAGGCAAGAGAAGAACAAGTGCCTGAGAATTCCCATCTTGACCCAATCAGGATAGAGAATCCTACTTTTTATCCTCTTATTGGGCATGTTAGGACAATAGTGATGAATATAGTGGACTAGATACTAGCAATACAACCTAGGTTACCAGCCCTCAATGAAGAAACTTTGGGTTCTGAAAGGGTTCCTAAATGACATAGTCATGTTGGAACGGTGTAAAATGTGAGAAGGATTAACATATGGCAAGAAAATAGACTCTGCCATAAATATAGACAGATAGTACATATGTGATGGCAATGTCCAAGGAGGGCTAATAAGCTGAGAATTAAGGAAAGGTCTCTATAATTCTTGAGACATTTGCCTAGTTTCCTAGTTGTCTAAAAAGCCAACGTTTTTGGTACCATCAGTGCAATAAATGCATAGTACTCCAGGGTAGTAGTCATTAAGTAAAGGCAAAAGTCCTAACTTTCCACCTGTAAAAACTCCTGATTTAGCTTCTACATCGGTAATAAGATCGATAAGACTATGGTACAAGGATAACGCATGTTATAGTTATGGACATGTTGAGCATACTAAACCCTTTTGTTCAAACAGAAGGGAGTAAATGACCCAACAACTAAGGCAGACTTGGCAGGGCTTATGAAATTTACAGCCCAATAGTGTAAATAGGCAAAAGCAACAACATGAAACTTCTTGACTCTATGTTTGAGTCAACCTGAAGTGGTAGATGACCGTGAGGGGTGACAGACAGATAGAATTTTTTCATTCTGATATGTCTTCTCTTGACTTTATCTGATAACCATAAGAAGGTAGTTATTGTTGAGCTTCCTTTAATTAGTCCTATGAGGACATGAGGAAGAGAAAGAAGGATGAGAACCTATATTCAGTCCAATATTCTCTTATGTGTTTTAAAATTTCTCTCTTCATGTAGAAAGGGAAGAGATGTAAAAGAAACACCCAGAGAAAATTTGAGATACTAAGTATTAAAATTTAAATAGATGAAACATAATATAAAACAAATGCATACTACCTAATTTCAGTTCTTGAATACCCTGGCCAGGTATTCATCTATCGAAGGCAAGGTAAGTATGGAACTCAGATTGCTATCTTTCTTATTACTCTGATCAAATAGTCATTTTGAAACATTCTAAAGAACATAATGAAGTAGGATATGTGGCACGGATATTTCAACCACATCCTAATTGATATATGAAGGAATTTGAGTTAATCATAGATCAATTTATAAACAAAAGGAAATGTTTAGTATAATGAATACCTTGGTCTGAGGACCTTGAGGTAACAGTCACTTGGTGAGAGGTGACAATGTTCAGTGATGAACTAAGGGTTTGAATACCCAGATCTAGTAATCATGATGTGATAATGCTAAAGGATGATGACATGTAATCATCCTTATAATTCCTATGCTAATGGCAAGGAACCTAAGAGGAAACAAGATTGAATGATACATGAACAATTAAAAGTTCATGCAATACTCGAACAAGGTGATAATATATTTTCTTTAATAAACAACCCTGAATAATGATGGGGTGATAAGAAGGATTATATTCCATTGTGATCTTTCCTTTCAAGAACATGACAATCAAGTAAGTCTTATGACACTTGATATGCATGAATAATAAGTAATCTTCAGATGGATACTTTGAAAAGTATCAGCTAGTCCTGGATTTTAGTTCCAAGACAAAGTATGTGTGTTAAGTAATGTTGTGAGATGAAATAAAGGTCCTATTATATGTTTGGTTTTTCTAATAACAACAGAGGATGGAAATGATAAGATGTGTTTTTGATACATGTGATTAATACCAAGGTAATGAAGTATAATGTCCAAGAAATTTTAAAGGTATGAAATAGTGAAAACATAACTCCTAATCAGATGATTTATGTTGGTTACCTGGAATGGCCAGCTGTGATATCAGTCTAGTTACATAAAATAGTATGTACATCATATGTTAGGGGTCTATACTCTGCATAAACATGGCATCGATAAGGATGTACTAATTGAAGGAACAATTGTAAAATCATTGTCGGAAAAGCTTACCAAGCTAAAAAAAATTCCTTAGAATATCCCTATCTAGAACTGTTGAGGCAACTTATACATAACATCTAGATATACCACTGTGATAAGTTCTTCTTTAATAAGTGGCCTCTCCTTATGACAAGCAAATGTACAACTAGGAAGATAGTTGGTACAAGTCATAAGAAAGTTTCGTGTTGTGTCAGTAGACAAGATGGCACAGCAGATACATGTTAAGACTTGTAGTCCCAAGTGGGTGACACAATGTAACTCTGGTTTTTCCTTGGAGGTGAAATACTAAACTAAGTGAGGAGTATGGAAGACTCCCAAGGTCAAGAATCTCATCACAATGAAAAAGACAATTGGGTATGTGTCCTGACAGATTCTATGATGACTCTGAATGGAAGGACTTTGTGCTGGTCAAAGTTCTATGGCATCTCCATGACATCAAGATGTTATGTGGAGACTTGATGATATGATGCATGAATGACAATTGTTTTTCTTCATCTGGGATTTGGGGACAAAATCCTTGTTAGGGGTTTATAACTTGTAATGACCCTGACCTAGGTTATGAAGTAACCCTATTTGTTGTGTCTAAGTAAGTTGCTTATAAATTTAATATAATCCTTTAAGGTGTTTTGTTATCATGTGACACATTTATGTTCCAAGTTTGGTCCTGATTGAATGTCGTTTGAGCAATGTTCCTTTGTTTTGGACCAAAGTGCAATTTTCCCAATATGAGGGGTTATATTGCAATATATCACATTTTGAACGTGCCCTAAGTGTTTTAGCATTATAAAAAAGAGAATGATGCTAATTGGTGGCTTGTTTAAAACCTAAATACCAAGTTTGAACTTGTTTGAATAATGCTAGTACCTTGTGCGCCAATTTTGGTACAAATTGTAATTTACCCAAAATGTAGGGTTGATATGCAAAGTACCACCTCTAGAGTGTTACTACTTCCTCTATGTATCATTTAGAGGAGATATAATGAATGATACACCATGTTTAAATCATTTATGAGTGGTAGTATTCTTGGTGATGAAAAGACCAAGAAAGGGGTTGCATGGAAAACCTAATTTGAGCTTGTATTGAGTGTATCAGGTTGTAGTGTTAAATGGGAGTCCCTATCAGACAAGGAGCCAAATAGAAGACCCCATATCATGTTTTTAACTCTTTGCCTTTGCAAAAATGAGCTAAGCACCTCAATAAAGAAATGGATATCGACTTGCAACTTTCCTTGGGAAAGGTTGCATTGAATTGTGAATATAATAATGTGAGTGGAAGTGGCTTGTCCTAGAAGATAACCAAAGGGGGCGACCCTTATCCCTTGCATTATTCTCAAGTTTTTATTTTTCATGTCAATATAAATATGGAATGCATGTAAGTACATGTGTCAATCCATGCATGGCCATGTGGAACCTACTAGTAGCAAGGTGATGACACCTCTTACACTCTCTACCATGAACCTCAAGTATATATACCCTTCCTTTCACGCCTTAGTGAAAATTTTCAAATCCTACCACCTCCTTGCTCTTATATATTGTTCATAGAGTCTTGGTATCGTTCATAGGTGAAGTGGTATCGTGCATGGGGCCTTGGGTATCGGCCATAGCAAGTGATATCGGCCATAACATGTTGATATCGGCCATAGCAAGTTGATATCAGCCAAAGAAGTGATATTGGCCACAAGTGAAGGGGATATCGGCCACCAGTGATGGCATATCATGCATGAGTAGTGAGGTATCGTGCAAGGTGCTAATGAGAAAGAAGGAGCTCAAGTCTTAACCCTAAGGTGAGGCCATCATCATCTTCAACCTTGGATTGAAGCATGGATCTAAGGTTATGATCTATCTTTCTTTTCTTCCTCACCAAGTTCTTAACTATGGTGATTCCTTGTATATGAAGGAGTTTTGAATAAGCCTTGGACTTTTGATAAGTCATCTTCAACCTTCGGAATGTGAAGCTTTGAAGCTTGGAGCTTTGAAGTTGTTCTTCAGGAGGGTTATATAACTTGAACCCAAACATGTTATTATTCACCATCTTTCTTGTTATATTTGATGATCTACGTTCAATTCTGAGATTTTCTTGAATACTTGATATATCTATGAGTTCTAGTAGTTTCTTAGACCTGTTATCCTTGTACTATAACAAGTAGAATGAATATATAGAGCTTGAAGATGATGGTATCACTTTACAAAGTGATATCAGGTTCAAGCACACAAGCAAGCACCTCTAACCCAATATGGCGATGTACATACACCACTAAAATGATATGGATATGAGTTTATACTTCCTTGCACAATATGGTAATGCCGTATACACCTCTTAGACGATATGAGGTCAAGCACACACCTCTTTCTCGATATGGTGTGAAGCACACACACACCTCTTACTCGATATGGTAAGCACACATACGCCTCTAAGGTGATATGGTAAGCAAGCACACACCTCTAAACAGATATTGGGTTAAGCATAGACCTCTTGGACGATGTGGTGTTGAGAACACATCTCTAAAATGATATGGTGGGTAACTGTAAAGAGGCGAGATCACCCCCTTACTTAAATTTAACGGAAAATACAATACATCCCTCAATTTATTAAAACATTGTAATGGAAGGATGTATGCATAATAAATCCATTTAAATAAGCATGGATCAAATAAAACCATTGTCAATAGTAGTAGTGGAAGAAAGTAAGATGAGACAAGTAAAGTATTACATAGATTGTTCCAAAAGAAGAAGTATATGAGAATCTAGGCTATTACAAAGCTTTTATTTCTGGAGTTCATATCATATATTTTTGAGCAAGGTCTTAGCAGCATCAACCTTGTCATGATGGCAACTTTATTCCTACCCTAGGTTTCCTTGTGCTTGGACTAGCCCTTTTCTGGGGGGTTGGGGAGCACCCAGCAAGAGAAAGATAAAAGTATGTGTTACAAAATGATAAGGTCAAAGAAGCATTCTAAGGAATAGAAACATTAAGATTCTCTACACTATGAATGTTCAAGAGTATGAGGCATAATATTCAATTGGATTTCTGCCAAGCATATAAGTCAATATAGAACAAGCATGTTTCATTATGACTAAGCTAAACTAACATAGTTTGAGGTGCCTACCAACCTCAACTAGGAGGAGAGTGGAAATAACATCCCAAACCTCAATATATATATATAAAGTGGCAGGGGGACTAAAACCCCAGTGCCTATGGCAGGGGGACAAATACCCCAGGGCCCTATGGATGACTTGTACTCATGTACACTACATTAGTTAATTAGTCAAACTATCATTATCATGCTTACAATTTACATTGGCAGGGAAAGCAAATAGCAATGCTTCAAGTGGGGCCCAATGACCCAAGCATTTCCAAGAGATAACCATTTAGGATGTTCATACATCAAGATTTCATGTTGGATGCTCAAGTGAATAGTTTAAGGGAAACATTTACATGGCAAGATCTAAATCATATCAACAAGGAAAGTGGGGTCCAATGACCCAAATTTTATCAAGGGATATCAGTAAAGCAAGTTTATACATTAGGGATTACAAATTTCATGTTCAAATGGATGATGGAGAATATTTTCATAATTATGCCTCATTTGGAAAAAAAACTAGGTTTAGCATGATTAGAAGCCCAACTGAGGTGTTAGAATGCACATATATGTTCTTTCTTTCTATATTATCCCTTATCCACTAAGATGTCAGGTCCAAACTCACTTTAACCTAGGTACATTGATTTATACATGTATTAGGTTACTTAAAGGTACTTTAAGTGTAAAATGTCCACATTTATAATCCACGGATTAAAACATTAGATTTTGGGTCTGGAAATAGGGTCAAATGATTCCTAATATTTTTCTAATCGAGAAAACATATTTTCTTGTCAAAAACAGAGTTAAAACACTTTAATTATCTTTTTATAACACTTTTTACATTTAAATTGAGGTTCGAATTAATTATCAGATTTGGGATAGAAAACAAGACTCAAAACTTGGAAATTCGGATTCTAAATAATTTTATCTTTCCAACGAGTATTGAATTATATTTTTTCGATATTTGAGTGATTTTCTACGAATTAAACAAAACCAACCAATCAGAAATTAGATAAATGCCACGTGGGCCGGACTGCGTCGAGAAGCAAAGAAATCAGATGAAAAAAATGCCCTTTGCGAAAGAACAGGAAAAGAAGGACGTGTGGTGGCAAATTGGTCATTTGACCGTCGGGTTTCTTCCCCGAGCTGCTCACCATGGCGGCAGACTCCACCTTGGGAGATTTGGGCATTTTCGAAAAACTCGATCATAATGCGAACTTAGATATGGAAAATAAAGAAGAGAGGTAGACGTACTTGTTGGTCCAAGAAATTTGGATGCACGTGCTTCATAGCATCGGGGAGATGTGTCGCAAGCTCAGGGTGCAAATCTCCTCACTGTCGGCCACAGGCACTTCCTCGGGCAAAATTGAGTGGATAGGAAGGTTGCTAGGGGGACGACGAAGCTGGGGAGGGTGCTATTTATAGGTGTGGATGTCTGTGGAGCTGAAACGAAGGTGGAGGTGAGAAGCCATGGTCAGCTAGGTTGGGCGTTTCACCTACGGTGCACGGGAGGCAATGAGGTTTGGCTCAAACAATGCGGGAGGGTGCCACGAGTTAGTAGGAGAAGAAATTTCTAGAAAAGGTGAAGAAACGACAGAGATAAGTGGAGAGGAGGGGAGTCGGTGTGGCTGTCCTATTCCTCGGGTTGGCGAAGGTAGAAGACAATCCATCGACTGTTGGATGTGGTCCGAATAAAAAACAAGCCGTCAGATCTTGGACCATCGTGGTCCAGCGCGCGTGACAACTATTAAAGGATGAACTTTTGCTTAAATGTGCATGTAACATTGATATCTTAATGTTATAATGTCACACTTTACTAGGAAATTGATTAATGCATTTGGGAGGTCAAACGAACTCCCAATGATTTAAAATTTTAACCCTAGGTTGTTCATGACGTTTAGATTCATTCTATATGATTATATTTGCGTTTCACCTAACCTTTGGCCTATAATAATTATGTTGATTATTAAAGCATGTATTAATATGATTTTTGGGAAAATAAATATATATAGCTTTTATATGCAACCCTTGGTTCCCAAATCCGAGATATGGAGTCCAAGAGTCCTCCACTCACTTATTACATGCATTTTGAAGTTTAATTATCCCATAATAAGAGTGAGGAATGAAGGTGGGTTATTATTCACCAATTAATTTACACTTGCTAATTAATTCACTCATTATCCATTAATATTTATTCTTGAGCTCCAACATTATCCATTAGTCAACTAATTCGTAATTTAGTGTATATCTTCATAATTACCCTATCAATTTAGCAAATCATGGTATTTGTGCATCTAACCCTCAAACTGGCATAAAATTGTTCTTCAACCATCAATTTCTCGAATATTCAATATTAAGGACACAAATGGAGAAGAAAGAAATTAACATAAAAATTGAAGTGGAAAATGATAATTTTATTGAAACTCAGGATGTTATAGCACTCCACCCATTAGAAAGGATTTTGTCACTAAAATCTCATACAAAAAGAGAAGGGTGAGATCGAAGCATTTCTTGTCTCAGCTCCCAAGTGGTTTCTTCTAACCCATGACACTTCCACAACACTTTCACTAACTCAATCTCCTTGTTCTTAAACTGTTTCACCTGAGTGTCTAGGATTTTTACAGGTAGCTCCTCATAGGTTAGGTTTTCATGAATCTCCAAGGGTTCTAATGTGAGAACATGAGAAGGGTCCTTCACATACTTTCTCAGCACTGACACATGAAAGACATTGTGTATCTTATCATAAGTAGGAGGAAGAGCCAGGCGGTATGCACAGTCCGCGACCTTCGCTAAGATCTCAAAAGGTCCCACATATCATGGACTAAGCTTGCCTTTGACTTTGGATCGGGCAATAGAGCGTATTGGCTTGACCTTCAAGAATACATGGTCGCCAACAAGAAAGCTCACATCAGACCTATGCTTGTCAGCATACATCTTCTTTCGGTCTAGAGCGGCTTTCATATGCTTCTTAATTAGCTGAACCTTCTCTATCATCATCTGCATATTGTCGGTCTTCACTAAGGAACGCTCACCTACATCATGTCAATGCAACGGGGAATGACAGGGTCTTTCGTACAATGCTTCATACGGAGGCATCCCTATGCTGGCTTGGTAGTTGTTATTGTACGCAAACTCAGCCAGAGGTAGATATCTATCCCATGCACCTCCCCAGTCCATCACACAAGCGTGAAGCAGATCTTCAAAGATTTGTACAGTTCTTTCAGACTGACCATCGATCTGTGGGTGATAAGTAGTGTTGAACCGTAGGTTAGTCCCCATTCCTTCTTGTATCTGACTCCATAGACGAGAGGTGGACTTGGGATCACAGTCAGAAACTATCACTTCCTGTACACCATGCAGACAAACTATCCACTCCAGATATATCTGTGCCATATCCTCCACTTTTTAGTTGGACTTGAAAGGCAGAAAGTGAGCATACTTAGTGAGGCGATCAATGACAACCCACACAGTGTCATAGCCTTTCCTGGTCTTGGGGAAACCAGTGACAAAGTCCATCGTGATCTTCTCCCACTTCCATTCAAGAATTTCAAGTGGATGGAGGATATCACCGAGTCATTGATGTTCTATCTTAACTTGCTGACAGGTCAAACACTTTGACACAAACAGAGCTATATCCGTCTTCATGTTCTTCCACAAGAAACTACGCTGCAAGTTCTTGTACATCTTGGTCGTGCCAGGGTGAATTATGTACTTGGACCCATGAGCTTCATAGAGAATCTTCTGTCATAGTTCTCCAACATTAGGAACCCACAATCTTTGTTGGAAACGGAGTGCGCCATCAACTCCAATAGAGTAATCAGATTGTGGTTTCAAGGTTAAGGCTTTCATTCCTTCTAGCTCAGGACTCTCCAATTGGGAAGCAACAATATTGAAAATCCAGCTTGGAGTGATTGACAGGCTAGCCGTGTGAACACATAGCTTATCGTCAACTTCATCATATGGGATTTCAATCGGTTGTGGTCTCCATCTAGAAACATACTCCATGTTCTTCCAACTAGAACAAGTTACATAAGCACAAGTCCCAGACTTCTTTTGACTCAAGGCATCAGCAACTACGTTGGCATTACCGGGATGATAAGTGATGGTAAAGTTATAGTCCTTGAGATACTCCATCCATCTATGTTGTCTCAGGTTCAAGTCTTTTTGTGTCAGGAGGTACTTTAAGCTTTTATGATCAGAGAAGACCTCAAACTGAACCCCATAGATGTAATGTCTCCAGATCTTTAGAGCATGAACAATATCTGCGAGCTCTAAATCATGTGTAGGCCAATTTTCTTCATTCGGCTTCAACTGGCGAAAGGTGTAGGTGGTCACCTTGCCTTCTTGCATTAGAACGCACCCCAGTCCTTGCTTGGAGGCATCAGTGTAAATGACGTAGGGCCTTCAACAGGTAGGGCAAGCACAGGAGCAGATGTCAAGCACTTCTTCAGCTTTTGGAAACTGTCCTCACACTCAGGAGACCAAACGAACTTGACATCCTTTCGTGTCAACTTTTTCATAGGAAGAGCGAGCTCTAAGAAGTTTTTGATAAACTTCCTGTAGTAACCTGCCAGACCGAGGAAACTACGGATTTTATATGGATTCTTTGGAGCCTTGCACTTGGTCACAGACTCAACCTTTCAAGGGTCAACAACAATGTGTCCTCCAGAAATGACGTGACCCAGAAACATAACTTCTTTAATCCAGAACTCACACTTGGAGAATTTAGCATAAAGTTGATTTTCTCACAGTGTATTGAGTGTCAGTCTCAAGTGCTCGCTATGTTTCTCTTCCGAATCAGAATATATCAAGGCATCATCAATAAAAACCATGATGAATCGATTGAGGTAGGGGCAGAAAACTTGATTCATCAGGTCCATGAAAGTAGTTGGGGCATTAGTCAAACCAAACGGCATGACCAGAAATTCATAATTCCCATATCTGGTTCTGAAAGTTGTATTAGGTATGTCTTCATCCTTCACCCGCATTTGATAGTAGCCACTCTGGAAGTCCATCTTTGAGAAGACAGTGGCGGTCTTGAGTTGGTCAAAGAGATCATCAATTCGAGGCAGTGGGTAGTAATTCTTCAACGTGGCCTGATTAAGCATGTGATAATCCATGCACATTCGCATAGATCCATCCTTCTTTACAAACAGGACAGGGGTTCCCCAAGGAGAAACTCTTGGGCGATTGAACCCCATATCGAGAAGCTCTTGAAGCTGCTTCTTTAACTCAGTGAGTTTAGCAGGTGCTAAGCAGTAAGGAAGCTTTGATATGGGTGAAGTCCCAGGTGCAAGCTCGATGGAGAATTCCACTTCGCGAGTAGGAGGCAACCCGAGCAGTTCTTCAGGAAAGACGTCTGGGAAGTCCTTCGCCACTTCTATATGGTCGAGGGAAGGGGGTGTAGCATCAAGAACTATAGAGGCGAGAAATTCCCTACACCCTTGCGAGATAAGCTTTTCGGCTTTGAGAGCTGAGATGATGAATTGCCTTTCTTCTCGTTCCCTGCCTTTTACTCAGATTCTTCCTTCTATAGGGTGCAACAAGATAACCTTTGACTCATCACAGAAGAGGGTTGTATTTTATCTTTTTAGCCAGTCCATGCCCAGAATAATGTCAAAAATAGACATTTCCAGCAAGATGAAGTCGGATGGGAACATCCTTCCTGAGATACACAGGTCCAGGGTGGGAAGCTTGAGATAAGAGGATCATATTCTACCACTAGTGGTTTTGACGTCTAGCACATGGTCCATGAATTCAGACTCTATCTCTAGCATAGTATCAAACTGAGTAGATATGAAAGTATTTGACGAGCCAGAATCAAAAAGTGCTTTGACAGGGCACATATTAAGGTGTAGAGTACCTTCAATCACATTATTACCATCATTAGCCTCTTCAGCATCCAGAGCAAAGACCCTTCCATTGTGCCTCTCCATAGGCAGACGGCGTCCTTGTTGGTTATTGATGTGGTTGTTGTTATTTTTGTGGTGATTGTTGTTGTGGTTGTTGTTGTTGTTCCTCGAGGGTGGGTTTTATCATTGCTACTACTGTTGGGTGGGGGCCTGTCCTCGGTTGAACCTAGGACAATTTGGCATGATGTGACTGACTTGGCCACACTCATGACAGGTAGGGGCAGGCAGATCATTCCTATGATGTGGTGCATTTCCAGTTGGACATCTCCCGGGAGAAATCGGGAGCATGTGTTGCACCTGTCGCACCCTTGTGGACCACCATGGTTCTTTCACTTGTTGTTGTTGTTGTTCAAACCAGAAGCATGGAAGCCAGGGTATGCCTCCACGACCAGAGCTTTGTCTAGCATTTGTTGGAAGGTGAGAGGGAGTTGGGGCACCAGGTGATGCCCTATGTTGTAGTTGAACCCTTCTAGGAAGACAGTCGCCCTCCGCTCATCAGCTAGACCCACAACGTAACATTCCAACACCAGGAAACGTTGCACATATTCTATGACTGACATATTCCCTTGCCGCAGACTGTAAAACTCAACCTCCTTTTTCTTCAGATAGGCCGTGCAGATATACTTTGCCCCAAATATCTGGAGGAACTCATCCCAGGTCATAGTTGTTGTGTCTCGAGTGTGGGTTATCCCATTCCACCAGACCTGTGTTGGGCCATCTAGGACATAAGATGCAAAGAGGACTTTAATATGTGGGGACACGCCATGCCATCGAATGTGCATTCCAGGTCTACCACCCAATCATCTGCCTTTTCCACCATGTTGTTCTCAGTTTCCCCCTTGAAGTAGAGAGGTTGCATCTTGATGAAGTCATTCAGGGTTGGCTCTCTAGGCTTGTTGGCTTGGGCAGCAGCTATAGAAAGCTACCCCATCAAGGTAGTGGAGAGTATCTATCTCAGCATCGTCAACTCCTTCTCAGGAGTCAGAAGTGTCTCAGGAGTTTTAGGGTTGGTGTCGTTGTTGTTTGAGCTTTCACCAAACAAGCTACCCTTCCTGAAAGACAAGTTTTTAGGGTAAGATTTCTAGGAGTATAAGACAGAAAAAGATAAGGCTACTATTGCCTATAGGCATGCTATTTTGGGCATTCAATATCGGATCAGGCCAGGTCGGGTCATATGAGCTCAGGAGTCCTCGTAACCAAGCTAGTGGGGTGGAGGAAAATATTTCTAGCCCCCAAGCTCTGACCCTTTCTAGACACCATCACTTTCAACATCACACCCTAGTAGTTACCCTACAGGCTCTGATACCATGTTGTAAAGAGGCGAGATCACCCCCTTACTTAAATTTAACGGAAAATACAATACATCCCTCAAATTATTAAAACATTGTGATGTAAGGATGTATGCATAATAAATCCATTTAAATAAGCATGGATCAAATACAACCATTGTCAATAGTAGCAGCGGAAGAAAGTAAGATGAGACAACTAAACTATTACATAGATTGTTCCAAAAGAAGAAGTAGATGAGAATCTAGGCTATTACAAAGCTTTTATTTCTAGAGTTCATATCATATATTTTTTAGCAAGGTCTTAGCAGCATCAACCTTGTCATGATGGCAACTTTATTCCTGCCCTGGGTTTCCTTGTGCTTGGACTAGCCCTTATCCTGGTTCTGGGTGGTTGGGGAGCACCCAACAAGAGAAAGATAAAAGTATGTGTTACAAAATGATAAGGTTCAAGAAGCATTTTAAGGAATAGAAACATTAAGATTCTCTACACTATGAATGTTCAAGAGTATGAGGCATAATATTCAATTGGATTTCTGCCAAGCATATAAGTCAATATAAAACAAGCATGATTCATTATGACTAATCTAAACTAACATAGGGTGAGGTGCCTACCAACCTCAACCAGGAGGAGAGGGGAAATAACATCCCAAACCTCAAAATATATATATAAAGTGGCACGGGGACTAAAACCCCAGTGCCTATGGAAGGGGGGCTAAAACCCCAGTGCCCTATGAGTGACTTGTACTCATGTAACCTACATTACTTAACTAGTCAAACTATCATTATCATGCTTACAATTTACATTGACAGGGAAAGCAAATAGCAATGATTCAAGTGGGGCCCAATGACCCAAGCATTTCCAAGAGATAACCATTTAAGATGTTCATACATCAAGATTTCATGTTGGATGCTCAAGTGAATAGTTTAAGGGCAACATTTACATGGCAAGATCTAAATCATATCAACAAGTCAAGTGGGGTCCAATGACCCAAATTTTATCAAGGGATATCAATAAAGCAAGTTTATACATTAGGGATTACAAATTTCATGTTCAAATGGAAGATGGAGAATATTTTCATAACTATGCCTCATTTGGAAAAAAAACTAGGTTTAGCGTGATTAGAAGCCCAACTGAGGTGTTAGAATGCACATACCTGTTCTTGCTTGGTAGATTATCCCTTATCCACTAAGATGTCACAACCAAACTCACTTTAACCTAGGTACATTGATTTATACATGTATTAGGTTACTTAAAGGTACTTTAAGTGTAAAATGTCCACATTTATAATCCATGGATTAAAATTTTAGATTTTGGGTTTGGAAATAGGGCCAAACGATTCCTAATATTTTTCTAATCGAGAAAACATATTTTCTTGTCAAAAATAGAGTTAAAACACTTTAATTATCTTTTTATACCACTTTTTACATTTAAATTGAGGTTCGAATTAGTTATCATAGTTGGGATGGAAAACATGACTCAAAACTTGGAAATTCGGATTCTAAATAATTTTATCTTTCCAACGAGTATTTAATTATATTTTTCTGATATTTGAGTAATTTTCTACAAATTAAACAAAACCGACCAATCAGAAATTAGATAAATGCCACGTGTGTCAGACCGCATAGAGAGGCAAAGAAATCGGATGACCAAAATGCCCTTTGCGAAAGAACAGGAAAAGAAGGGCGCGCGGGGGAAAATCGGTCATTTGACCGTCGGGTTTTTTCCCTGAGCTGCTCGCCATGGCGGAAGACTCCACCTTGGGTGATTTGGGTGTTTCTGAAAAACTCGATCAAAATGCAAACTTAGATATGGAAAATAAAGAAGAGAGTTAGACGTACTTGTTGGTCCAAGAAATTTGGATGCACATGCTTCATAGTGCCAGGGAGATACGCCACAAGCTTAGGGTTCAAAGCTCCTTGCCGTCGGCCATAAGCACTTCCTCGAGCAAAATTGAGTGGATAGGAAGGTTGCTAGGGGGGCGACGAAGCTTGGGAGGGTGTTATTTATAGGTGTGGATGTTTGTGGAGCCAAAACGAAGGTGGAGGTGAGAAGCCATGGTCGGCCAGGTTGGGCGTTTTGCCTACGGTGCACGAGAGGCAATGAGGTTTGGCTCAAACGATGCGGGAGGGTGCCACAAGTTCGTAGGAGAAGACATTTCTAGAAAAGGCGAAGAAACGACAGAGATAAGTGGAGAGGAGGGGAGTCGACGCAGCTGTCCTTCTCCTCGGGCCAGTGGAGGTAGAAGACAATCCATCGACCGTTGGATGTGGTCCGAATAAAAAACGAGCCATCAGATCTTAGACCATCGTGGTCCAGCGTGCGTGACAACTATTAAAGGTTGAACTTTGGCTTAAATGTGCATGTAATTGATATCTTAATGTTATAATGTCACACTTTATTAGGAAATTGATTAATGCATTTGGGAGGTCAAACGAACTCCAAATGACTTCAATTTTTAACCCTAGGTTGCTAATGACGTCTAGATTCATGCTATATAATTATATTTGCGTTTCAGCTAACCTTTGGCCTACAATAATTATGTTGATTATTAAAGCATGTATTAATATGATTTTTGGGAAAATAAATATATATAGCTTTTATATGCAACCCTTGGTTCCCAAATCCGAGATATGGAGTCCAAGAGTCCTCCACTCACTTATTACATACATTTTCAAGTTTAACTATCCCATAATAAGAGTGAGGAATGAAGGTGGGTTATTATTCACCAATTAATTTACACTTGCTAATTAATTCACTCATTATCCATTAATATTTATTCTTGAGCTCCAACATTATCCATTAGTCAACTAATTCGTGGTTTAGTGTATATCTTCATAATTACCCTATCAATTTAGCAAATCATGGTATTTGTACATCTAACCCTCAAATTGGCATAAAATTGTTCTTCAACCATCAATTTCTCGAATATTCAATCATAAGGACACAAAATGGAGAAGAAAGAAATTAACATAAAAATTGAGGTGGAAAATGATTATTTTATTGAAATGCAGGATGTTACAGTAACCCAATACACCAGATGACAAAAGTGGTAAGGTGGTTAATACCCTAGAACATGTGATGACCAATACATTAAAATAGGATGTGGCCAATATCTTCAAGTGAGGTGAGGATGTTACACCCATGTATGGTGAAGGTGATACACCATATGGTTGGTAAGGTTGATACCTTGATGAGTAAGGGTATGAGGGATATGATGATGCCTAGCTCGATATACACCTAACCCAATACATGTGTTCAAGTTGACATACATGATTCAACCCGATACACCTTGTAAAGGTGAGGGCAAAACACTCTTAGGAGTGATGAGTATAACACCAAGTAATGGTGTAGCTAATACCTTGATAGGTGAAACACCTAAAATGGTTGATAATGGTCAACCCTATATCAACAATGGCATAAACCGAGATGAGTCCATATCACTTGATGATAGTTGGGTAATTCAAGGGTGCGACTTATGGCCAATACACTACATGATAAATGCATGAAGTATTAGGATGGGAAATACCCTAATACAAGATAAGTTGATGAACTTAAGTAAGATAAAACTGATGAGGGAAGTGATACATCAAGGCATGATAAAGATTATATCCAACACCTCAAGGTTGATACACCTTAATGAACCTCCAATCCAACATTCTTGGATGAGTAACACTTGAAGTGTGTCATGTCAATGTTGGGTTTTAGGGGAGGCAGAGAAGGCAGCGGAAACAAAAATTTTCTCCCCCAAACCCAGCACGAGGAAACGCGGCAACGTCTATATAATAGGAAAGGATGGTTAGTGGAATCATACCTTATCCCGAGGCTTGCTCGGCGACAATACCTCATGCTATGCACGGTCTTCAAATCCGGTCTTGGATGGCATCTGTGCAGCTCCTGGTCGCACCGGGACTGACGACTCCTCCTACCGGACTGTTGGATGACAGTTGTCCTCCTAAGTGGCAGAAACCTCCCGCCTCTGAAGTAGTCCACACGGACCACCTGGAACTCCACACTCCTTGTCCCACAAGGAAGTGGAAGGAGTCGCACCCTCCTGTTGACGTACTAGTCACCAACACACTCTCCTGCCTCCAGTTGCAACTGCAGTTGTCCTTCCCTTGCTGCACCTCCCTTTACGGGAAGCACTTGCTCGGGCTCTCTCTCGGTTACCAAAACCAGAGAGAACGACAACTTTGCAGAGCAACTGGTTGCACTGAGTTGTTGTCTGAGAAGCCCCCACTACCCCTATATATATAGGAGGGTCATGGGACAGGGTTCTCTATCCTGGGCAATGCGAGACTAAAAGCAGGAGTAGAAGGGTTCGAGATTTTCCACAAAAAGCAACCGGTTCGCAACCTGAAATGATCGGTTCATAGCTGAACCGATCGGTTCGGCCATTGAGCCGATCGGTTGGACCTGAGCTGACCGTTTGGGGCACTCCAACCGATCGGTTGGTGCCCTGAATCGATCGGTTCATGGTCCTAATCCGGCTCAAAAAGACTTTCCTTGTTTCATTCCCAATTGGTATCGAATGCCAATAATATTCCCAATCGAATTGGGCAATTTGAAACCAAAGGAAAATTCTTGCCGACATGACTTTCCCAACTGGTCGGTTGCACTAGTTGAGCCGATCGGTTCAACCCTTGAACCGGTTGTTTCAACCTAGTCATGAGCCGATCGGTTGGACACTCCAGCCGACCGGTTCAGCAACCTCAGTCGACCGGTTCAACACTTGAGCCGATCGGTTGGGAGCACAGGTTGGGCAAAATCAGTCAATTGCGATTTCAATCAATCTGATACTCCAATCAATGCGTCCAACACCTTGAACCATATGATATTGAGCCATCGACTGATTGAGTGTTTAATTGAACTACTAAACTCCTTTAGTAATCAATCTAAACATTGCTATGTGGACAAAACTCCTATTCCAGGTTAAATCCTATGTGTGTGACCCTGCAGGTCCATTTCACGTTGGCAGTGAAAGTCCATAACACTTATGACTTCACAAGCAAAGAGCGGTGCCTAGTCACACATCAGTGCTACCCAAGTGAAAGTAGAAAGTTGAAGAACAACTTTCAATCCTACAATCCGTGAATGGTGTTACAGTGAATGTATAATTCCTTTGTCACTGATATCCCGAATGAACTCGAGGCATGGAAGAGTCATCCTGTCAACGTTCATTCACTTTCTTGATCTCAGAGTAGATTGAACGAGATATGTATGACATCAATATCACATACTGATTCACACATGCGTGCGCACGCCTATCTCAATCCTACTAATCAAGTGGCCTTGGATATCAAACTCCCTCACGAGGGACAAATCCCATATCTACCACTCACCCCTCAAAAGCCCCATGTGTCAAAGCCACCCAATCATCACCTTTATAACAACCCATGTTTCAGGACTGCGTTTGATGATGTCAAAGTGTGCCCAACGACATGTGTTGAGTGTAGTGATTTTAGGTCAAAGAATCACACTCACCACCATCACCGTGAGTACTGACTGTGACTACCAAGTCATGGTTCCATGTGTCAAACTCACGGTGGGTCTGTCCGGTACACTTGTTCTCTAACAAGTACCTATGTGTTTGGTTTGATATCTCTATATCATGACTAATGAGATTCTGTCATCAACCAACACCACAATCTAGTCTTGTGTGTCATTGCTGTCTATCTACCTTCCACAATGACATCCGACTAGGGACATAACAAGAATGTACAAACTCTTAGCATCTGTATGATCTCATCGTTCAGGTCCTCAACCTGAAGGCATACGTCATTGAGTACTGTCATTCTCTAGACATTCAATCTGTTCTATCACTATCTCATATGACTGAACCAGAAAGAATTGGAAGCTTGCCTTTGATGTTTATCAAATCAATCTTAATGTATCCCACCAATCATCCCATGATTGGCTCTCAGGGCATACATACCAACAGACTCCCACTTGCACTGCGAGCCAATCACCCTTGAATCATATTCATAGTGATTTTCAAACATGTCCCACATGTTACTGTACTCTAGTGCCAACATAGTGAGTAATGGCAACACCTTGCCAAAGTCAATATAAATTGCATGTCTCACATCTCTTCGCTGTACGTCACACGTATGAGATGGAGTTGCCGTAATATGCGATCTAGTATTCCTTTTGCTAACCTTTAGCCACATTGCATGATCAAGGATTCCAGACTTGTCATCAATGAGCGGAATATCTATAAGTTCATCTCATGAACTTCCAGATCCATATAGTATCCAATGCTGTTCTCTAACAAATAGATACTCGGCATTTCCTTTTAAATAGTTTTATTGGAACACTTCCAATTATCAACAAACTTTCACTTTTATATATCATATATATATATATATATTTTGCGATTAATTTTCTGTCCTTATGGAAGTTCGCATCAATGTAACTCTTTACATTGAACTCTTCCTTATCTCCATATAACCAATACTTCTCAAGTACTTATCAAGTTCTTATGGTTTCCAATAACCCTTACTGGAAGTAGACAGACATCCACTCGCCATGTCACACATACGAGTTTTCAGGATGAGCACATCATATTGCCATGTCATACATATAAGATGATGAATGCATTTTATTCTTGCCATGTCCATACATGTAAGATAATGGGATGATTGCATACATGATAGATCCATATCTATTCTTAGTGATCCCATTCTTCATAAGAATTGGACACTTGGCCTTGGGATACTAACTCCATGTAACATGGACAGGTTTTCTCCCACTGAATATGTGCATACTGAACTCTTCAGTACAGATTGCCAATGTATGCTTTCTCTTTTCAGGTCAAGAGGTTTTTTAGAACTATCTCTATAGATCTCTATTCCTATCACATAGGAAACATCTCTATCTTCCCTAAAGATAATTTCCACTTTTGGATTTCCATTCTAGAACAATTCCATTTCACATCAATATGTGGAATGTGAACACGCTCCCACTAAATCACAGATCCCTTCTTTATCTTTGACATATCAATCAAATCCTTTGACTATATCATCAAAGTAAAGATCCAATTCTGAGTTGCTTGTACTCAATCAATCACATTGATTAGTCCATTGTAACTTATAGACTTCATTTGCATTAGTGGATTCATAAACCTTATAGGTTGTGTCATGTACACATCCTTGTTTTATTCCTCATAGGAATGCAGTTTTAGTATCCATATGCCAAATGTCTTAGTCATTAAGTTGCAATCAACAAGCATCATCCTTCTCAAAATGTTATACATGTGTCTTAACACTTAAGACTCATTTGCACTTATGGATTTCATCCAATGAGTGCTACCATCAAGGTCATACCTTATGGTTGACATGGATGTCATTTAGGATGTAATGGTCATAAACCATAACTCACAATTCAGTTCCTCATATTTATCTAGATAGTTGACTCATCACATGAACAACTTATCACATAGATAATTGAGGTGTATCTGTCAAGGATATAAGAACTCACAACTCCTTGTGATTCTCAATGTCCTTTATTAGTGTGGGGTATTTTTTTATTAAGAAGAATTTAGTTATTTGATAATCATTCTCTAACTCCTTAGAGTATGACTCCTTCTTGATTTAGACATCACCATGCCTTAATCACGAGCTCACTATGATACACTATCATAATCACTCATAAGGTTCTCAAACATTTGGTCTAAGTATTTCATTCATTGATCTCATCAAGAATTAACACTTTACCAAATTCGTACTTCATCTAGGATATTCTTGAACACTTCAAGATATTCATATTGGTATTTCTTCAAACACCATTTGAAGTACTAGCATTCACTCCAATAGGTATGTAAATACATCACATGTATTATACCTATTTGGATAATCATTCTCCCACTACCGTTAGTGAAGATTGATTAATCATGTACACGAGATTCATGTCTCTTACTGGTTCTCTAACCAAAAGAGTCTAGATTTATCCATCACATGGAAACTAGAAATGAATTTCTAATGATTGATGCTAATTTGAGTTATCAATAACTTTAGGTATCATTTTATCTTATGCATACCATGTATCACAAGATAAATAAGGCATTGCCACAAAGATCATATCTTTAAGATTGAAACATCAACTTTATTAATTGCCATCATTGTCATACAATATGCAAAAATAAAGTATTTCTATCTATTGGCAATATATGAAATAGCAGTTCTCAACTCTATTCTGTGCCCTTTAGGCTGAAATAAACTGAAAGATACTCCTATCTATGGCAGCAACACTTGCTCCAATGATGGGTACTTCTTTCTTGGTCCTTTCACAAAGTCCATCACTTCTTTGCGGATTTTGCATATCATATATGACATATCCATATCTTGGTATCATATACCTCAGATAAAGAAGTGGTTCATTTCATGATACCTTAGGTGGAGATCTTCATCCCCTCCTTCATCTTCTTTTTTTCTTCCAGATATAGAGGTCAATTCCCTCATACACCCTTTCCCCATGTGCCTTGAGGCTGAAGACGGCTTGGGCTGTTGGCTAGCATCAGAACACTTCTTTGCTTTGCCCTTGTCCTTGCCCTTAAGAATTACCTTTTTCTTTGATCACATCAAAGATTATGGTTTGTCTTTCTTCATATTTGCCTCTACTATCCTCAACATGTCCAACAACTTTGTCAAAGTTGTCCATGTTGTAGCTTATCATGAATTGTATGATTCTCGCAACATTTGCAGTATCATACCAATAGCCAACTCTTGGCTCAGAGGGAATCCTTCTAACTCAGGTTTTCCACATACCCAATCACATTGAGTGTGTGAATACCTTACTGGATCTCCTTCTGTCATGATATACTAGGACAGTATCTTGGAGACATCATATGTCTCATGTTGTCTCTACAACATCAAGCACTCCTCATCAATGTCATCCTCGGTATGCTTCCATAAGCATACTTTCAGTCATTGATGTGGTGGGATTGAGTTCATCTGGTCTTGGTATAACTAGGACTTGGAGCTTTCGCTCTTTTAGAACACTTCTCATCATCCTAACCAGTCGTGGAATTATTCCCATTTAATTTGTTGGTCTCAAAGACCGATCACAAATAAAGTGATTTGTTGATTAACCATTTATTTTAACAAAAGGAAACATATGCAATTTTAGTCCAAAACTCTTTTGACTTGTTTGATTGATTTGAAAAGTTGACGATAAAATTAGGCCTTTAATTAATTATCGCTCCCACTATTTTACTTCAAATTGATAGCCCTCACCATCAATTCGGAAGATTGCAGCGTACAACCTTCTAGTGGGCAAGATCTTGAAATCCTCTAAGTCATGAGTCAGCTAGGGCTGATCGCCCACAACTTAGATCTCTCAGGTAGGCAACTCTTGCCAATTGCATCATATGCAACTCTTGATAAGATGTCATATGCAACTCCTTTCCATGATCATCTCCATGCCTCAAGGTACTAGATCCCATCTAGATCACCTTGTTAAGTCCAACCCAAAGCAAACATGATGAACATGCACCCTACTAGGGCAGACCCACACATTCATCCTTCGCGCTTCCACAAGATAGACGGTGCACCACGCTAGGGCGTGCCCACACTTGGTCGATCAAGCTTTTCACGTGTGTCGCATTTGGAAGGCATCTAAAACTTAATATTTTAATGAGGGATTTCGTTTTATATACATATACATATCCAATCACCACAATACATAGTATGTATCATATACATGCTATATCCCACAGAAAACATGCATAAAACGATAAAAAGCGATGATTATGGCCATCCTAATGTGATTCCTCGAGCCAAGAGGAATCACGGTCATCTAGGTCAACATCACATGCAACCTTTACAAGATGAACATCTGTGCCTTGCCATCCGAGTTGATCAACTCATCACATGAATGATCTGTACTCTCCAGCCGGTCGTCTGGGTGCCACCAGCCGATTGGTTGGCTCCTCCAACCGATCAGTTTGCCTGGTCATCGTGCATCTCGTCATGTCTGCCACCCGCTCGTCTTGCTCCTCGAACTGGTCATCAACCGATCGGTTCACTCCTTGAACCAACCGTCTGGAACGTCAACCGATCGGTTCACGCCTTGAACCGATCGTTTCAGTTGTCGTCTTGATGTCCGCCGGTCTTTGATATAATAGGAAATAAAAATCTATCCTATTTATTACATTGCTTTAAAAAGGGAAACCCCGAGTTACATTCGGGGGGAGCAAAGGTAGGAAAGAATCTCGAATTATTTCGAGTTACATTAGGAATAAGATAGGGAAGATTGGTGCGCAGACCGAGATGCAAGCAACCACAAACAACCACACACAAATAGGGGTTTATAGGCCATAATCATGCTACACACATCCACCACAAAACTCGTTTAAGGGCGACGCGTATCGAGTGCATTAATAATACATATCATATATGTAATTTGGGATTCGTGGATTTAGGATTGGAAATGCAGAAAGCCAATATTATTCGCATCGCATGCAATAAATAAAGGCGACAAACCAAAATCGATCATATCGATATTCCTAAAATATAGAGCAGTTGACGTGGCTCTGATACAACTGTTGGGTTTTAGGGGAGGCAGAGAAGGAAGCGGAAACAAAAATTTTCTCCCCCAAACCCAGCACGAGGAAACGCGTCAACGTCTATATAATAGGAAAGGATGGTTTGTGGAATCATACCTTGTCCCGAGGCTTGCTCGAAGACAATACCTCACGCTATGCGCGGTCTTCAACTCCGGTCTTGGACGGCATCTGTGCAGCTCTTGGTCACACCGGGACTGACGACTCCTCCTCCTACCGGACTGTCGGATGACAGTTGTCCTCCTAAGCGGCAGAAACCTCCCGCCTCTGAAGTAGTCCACACGGACCACCTGGAACTCCACACTCTTTTTCCCACAAGGAAGTGGAAGGAGTCACACCCTCCTGTTGACGTACTAGTCGCCAACACACTCTCCTGCCTCCAGTTGCAACTACATTTGTCCTTCCCTTGCTGCACCTCCCTTTGCGGGAAGCACTTGCTCGGGCTCTCTCTCGGTTACCAAAACCAGAGAGAACGACAACTTTGCAGAGCAACTGGTTGCACTGAGTTGTTGTCTGGGAAGCCCCCACTACCCTTATATATATATGAGGGTCATGGGACAGGGTTCTCTATCCCAAGCAATGCGGGACTAAAAGCAGGAGTAGAAGGGTTTGAGATTTTCCACAAAAAGCAACCGGTTCGGAACCTAAAATGATCGGTTCATAGCTAAACCGATCAGTTCGGCCATTGAGCCGATCGGTTGGACCTGAGCCGACCGTTTGGGGCACTCCAACCGATTGGTTGGTGCCCTGAATCGATTGGTTCATGGTCGTAATCCGGCTCAAAAATACTTTCCTTGTTTCTTTCCCAATTGGTATCGAATACCAATAATATTCCCAATCGAATTGGGCAATTTGAAAGCAAAGGAAAATTCTTGCCGAAATGACTTTCCCAACTGGTCGGTTGCACTAGTTGAGCCGATCGGTTCAACCCTTGAACTGGTTGTTTCAACCTGGTCATGAGCCGATCAGTTGGACACTCCAGCCGACCGGTTCAGCAACCTCAGCTGACCGGTTCAACACTTGAGCCGATCGGTTGGGAGCATAGGTTGGGCAAAATCAGTCAATTGCGATTTCAATCAATCCGATACTCCAATCAATGCGTCCAACACCTTGAACCATATGATATTGAGCTATCGACTGATTGAGTGTTTAATTGAACTACTAAACTCCTTTAGTAATCAATCTAAACATTGCTATGTGGACAAAACTCCTCTTCCAGGTTAAATCCTATGTGTGTGACCCTGCAGGTCCATTTCACGTTGGCAGTGAAAGTCCATAACACTTATGACTTCACAAGCAAAGAGCGGTGCCTAGTCACACATCAGTGCTACCCAAGTGAAAGTAGAAAGTTGGAGAACAACTTTCAATCCTACAATCTGTGAATGGTGTTACAGTGAATGTATAATTCCTTTGTCACTGATATCCTGAATGAACTCGAGGCATGGAACAGTCATCCTGTCAACGTTCATTCACTTTCTTGATCTCAGAGTAGATTGAACGAGATATGTATGACATCAATATCACATACTGATTCACACATGCGTGCGCACGCCTATCTCAATCCTACTAATCAAGTGGCCTTGGATATCAAACTCCCTCAGGAGGGACAAATCCCATATCTACCACTCACCCCTCAAAAGCCCCATGTGTCAAAGCCACCCAATCATCACCTTTATAACAACCCATGTTTCAGGACTGCGTTTGATGATGTCAAAGTGTGCCCAACGACATGTGTTGAGTGTAGTGATTTCAGGTCAAAGAATCACACTCACCACCATCACTGTGAGTACTGACTGTAACTACCATGTCATGGTTCCATGTGTCAAACTCACGGTGGGTCTGTCTAGTACACTTGTTCTCTAACAAGTACCTATGTGTTTGGTTTGATATCTCTATATCATGACTAATGAGATTCTGTCATCAACCAACACCACAATCTAGTCTTGTGTGTCATTGTTGTCTATCTACCTTCCACAATGACATCCGACTAGGGACATAACAAGAATGTACAAACTCTTAGCATCTGTATGATCTCATCGTTCAGGTCCTCAACCTGAAGGCATACGTCATTGAGTATTGTCATTCTCTAGACATTCAATCTGTTCTATCACTATCTCATATGACTGAACCAGAAAGAATTGGAAGCTTGCCTTTGATGTTTATCAAATCAATCTTAATGTATCCCACCAATCATCCCATGATTGGCTCTCAGGGCATACATACCAACAGTCAATTGTTACATTAAGATGTAATGAGTTTAATACACTTTGATAATTGTAGGCTAACATACCATGAGAGAGGGATAAGCCAAGATAATAAAGTATGATGTAATTAATATCCTAGTAAGGATGAGAGAGAAACTCATACTTTGTGTTGATAATCATTTAATGATAAATGATGAGAATAAATAAGTATGATTGAATACTTATGATATCAATGTATGTTCCTAGATGTGTGGAGCAATGAATTAGGGTGTGGATTGATAATATGAATTTGAAACCCTATTCGGCTATAAAGGGAAACCCTAACCCTAATAATGGTCCTTGTAAGCCATGTGAATAGTTGTTGCCTAGTGAGAGGTGATAAGATATTTAATGGACATGAAATCCATGTGAATAGTTGTTGCCTAGTGAGAGGTGACAAGATGTTTAATGGCCTTGAGAGCTATGTGAATAGTTGTTGCCTAGTCAGAGGTGACAAGATGTTTAATGGCCTTGTGAGCCATGTGAATAGTTTTTGCCTAGTGAGAGGTGACAAGATGTTGATCCAGAGATTGATGTAAGAGATGGTAATGTTCAAAATAAACCAGGTAAATAGGAACCCCATAACATAATAATAATAATAATAAATGGTTACAAAGATAATATTGAAATCTTAGTCATACATACATTATGGTCATAGCTAAATAAGGGCTATAATGTTTTGAATATGCTAAAATGAGACATGAGGAATACTTGTATCATATAAAGGATGTGAATGTGTATGATGGTTCGACTGAGGTATAATGCCTAGTAAAAGTGATGTGGTATTCAATGATGAGTTGAAGGGATTGATGTCCCATAATGAAAGTGAAAAGGAAACATAAAGGTATTCCAACTACTATGGAATCCTTAGCAATATTTTCATGATCTCACAAGATTGGTGTAATCCAATACCTAGATGTACTCTCAAAGTGATCTCACAAGATTGGAGCAGTCCAATACCTGGTTGTAATCTCACAGGATTGGCATAGTCCAATACCTGGCTGTGATCTCATAGGATTGGTACAATCCAATACCTGGATGAAATCTCACGGGATTGGGATAACCCAATACCTGGCCAAACCCTCACAGGATTGGGACAATCCAATACCTAGTTGTAATATCATAGGATTGGTACAATCCAATACCTGGTTGTAATATCACAGGATTGGCATAGTCCAATACTTGGCTGTGATCTCACAGGATTGGTACAATCCAATACCTGGCTGAACTCTCACAGAATTGGGATAACCCAATACCTGGTTGAACTCTCACAGGATTGGGACAATCCAATACTTGGTTGTAATTTCACAGGATTGGTACAATCCAATACCTGACTGTAATATCACAGGATTGGTACAATCCAATACCTGACTGTAATATCACAAGATTGGTACAATCCAATACATGGCTGTAATTTCACAGGATTGGTACAATCCAATACCTGGCTATAACATCACAGGATTAGTACAATCCAATACCTGGCTGTAATATCACATGATTGGTACAATCCAATACCTGGTTGTACTCTTGAAAGATTTGTATAAAGTCAGAACATGATGGTATTATCACATGATAAGCTTGAGATGTTGGTATAATATGATGGGTAAATGATACACATGTTCTTCATATTCCTTATAAAGTGAACAGATGATTTACTACTCTATCATAGATAGTTGCAATGCTTTAAAAGATGAGAATGTTCTAATTTTCTTATCCACAGTGATTAACCTTGCTTATTAATATAAAAGAACCTCTGCTCAGTTTTATACTATTTACCTATGATAATAATATTGTTGGAGGAGAGTTATATCTCTCACTGGGACAATTATCTCACCCCATGGGATCCAAAATTTTTAGGTGGACGCACACGAGGAGGTAGAGACCGTTCTACATAGGAAGGACAACAGCAATAATGACAGCAGTAATAGCTCAGGTTGAGTGTACTGTCTATCGTGTCTTGTCGACAGAAGTCCTATGTGTCGTCTCTGTACTCTCAGGTCCTCAGATTTAGTGTGTGATGGTTTTATGAACAAACTAAGATTTTGGCTTGTATGCCTTGAGGTTTTATATTGCTTCATTACATGTTTTGACAAAGCAACTGTTATATGTTAACCTCGAGATGAGATGGTATAGTTATGTACAATGTGAACCCTGATGTATATAAAGTTTTGATTCTTTCATTAAGAGTTTTTTAGGAAATGGATCTCTTTGTAAAAAAATAGTTTTAATTGTTAGTGATTTTTGTTAATCTGCTGTTTATGGTTATTCCGCATTATTAGTGACGACTTAGCTGTCGGTTTGGTGGCGGTCATTACAAACACAACTACCTGACAATCCTTCCCTAATCCTTTCTCTCTAATTACTCCACTGTTTCATGGGAGATTTCCTCCTTCACCTTTATCTCTCTCATCCATTTCAAACAACCCTTAAATCATTCTCTCTCTCGCTGGCTTGAGGAAATGCCCAAAATATGATCACACACCCCTTGCCACTATGAGTCGCAGAGGCCCCATTAGCTTCCCTCCTTCCTATATAACTAGTTTAGCAACATATTTGGACTCCCACCTTCACTCCTCCTCTTCCAATTTTGCCTCTAGTGCCCCAAACTCCTCGCCCTATTCGTTTATGATCTCTGGCAACACAAGATTATCCTTGACTGCTCTAACCACCCTAGTTCAATTAAAATCATGGTACACATCCTTGAAACCTCTCCTTAAGTTTCCCATCATGCATTTTGTTATGACCCACTCCATGATTTACTAATAAATACCTCGAATTACGTGAAACACCTCAATTAGTGTTGAGTATCAAATTAAACATCATAGATAATCAAGATACGCTAAGATGTGAATTAATAACTGAGATTGAATCATCTGAGGTAAGTAATGATGACAATGTTGATTATTTAGTACATTAAGTTGAATCAAGTAATCACAGTTGTAATTAGAGCTTTGATCCAGTGAAATAGTCCTTTTAGCATGTTTTGCACTTTGAGGTTATAGAGAGTTCTGTGCTTAAACCGTTGCAAGAAAAATCACTCGAAACCGACTTCCGAGTCAAAAGATATGGACATTTGAGTGTTTAGGGACCTAGTTGTAAATATTGGAAACGTTTGGGAAATTTGCAGCTGGCCCCCTCCGCGACCTTTCTCCCTTATCCCTTCCTCACCCGATGAAACAGTGAACGATCGCAGAATCGGCGCCCAGCTGCTAGCTCGATCGGCCAGCCAAGGAGGAAAGGGGGCGACGCGACCTAGGGCTTGAGAGAGAGAGAGCTCCGACCAGCAATCCTTGCTCCTCCTTCCTTACTCCATCTTCCTCCTTCTCCACCCCGCATCTATGGCGTCCCAACCTACATCTTGATCTGTTGTGCGGCGCCCAACCTACAGCGCGCAACCAACAGCTAAGGGAAGATGAGGGGCGGCTCCGCAGCACCCTCAAACCTCCACGACACCGCCTCCGTCCTTCCCTTCATCCTACCCCTAACCGTGACGCCAAGCAGCAAGGGGTAGCCCCCAGCAAGTCCGAGTAGCAGCAGCAGGCTACGGCTGCTGTGAACGGCCAGGAGGAGGCCACCTCGGGTGCGCCTGAGCAAGGAAAAGCCTCCCACAGCTCCGAAATTGAGATCTAGGCAAGATTCCATAGCTACTTGCCACGATTCAGCTGCCGATCAGGTTTCTTTCGTCAACCTGTAGCTTGAGCGCCAAAGCTGTTGTAGAAGAAACGTGAATAGAGTTAATCCAAGGTCCAGACAACAAACCAACAACCCTAGTTCTTGATTCGGCTTTAGTCGAATTCATCTTCAATAAGTGTAAGATATTGTTCCATTGCAACAGGTTTACTTTAGATTTCAGTATGTACACCGATCGGCCGAGTTGCATATGATTCGGCCGAGTTTATTTATTAGAATTAACGATCAGCATTTTGATCGGCCGAATTGGATGTGATTCGGCCGAGTTTCCCTTATAGGTTATCGAGCAGGGTTTGGATCGGCCGAGTTCCCAGCCAATCGGCCGAGTTCCCAGCCAATCGGCCGAGTTCCCAGTAGTGGTCGGCCGAGTTTCAAGTGTGAGTAGTAATTCATTCAGTAATCATTAATTAACTCAATTTAAATGTTTAATTGCTTCTGTATCAGTTAGTATAACTTCTAGACAGAGTAGTACATACAATAGAGTATGTTAGTTTCATTGGAACTTGAAATACTTAATATGCATAGTGAAAATGATGAAATTTCCTGTATTTATAGTTGCAATGTATTTACTGATTTCAAAATAGATGTTTAGCATTGAAACTGGATAAATGATATTGAATCCTGTTTAATTACGATAAAGAATATATATGTGCTTCTTGTGATGTTCAGATTGTGCAATAAGTATGGAATGTGATTTTCCTGTTTAAATGTTTATTTGTTAATCAGTTAATAGACCTAGATGCCCTAACACCGTAGAACCCCTTAGACAGGTCTGCAACTTTGGGGTGAAACTCGTGTTGCAACATCATCCGTGCTTGTGTCACAGACAAACGAGGAAAGAGAGGCAGTGTCCAACAACAATCGTGCTTGTGTCACGATGGCACTGCGATAACAAAATAAAACATGGTTATCTAACACCATTCGTGCTTGTGTCACGAAGGTAACCCTGTGACTCTCCGCCGGTGTACTCAGGTTTAAGGAGGAGTCTGGAGCACACGTGGTTGTGCAGCACACGTGGTTGTGCGATGAGGCCGTGGAGCCTAGGGTCCTGTGCAGACCAGGACGAGTAGTCAGACTTAGCACTTCCCGGGTGTGTCGCTAAGTCTTGTACGGTGGGACCGTAGCATGAACTTGTTGCGGATCTTTATATGCAGAGTACACTGCATATATTTAGGGCATAATAATAAAATGAATAAATAATCATGTAGGTTCACAATAAATTTATATAACTGTTATTTACCTGAATTACCTGTGATGCTTAGCAATGTGATTATAATCTGTATATTTGCTATATCAAAAGAACTGCCCTGTTTGAACTGCTTATATGTTTATTTTAAATTTATAAACCTGATGAGTTGTTTAGTGATAGCTAAGTGAAATGCTATTCACTGAGCGAGTAGGCTCATACCTCTACTCAAAACATTTTCAGGTTATCATCAGCAGCAGGAAATCTGAAGGATCGTTTCATCCTAACGCCTAGACTGTAGAAGGAATATGTAGTTAGTAGTTAGAGGTCTCTTAGTCCTTTCCCCTCGATCTTTGGGACAAGGTGTGAGTGAGAGAGAGAATGTGTATAAAGATGTAAATGTCTGTTATGCTTTATTTTATGTCGGACAATGTAATATGTTGTAGACTCTGTTTATCTTGCTAGTCAATTTAATAAAGATGCTTCCGCAGTTTGTTTAGCTTCATTTTACAGCATAAATCGGATTTCCCTGTTAATGTCTGTAATATGTTTTAAAAAGTGAAGAATGGTTGGCTTAAGTGTAAATCCCATCTTGTTGCGTCCTAATCTGGTGGTTTGTGGTTAATGTGAGATTGGGGCGTGACAATTTTTGGTATCAGAGCTTAGGTTTGAGTACTTAGTTACTCAAGATCAGGGGACGATAAGAGACCAATAGGATTAAGGTTTAGGTGTCTTTCTTCTATCTGTAATTTTCTAACAGGAAGTGTTCTGTTATATTATTGCAGATAGCAGGAAGAGGATGTGGTCACGAGAATCAAGTAATGAGCTTAAGATAAGTCGTTAAGAATCATTAGGGTCAAAAGATAAGGTTATAAGTAAGACGAATAATGAATGATGTGTTTTAGCTCTGGAAGATCTGAGTGTTTAGATACCCTGGCCAGGTGTCTGAATACTTAGATTGACCAGTATCAAGCTACTCTGTCTGTTCTTCTCTGGATGCCCTGGCCAGGTATGCAGAGGAAGGATAGGCTAGAGAGAAAACCCTAGAAATCTTAGGGTTAAGAGATTAGAAATTAATAAAGGAATAAGAGATTACATATAAGATGTGATTCAACTCTTGTCTATCATTTTTTATTTGATTTAAAGATCATTAGAAATGCTTTTATATGTATGAAATGAAATTTTCAGTTTGTAAAGTAAACATGATTCTTTTATATTGTTGTGTCATGAAGTGAATTGTTTAATGTTTGTTTTCTTTGTATTAAAGAAGACCCGAAATTATGTTTAAATGAGTTTGCTCTGAGTGGATATTCATTCCACATGTTTAAGATTAATAGGGGTAGATTAATCCCGAGTAGCTCTTGGCTTCAGGACTACAGGTTCGACCTGGTCCGGCTGGCAGGATGCGTTACTGGGATCTAATGACTCCTATTAACAGTAAAATAAGAATAGACTCTGGATGATTTAGACCTGTAACATAGTGATAATATATATACATTAGGATGTTTTAACTACGATAAGAAGTTTAAATGTTCTTTTGTCTTGAGAATTAGGGTTTGAGAAGCATAGACCCTAATTAGCCCAAATTAGGATTTTAATGACACATAAATACAGAATTTGATAAATAGAATGTCTCACTAAATGATTTTTAGTATTTTATGTGTAACTCTGATTTAGCTCAAATTTGGATATGATTTGGATATATAAAATGTAAACAACATTGGAAAATATCAGAATTTTTGAAGAATGTTCTAACCTGCTTATCGGCCGAGTTTCAAACTCGACAGATCACATTTTCTGAATAATATAGCAGTGTGGTAATTGAATTTTATCTTTTTATTAGTATATCCAAATGATCTCAAATTTTAACTGTGCTTGAATAACACAATTTTAGACACTCTGTAAAATTGGCGTAATTTTTGGATAACTTTTG
Source organism: Alisma plantago-aquatica (assembly GCA_963693085.1). NCBI lineage: Eukaryota > Viridiplantae > Streptophyta > Magnoliopsida > Alismatales > Alismataceae > Alisma > Alisma plantago-aquatica. The sequence continues at coordinate 778,169,062 of OY856412.1, read as the reverse complement.
ACTTCTACAGTAAGGGTGTCGGCCGCGTTTGTAACTCAGCCGAACCTGCTGCAGACTGCAATATAGCAGTGCACTGTTCGATTTTTAGTTAATTATTGGTAATTTGAAATGATCTGCAATTTTTACTGGAGGTCTGAAAATTCATTAGGAACAACATATAAAATTTCCAGAATTTTTGGAGTTTCTGTTAGCTGTTTAATAAACGAATTACAGAAACTATTGTGAAAACTGAATTTTCAGCCATATAATTAAGTTGAGTGTTGGGTTAATATGTCATTGACCCAAGCAACTCAATTTGATCTATATGATCGACCACACACACACACAATAATGCTATGATACTTATATAGACCAAAACCCTAGAATGATTAAAGTGGTAGTAGTTTAAGGGATATCATTAGTGATGTAACCTTGAATACTAGTAACTTTGTAAAATAAGATCTTGAGACTTGTTCTATGAAAAGTAAACTGGATTTGATAGTGACCTAGGGTTTTAAGGTAGTTAATCTGAACGGTACATGAACAACATGAAATGACTTAGAGAAAAGAGTAAAACATAAAGCTAAAATGTAACTATAAGAAAGTAGCATAGAAAGCGGAGTATAATCCGATATATGACCTGAAGATAGTTGATGTAGTTCATGTTTTTAAGACATGGTGTCATTATCTTTATGATGTGACAATAGATTATCACCCTGGTAAGGAGAATGTGGTGAATAATGCTTCCAGCAGAAAGTCAAGTTCAACAACTAATGCATTCTCTATGACAGGTTTCAATAGAGACCTGTTAGTAGAAATGTGGAAGTTGAACTTAGGCTTAGGGGTGACAACACAAAGTGATTTGATTGTATAGATGTAAGTTAAGCCTACTTCTTATGATCAAATCAAGGAGCTACAAAAGGGTGATAGTGAATTAAGCCAGACCATGCATGACCTGATAGGAGGAAAAGAGACTAGAGTTTAAGTTTTTAGATGATAAGATGTTGTATTAGCATGACATGTTGTGTGTACCTCGAGATAGAGTAAAATTCTTTTAAGGGGAAAAGGCTGAAAGAAAAGATTCTTATGGAAATGTATGTATTGATGTATGCTATGCTTTCAGGAAACACTAAGATGTATATGAATCTCAAGTAGTTGAAACGGATGGTCAGATATGCAGAAGGATGTAGCTGAGAATGTGGTTAAAAGTAGTGTATACCAGTAGGTTAAGGTTGAACCCTAGAAATCTATAGCTACTTTGCAATCTTTTTCTATGCCTGAATGGGAGTGGGAATTTATCACAATGGATTTTGTGGTAAGATTACCCAGGACACCTGGAGGTTGTGACTTGATATGAATAATTGTGGATAGACTAATTTAGTCTGCTCACTTTCTTCGTATTAAGTCAACCTTTGGTGTCTCGAAACTTGACTAAGATACATGGATAAAATAATTAAGTTGCTTGGTAATCCAGTATCAATCATATCATATTGAGTTTAGAAATACACAACTGATAATGGTACGGTTTGAGTATGAACCCAGAAAAAACACAGATTTGGTAAATCATTAGATGCATGATTTCAAGCTAGCAAGACAGCATTAAAATATGTAAATAAATCTAATTGCATTCTTCCTGTTATGTTAATGTGAGTGACCTGACATTTTACATGAATTGGCACATTTCTCTAAGATATTATCAGAAATTCTCAAGTACTATTAAATATTTGTGTTATGATACGAAAATAACTCTTAATTGAGTTATGCGATGCATAAACCAGGAATTTGGTTAATATGCACGTTCTTTGAGAAATCTCAGATAATTGATAAATATTACAGATGGTTTCTTATAAGTGGAGTAAATTACTCTTATTGGTGTAATAAAATGTTCAATTACATGAATTCAGTATGTATGTGCCAAAATTGATTTGAGTTTGGATTATTTATGAATTTTTAATTTGTCTGCATGCATGATATAAACATTACTCAGTAATTACAATAAATTGAAATATACTGCTCTGCCAGTTTCTGAATGATACCGTATTGTGATTTGAATTGCAATCAAACTGATGAGATAATGGAAACCCTAAGAGTAGGGTGTTGCCATGTGATTAGTGAATGAGATAACCCTAAGAGTAGGGTGTTGGCATGTGATGAATGAACAAGGCAAATGAAACCCTAAGGATGGGGTGTACGATGAATCAAGTATCTTGATATCAATTTTTCATTATGAGATGTGATGATGTTTAACAGTTAAATTGCATGATTATTAGTATAAACTGCCAAATTGGCATGCATTCTGTTTATTTAAGAATTTTAGTTTATCTGCATGTATAGTATAATAATTTCTTGGTAATTAACATAAAGTGAGATACTGCTATAACAGTTCTGGAAAGACAATGTTTTGTGGGTCGATCTGGAATCAGATCAGATGTGTCCTAGGTTAAGGGACCTATACAGATGATTGATCGGAGGATCAAGAAATTCACGAATTGTGAGATACCATTAGTGATAGTTTTGTGGAGAAATATTAACCTAAAGGGAGCTACGTAGGAATACGAGTCAGAAATGAGTAACACGTTTCCTTTCTCTTTTAGGAATTTCGGGACGAAATTCTTTTAAGGGGAAAAGGTTGTTATGACCCACTCCATGATTTACTAATAAATACCTCGAATTACGTGAAACACCTCAATTAGTGTTGAGTATCAAATTAAACATCATAGATAATCAAGATACGCTAAGATGTGAATTAATAACTGAGATTGAATCATCTGAGGTAAGTAATGATGACAATGTTGATTATTTAGTACATTAAGTTGAATCAAGTAATCACAGTTGTAATTAGAGCTTTGATCCAGTGAAATAGTCCTTTTATCATGTTTTGGACTTTGAGGTTATAGAGAATTCTGTGCTTAAACCGTTGCAAGAAAAATCACTCGAAACCGACTTCCGAGTCAAAAGATATGGACATTTTAGTGTTTAGGGACCTAGTTGTAAATATTGGAAACGTTTGGGAAATTTGCAGCTGGCCCCCTCCGCGACCTTTCTCCCTTATCCCTTCCTCACCTGATGAAACAGTGAACGATCGCAGAAGCGGCGCCCAGCTGCTAGCTCGATCGGCCAGCCAAGGAGGAATGGGGGCGACGCGACCTAGGGCTTGAGAGAGAGAGAGCTCCGACCAGCAATCCTTGCTCCTCCTTCCTTACTCCATCTTCCTCCTTCTCCACCCCGCATCTATGGCGTCCCAACCTGCAGCTTGATCTGCTGCGCGGCGCCCAACCTACAGTGCGCAGCCAACAGCTAAGGGAAGATGAGGGGCGGCTCCGCAGCACCCTCAAACCTCCACGACACCGCCTCCGTCCTTCCCTTCATCCTAGCCCTAACCGTGACGCCAAGCAGAAGGGGTAGCCCCCAGCCAGTCCGAGTAGCAGCAGTAGGCTACGGCTGCTGTGCACGGCCAGGAGGAGGCCACCTCGGGTGCGCCTGAGCAAGGAAAAGCCTCCCACAGCTCCGAAATTGAGATCTAGGCAAGATTCCATAGCTACTTGCCACGATTCAGCTGCCGATCAGGTTTCTTTCGTCAACCTGTAGCTTGAGCGCCAAAGCTGCAGTAGAAGAAACGTGAATAGAGTTAATCCAAGGTCCAGACAACAAACCAACAGCCCTAGTTCTTGATTCAGCTTTAGTCGAATTCATCTTCAATAAGTGTAAGATATTGTTCCATTGCAACAGGTTTACTTTAGATTTCAGTATGTACACCGATCGGCCGAGTTGCATATGATTCGGCCGAGTTTCTTTATTAGAATTAACGATCAGCATTTTGATCGGCCGAATTGGATGTGATTCGGCCGAGTTTCCCTTATAGGTTATCGAGCAGGGTTTGGATCGGCCGAGTTCCCAGCCAATCGGCCGAGTTCCCAGCCAATCGGCCGAGTTCCCAATAGTGGTCGGCCGAGTTTCAAGTGTGAGTAGTAATTCATTCAGTAATCATTAATTAACTCAATTTAAATGTTTAATTGCTTCTGTATCAGTGAGTATAACTTCTAGACAGAGTAGTACATACAATAGAGTATGTTAGTTTCATTGGAACTTGAAATACTTAATATGCATAGTGAAAATGATGAAATTTCCTGTATTTATAGTTGCAATGTATTTACTGATTTCAAAATAGATGTTTAGCATTGAAACTGGATAAATGATATTGAATCATGTTTAATTACGATAAAGAATATATATGTGCTTCATGTGATGTTCAGATTGTGCAATAAGTATGGAATGTGATTTTCCTGTTTAAATGTTTATTTGTTAATCAGTTAATAGACCTAGATGCCCTAACACCGTAGAACCCCTTAGACAGGTCTGCAACTTTGGGGTGAAACTCGTGTTGCAACATCATCCGTGCTTGTGTCACGGACAAACGAGGAAAGAGAGGCAGTGCCCAACAACAATCGTGCTTGTGTCACGATGGCACTGCGATAACAAAAGAAAACATGGTTATCTAACACCATTCGTGCTTGTGTCACGAAGGTAACCCTGTGACTCTCCGCCGGTGTACTCAGGTTTAAGGAGGAGTCTGGAGTACACGTGATTGTGCAGCACACGTGGTTGTGCGATGAGGCCATGGAGCCTAGGGTCTTGTGCAGACCAGGACGAGTAGTCAGACTTAGCACTTCCCGGGTGTGTCGCTAAGTCTTGTATGGTGGGACCGTAGCATGAACTTGTTGCGGATCTTTATATGCAGAGTACACTGCATATATTTAGGGCATAATAATAAAATGAATAAATAATCATGTAGGTTCACAGTAAATTTATATAACTGTTATTTACCTGAATTACCTGTGATGCTTAGCAATGTGATTATAATCTGTATATTTGCTATATCAAAAGAACTGCCCTGTTTGAACTGCTTATATGTTTATTTTAAATTTATAAACCTGATGAGTTGTTTAGTGATAGCTAAGTGAAATTCTATTCACTGAGCGAGTAGGCTCATACCTCTACTGAAAACATTTTCAGGTTATCATCAGCAGCAGGAAATCTGAAGGATCGTTTCATCCTAACGCCTAGACTGTAGAAGGAATATGTAGTTAGTAGTTAGAGGTCTCTTAGTCCTTTCCCCTCGATCTTTGGGACAAGGTGTGAGTGAGAGAGAGAATGTGTATAAATATGTAAATGTCTGTTATGCTTTATTTTATGTCGGACAATGTAATATGCTGTAGACTCTGTTTATCTTGCTAGTCAATTTAATAAAGATGCTTCCGCAATTTGTTTAGCTTCATTTTACAGCATAAATCGGATTTCCCTGTTAATGTCTGTAATATGTTTTAAAAAGTGAAGAATGGTTGGCTTAAGTGTAAATCCCATCCTGTTGCGTCCTAATCTGGTGGTTTGTGGTTAATGTGAGATTGGGGCGTGACACATTTTCTCTATGTGTTCCCTAGGCGATGGATCCTATATGCACCTATAACTTTCACCTCTATTTTCTATTTCTTCGACAAGTTGGTGGCCAAATGACCCCGCTTTTCCCGCCTATTGATTCCTTCGACTTCAACTTGGGTTCAAGAACTATTTTTTCTACATTTCATTTTCCCATTCACGGTAGTTTTTCAATCTAGAATGTGGACCTACCCTCAACCATGGTGGGAGGAGCTCCTGATGCTCTAGGTCACAAGACAGTCCAAATAAGAGCTCCCTGCCTTCGTGGAAAGTTGGGAAATTCATCCTCAGTGATGGTGTAACATCTTGATCTCCTGCTTAAGTTAAAACTCCTTATTTAGAGCTATTCATAAAAATAATCTTCTTTGAGAATTTTTTTGTAAAATCAATTTTAATATTAAAATAATCCATTTTGATTAATTTAAAAGCTTTTATATATTGAAAATATAATTGCGGTACTTTTTCCAAATTTTGGAAAAATATATATTGGTGGGTAAGCACACAAGCAGGTAGCTGGGTGGAAAGCAAGTTGCTTATGGAGGCAAGCATATAGCTAGATAGCAAGTAGGTAGCTTAAGCAAGCACATTAGTTGGTGAAGCAAGAAAGTGAGTGGCACACTCCTTTCCTTGACACCTAGCACCACCAAAAGTTGACACCTATCCTTCCATGTGTCAACCACCCTTTAATAGCTATCTTGAGATGACACATATGGTTCCATGTGTCATCTAGCAATTCTTGAGATGACACCTAACCATCCATGTGTAACCTAACTAGTAAACATCCACCTAAAGATGACACCTTGCACCCATGTGTCATCCACACACTTTTTGCTATTAGGACCATGCTACCCTTCACCATTCCTATATAAAGAGCCCCCATCCACCCCACCATAAGCACAAGTTCTCTCCTCTTCATCCCAAAGCAAAGGTGAACGTCCCTTCTCCCTCCTTTCCCATCTCCTTCACCATAAACCTCCAATCTATGTCTAGATTAGCAAACAACTCTCTCTTCCTCTATATTAGTTAATGGAACCACTTCCCAACAAACCCTATGTATATAGAAACCTACTACCTCCCTCCTCCATTATAGTAAGATAATCCAAATACTATATCTTCCACATATGTCATGATGCTTTAAGCCATCTCTCTTCTACTCTAGTGAGAGAAACTCTAGAAGTTGTTCTAGTTCGGGATGAGGATCGAGGTGATGGCAAAATGCAACGTAATGCTGCCCAAATATATCAAGATTGGATATATTTAATGATGCTATGGTCTTCTTGTGGAAACATGTATTAAGGACATATAAAGGTATGATTCCCACGTTTTGTCATCCAAAAAGTAGGGTTTAGTGTTGTTTAATATGATATTCAATTCCTATCGTAATATATTATATCAACATCAATGAAAGGTATGGTATAGAATGGTTTGGTATTATATGTAGTAAGAGTATAGGCATACTTCATATACTTTCCTAAAGAATGAATAAGGGATCAACTATACACAAACTCTTTATTAATAAGCTAGGTATGACTTCCATATATTCGTCCATATTATCCTTCAAAATTGAGTTTAAAGGTTTTAGATGTTAATCAAACATTTCTTTGGATTCCAATCCTATTGTCTTTTTTGTTCCCTTTTCCTTTATTTCTCTCTGTTAATTGTGTCATGTGATATTGTTGGAAAGTGGAATTCTATCAGACACTTCTAAGGTGACTAGGATCCTGTTTCACTGATGTTTGTAGCCATTAAATAGGAAAGGTTATTTAATTGGTTCCGTGTTCGCACGGGGGGACTCCCTAACCTCTTGCACGCTCCTGACCATAAACTTGTCTGATTCAATTCCACAATCCCACAAGTTTACATTTTAGGTGTCATAGTGGAATACTTAATTAATGATTCATGGATACCTTTTGACCTCATTAACTTTGTCTAGCCATCATATTGAGTTGTATATCTTTGATGATGTCCCTTTAATTCTAAACCTTATATTGGGAGATGTGTTGGTAATAGAGCCGGCATGTCTTGGCCAGGGATTGATACATTTGGGATCCGGATCTAAGTCCTTTGGAGTCAGGGATGGATGAGTATAATGCTCTACCATACTCAGGCCCACACTTGGGTTGGTCATGTAGAGTCAGGCATGATCAAGTTAGTAATGGGGAATAATCTCCTGCAAGGATTAAGCATGCTAGCTAATGATTATCCAAGTGGCATTTTGTGCAAGGAGCACCCTCTTCTGGTCTTGGAAAGGCGACTGACGTGTATTTTACTACGCGCTTAAACGCAAGTATACGCGTCGAGTAATATAGGCCTTGTGAGGCCCGAGTCGAACTCAGGGATACGTGAATTATTGGAGACTTCTACTAACTAATCGCAATCAGCTAGACCGATTAACAAAGTAGGGTTTTGTTGTTCAAATTAAAAGAAAATAAAAATCAAACAAAGAAAACAATCGATTAAAGGTTAATTTAATCAATTAAAAGGGATATCTTTAGGATGGCGGTTTCACCGCAGGTCAACATTGTATTAGATTTCATATAATTCCTCACACTTCTCTCTCTATCCGGGTAGTGGCCTGAATTGAGAATTACCCACTGTCGTGGTGTAATCCACTACTTAGATTTAGGTTGATTCCATCGTCATAGTAATCATTCCCCTAAACTAAGCGCATTAAGATCGGTCCCTCAGTTCCCACCATTAATTTTACAACTCCTTTGTCAAGGGTTTTATTAATTAATGTAGAATTCGTTTCTTTTCAACCGTTAATCCTTCTGTCGAAGTGATTAAGGGCATTAATTTATTATTATGGTGATCAAGCATAACAATAGCAATAGAGAAAACGAATTTATACCACGGATATAAGAGAAAAATATGAATTATCAATATAAAATCATCATACAATGTATCCCCGGGCTACTCCCGGTCCTAAAGATTGAGGGTTTTAGCCTCTCATGTTCATCTTACACAAATACATGGTAGAAATTGGGGAATTCATAAGAAAAACGTGAAATAGATGGGAAAACCCCTGAACGGAGAAGAACCGGTGGATCCTTGGCGTAGAACACAAGCTTTCCCCGCCTGTCGGTGGTGGAAATTGTCTTCGGCAGCGTCCGAATCACCCGGGATGAGCTTCTCGGCCTCCGTTCTCCTTTCTCTCCTCCTCGGCACTCGTGCAATCCAAAAATGAGATCTCCCCCCGTCTGGGCGGCCGTCATTAGGTATAAGTCCCTAATTAGGTCGTCAAATAACAACAGCCGTCCGATCGGAATCAAAACATATCCAACACATATCTGCCGGCGTCGATACCATCGACGCGGGTCGATGGTATCGACCCGGAGGATTAGCGGCAGCTTTCCTTTCTTTTATTCTGAGCGCCTGTGGTGATCTCGATACCATCGACTTGGGTGTCGATGGTATCGACTCCTTTAGCGTCGGTTGTTGTCGTTTAGCGACGCTGTAGCTCTCCTTGTGTCGATGGCATCGACTTGCGTCGATGGTATCGACTTCATCCTTGCCAGCAGCCTGGAGACATCTCGATGCCATCGACTTGGGTGTCGATGGTATCGACTCTGTATTGCTCTTCTCGGCTGACAACCTGTGGCTTGGTCGATGGTATCGACATCCGTCGATGGTATCGACGGATGTAGATACTTGTTTTTCCTGAAATTATACAACAAGACCAAATAAATCCACACGATTTATGATAAGATGATCAATAATGCTTAAAATAATGAAATAAAGGGGATTTGATATAAAATGATGGCAAAGACCAAATAAAGTGAATTATGCAATAATATCCATGAAAATGAGTAATTAAGGCACAAAACACATATGAAAAAGGTCTATAAATGCGACTCAAAATCATCGCATCAACTCCCCTAAGCTTAAACATTGCTCGCCCTCGAGCAACTAATCCTTAGAATAGAATTGCGAATGTCAACTAACAATCAAAACACCAACCCACCTCACAAATGACTCCCACTAGACATTCTCAAACCGGCCTACCCTAATCACAGAACAGTAATTACCCTATAGGCGACAATAACCATCAATAAAAGAAATTATCCTTCAAACTGATGAACACTATCACATAAGGCAGTTATCATAATAAAGTTCGCCGATTCAGCCATGGTGCATCTTGTGATCACCTACTCTACGTTGCTCGCCCTAACTACCATCTACATGGAAGCAGTTCTCCTGATAAACATGAGTGAGGAGAAAATCACGGTGGCCTACCAATCCGAGCAACGGGTGGATGGAATGGGTGGTTCATGGGAGAATTTGGAAGTATTACACAGTTTCAAAATGCATATAACAAAATGCCCTACATGATGCAAATGCACATTAAGAATGCCCTACTGCCTAAAAGTGAGTGGAATGATGCATGCCCTAACCTTCTACCTCACAATGAGATAGAAATCTACTCAAGCCACATCATGTACTCAATTCCCCTTTATTATACAAGTGATATCATTCCTTTCTCCCTCTTATTCCATTTCCTTCTAAATTCTCTTCTTTTTTTTTTCTAACATTTTTTCCTATTTCCAGAATTTTTTCTTCTGTTTTTTTTTTCTTTGCCCATATATCCATAATTGCTTAGAGGTACATGTATAAGGCCATTTTCTTTCCAATTGGAGATCTTTGCTTTATTTCGAGGGTATGGAACAAATTAGATCACCTATTTAGGAAAACTGAGATACATGGTGTGCTTATGCATGAAAATCATGAAATTGTGAATGCAACTACATGACATGCACCTAAGGGTAATGTGCATGTATCACTATATTTTTTTTCATTATTCTATGCAAAAACATGAAAATAATAATGCAAAACCTATCTACATGCCATGCACGCAAAAGAAATTGAAACTGCACTTTACTTCCAATTCTTGGGTGGATTATAGGAAATGGGGTGGAATGATCACAAGATTAAGTGACTGAACCTTAAAAGAAAATTATGTGTCCCTCCTTATTGACATGTGTAGTAGTTAAAAGGTTTCTTTCTCTTACATCTGATTAAGGTCTCATTACCATTTGATTAGGTTAGGCTCAAACAACCGTTACTATCCACTTTGCATGAGTCAATGCGGGTGTGGGTATGACATATTGCTTCAAAGTTGACATAATCAATCATTTTCATAGAACAAGTTCCCCAAGGACAACCAAGTAAAGCTATCCAAATGACACAGAAAAATTTTAAATTCCCTTAATTTCCCATGAAAACAGCAAGATGACAATTTTTAAGACATCCACGATTACACTAGATAGATGTGGATCCTAAATAAAAAAAAAATTTAAACTTTCAAAAACAAATAACAAATCAGAAACTAAAAACAACTAAAGAAAAGATAAAAGATAGAGCTGTTCCAGCCACCCCCCTAAGCTTGAATCCGACTATGGCCTCATAGTCAAAAACCAACTTAAGGGTGGAACAGTGATACCCGATCAGTCCGATGGTGGAGGTGGTGGGTCGTGGGATCCGGATTTGCTCTGGATGACACTTGGCGCAAGTGGAGGAAGAAATCGTTGAAGATGTGACTTCATTTGACCAATAACCCTGTCTTGAATAACTGGTCCCAACACTGCTGTGTGCCCGTCGATACCATCGACGGAGGTCGATGGTATCGACTCACTGATTAGGGAAACTGCCTCGCGAGTCCGGCTGCCGCCTTTTTCACTTGTAAATGTCGATACCATCGACCTGTGTGTCGATGGTATCGACTCTACTGAGTCGATTTCTTCTGAAAATCTCCAGAGATCTCGATGGTATCGACTGGCATGTCGATACCATCGACTTTTATTGTGCGCCCTGCCTGTAGGTATGTCGATACCATCGACAGGACCGTCGATAGTATCGACTCAGTGTGATTTCTGCTGGTGTCAACCTGAACCCATGTCGATACCATCGACCAGTGTGTCGATGGTATCGACCCTGCCTGTTCCTGCACATTCAACAAACGGATCAAGGTATCATTTTTAAACTAAAATTTAAACGAAATAAAAGCAACCTACAACTATATCTAAACTATCCTAATGTACCAATGGTTGGGTTGCCTCCCAACAAGCGCCCTTCTTTAACGTCTTAGGCTAGACGTATGACAGTCATCATCTTTTCACCTTGGGGACCGCACTTAGAGGATCATGCGATAATTTGAATTCAACACGATCTCCTTCAATGCCCAAAGATAGAGTACCTCTCCCTAAAGCAGTAACAACATCTGTCGTTGCTTGAAACGGTCTTCCTAGGAGAATTTCACAGCTCTGGAGTGGTGGTATATCCATGACAACAAAATCCACCAGAAATATGAATCTGTCCACCTTGACTAGAACATCTTCACATATTCCATAGGGTCTCACTGTAGACCCATCCGCCAATTCAATTGTTGCAGCCAACTTCTTTATCTCTTTTAACCCTAGCTTCTGAAAAGTAGCCAAAGGCATGAGATTGATACTAGCGCCAGAATCACATTGCGCTCTAGAAACATGTTGACCACCTATTGAACACGGAACGTAAAAACCTCCTGGGTCTTTTTTCTTCTTTGGTGAACTCCCATGAATCATCGAGCTCACCGTCTCATTCATCCAATAAATTTCATCTTCTTTTATCCGCCTCTTCTTATTGATGATCTCCTTAATGAACCTCCCATAGGCGGGTACTTTCTCGATCATCTCCACTAATGGAATATTGATGTGGAGTTTTCGGAAAATCTCCAAGAATTTCCTATAGTGTCTGTGCTCCTTCTTCGGCTTTGGATTGTCCCGATTTGACACATCTACTGCATTGACACGCTTGTGAGGAGGCACATATGAGTCTTTCGGAGGTACCTCCCCTAAGCTTGCTTCACTCACTATCTCGGACGTGTGCTTTTGCAAGTCATCCTCATTAGTAGCAGCTTGTTGTGGTTCCTCTTCCACCTTCTTTGTCTCCGCATGTGCAAAAACTTGCACTTCTTCTTTTTGCCCAGGTGGAGATACAGTATTCACAACTCTATCAGATTTTCTGAAGAAAGGGTTTCCACCCGGCAGTCCATAGTACGTGCGTGGAAATGGTATTGCCGGTGTTGCATTCACATTGAACGTCATTCTCCTTTCCTCTGCAACTTCTTGCACCTGAGATTCTTCTTCATTACTCACCACAGAAATGTATTTGACCTGATGGTGCGCTTGAACCACATTCACGTTCTCGGCTGGTTTCTGTTGATTGGCGTGCTTGATAGCCGCCACCTCACTTGAAATCTGTGCCACGGTGGTCTCTAATGCCCGCATTTGTGCTCCATGGCTTTGCAGCGTCTGCCCAAATTTGGTTAGAATATCACCTTGAGATTGCAGTTGTTTTCCAAACATGGCCATCATCTCTTGATTTTGCTGGACCATTTGGCTTAGCAATTCAGTATTTTTATCTTCAGCTCTCGGTTGTGGCTTTGCATCCGGATCTTGTAGAAAGTTATTCGGATCCTTCCAAGAAAACTTTTTATCCTTTCTCCATGGATAGTCATTGTTTCTATAGCCCTGTTGTTGCATGAATTTCACTTGGGCCTCCCCATCATCAGATGCATCCTCCTTAGTTAACACCTTCTTGGCTAGAAGATCTAACTTATCATTCAGCTCCCTCACTATTCTGGATTCACCGGCAGCTTTGACATGTTCCACGGCACCTCTTTCACCCCATGACTGTTTCCTAGCCATGTTTTTCAGTATCTCCCAACATCTGGTATCGGTGTTATTCAGAAAAAATCCGGATCCAGCCGAGTCCAGGTTGCTTCTATCATGTTCAGACAGAGCAAAGTAGAAGATTTTCACTTGGGTTTCCTTATCCAGTCCATGGTGTGGACATCTCCTCAACATGACTTGGAATCGCTCCCAAGTCTCAGAATAAGTTTCACCCGCCTGTTGGGTGAAATTGTGGATCTTCCGGATCATATCATTGGTCTTCTCAGGAGGGAAGAACCTCTCGAAGAAAACCTCCACCATGTGATCCCATGATTCAACAAACTCCTCGTCGAGGTTATGAAGCCACTCTCTTGCTACTCCAGCCAAGGAACTTGGGAACAACTTGAGATACAACGCATCTTGCGGGAACCTGTCGATCTTCACCATATCGCAATTTTCAACAAACTGACTAATATGTGCCACTGGATCTTCATTTTTCAGTCCGTGAAATGCATTAGATTTGACCAAGTTAATCAGTGTCGGATCGATCTTATATGTCGGTATGTTGATCGCCTGCTTCTTTATGGGCCCCTTTGATGCCGAGGAAGAAGACGCCTTGATCTTCTCCCATATTGTCTGTGCTTCAGCCATTACTTCTTCTTGTTCTGGCTCAGATTCAGAATGTATATCACTGTGGTGTTCCTCCTCGTAGTTGTCCTCGTCCTCTGGTCCCGCAGATGGAACCTCAGGTGTGCGATTCACGTAGTCTCGACTACGCGTGTGCACCATGCAAAGCACCTGATATATGGAAATAGAGGTTCAGTACAATGCTTTTGAACGAGTCAACACAATTATAGAGAAATAAAGGATTTTTTAAAATTGTTTTCAAATTAATAAAAAAAATGTGGCCTAGAATGGCCGCTCTTAGCACTCAAAGTGCCAATAATTCGCCGTATCCCCGGCAACGGCGCCAAAAACTTGACGTGTATTTTACTACGTGCTTAAACGCAAGTATACGTGTCGAGTAATATAGGCCTTGTGAGGCCCGAGTCGAACTCAGGGATACGTGAATTATTGGAGACTTCTACTAACTAATCGCAATCAGCTAGACCGATTAACAAAGTAGGGTTTTGTTGTTCAAATTAAAAGAAAATAAAAATCAAACAAAGAAAACAATCGATTAAAGGTTAATTTAATCAATTAAAAGGGATATCTTTAGGATGGCGGTTTCACCGCAGGTCAACATTGTATTAGATTTCATATAATTCCTCACACTTCTCTCTCTATCCGGGTAGTGGCCTGAATTGAGAATTACCCACTGTCGTGGTGTAATCCACTACTTAGATTTAGGTTGATTCCATCGTCATAGTAATCATTCCCCTAAACTAAGCGCATTAAGATCGGTCCCTCAGTTCCCACCATTAATTTTACAACTCCTTTGTCAAGGGTTTTATTAATTAATGTAGAATTCGTTTCTTTTCAACCGTTAATCCTTCTGTCGAAGTGATTAAGGGCATTAATTTATTATTATGGTGATCAAGCATAACAATAGCAATAGAGAAAACGAATTTATACCACGGATATAAGAGAAAAATATGAATTATCAATATAAAATCATCATACAATGTATCCCCGGGCTACTCCCGGTCCTAAAGATTGAGGGTTTTAGCCTCTCATGTTCATCTTACACAAATACATGGTAGAAATTGGGGAATTCATAAGAAAAACGTGAAATAGATGGGAAAAACCCTGAACGGAGAAGAACCGGTGGATCCTTGGCGTAGAACACAAGCTTTCCCCACCTGTCGGTGGTGGAAATTGTCTTCGGCAGCGTCCGAATCACCCGGGATGAGCTTCTCGGCCTCCGTTCTCCTTTCTCTCCTCCTCGGCACTCGTGCAATCAAAAAATGAGATCTCCCCCCGTCTGGGCGGCCGTCATTAGGTATAAGTCCCTAATTAGGTCGTCAAATAACAACAGCCGTCCGATCGGAATCAAAACATATCCAACACATATCTGCCGGCGTCGATACCATCGACGCGGGTCGATGGTATCGACCCGGCGGATTAGCGGCAGCTTTCCTTTCTTTTATTCTGAGCGCCTGTGGTGATCTCGATACCATCGACTTGGGTGTCGATGGTATCGACTCCTTTAGCGTCGGTTGTTGTCGTTTAGCGACGATGTAGCTCTCCTTGTGTCGATGGCATCGACTTGCGTCGATGGTATCGACTTCATCCTTGCCAGCAGCCTGGAGACATCTCGATGCCATCGACTTGGGTGTCGATGGTATCGACTCTGTATTGCTCTTCTCGGCTGACAACCTGTGGCTTGGTCGATGGTATCGACATCCGTCGATGGTATCGACGGATGTAGATACTTGTTTTTCCTGAAATTGTACAACAAGACCAAATAAATCCACACGATTTATGATAAGATGATCAATAATGCTTAAAATAATGAAATAAAGGGGATTTGATATAAAATGATGGCAAAGACCAAATAAAGTGAATTATGCAATAATATCCATGAAAATGAGTAATTAAGGCACAAAACACATATGAAAAAGGTCTATAAATGCGACTCAAAATCATCGCATCAGCGACCAGTGGCTGCATGTGGTAATCTGATTCATTGAATAGAGCATGCAGTGTGCACGAGTGGCTGGGGGTGTTCCAGGATACTTACAGGTGTTTTGGTGACCCTAATGGACTAAAGTCTTGGCTAAGCAAGTTTTTGTGGTTGCAGGCCAGTTGCCCAATGTGAATTGACACATTCTCTGAGAGTTGTAGTTAAACTCATTTATGCAATAAGGTCTCCCTTTTTGTTATCATTATACCAATAATCTTGATTATGCTGCACAATATTGGTCTAACTTTTTGATAGAGTTGTCATCTGATAAATGCTTTATAAATATACGTACATACACATTCCTTATGCTTCATGCTAGTATATGGTCAATAATTTTGGTTTGGACTTTTGTTACTTTAGTTATCTGAGTAATGCATTAAGAATATAGCTATATTAATAGTGTCTTGCTGCTTATCTCTATTTGTCCATACTTAGACAATTGTCTAACACATACTCTCCCACTTGGGCTGCGACATATTCTTCCATGTTGCAGATTATATTATTTGTAGGACCTTTCCTTGTGGAAGACTCATCTTGAAAAGATCCTAAAGGGTGTCAAGAATCAAAGGCGGATCAAGCTATATTTTAAACTCATGTATCATTTTTATTGATACATGAGATAACGTAAATCTACCTTTTTGTAAGGGTGTAATGTTTTGAAATAAAATATTGCTTATCTCACTCTTGTGCTTTGATTCTTGGTGCCATATTAACAGCTCAGATTTAGCCACTTGATTTTTGAAGGAAAAAAATCTGTTGGTTGAATCGGGGATGTTACAGATGGTTATTGAGGAAGACTTCTAGGTTTGATGTTTGTGCCTCGATCTCTCCCTGTGATCTCCCCATTTTTCATAGGTCACAAGGGATAAGAAACTTGGCCTTATAATGACCCTGATACCTTACCCACTGAATTGAACGATTAACATAGCAAGGGTATTATGGGAGTTTTGATTCTTATTTTAATCCACCAGTCACGTGCCTTACTTGGCCACCCAGTTAGATTGATTAGGCCATGCTAGCTTGGGCCCAGTCCAGTTATGTGCTGAATGGGACTATTTTTTTGGAAATTGGTAAATATATTGCCAAAAAGGAGCCTGTCTAAAAGCAGGACCTACAAACCACAACAGTAAACAAGGGGGTATTATCTACAAAAACCCCAGTTTATCTTAGCTTGCTCAGACAGGCCTGAGGCAAAGCCTTCTTTACAAATAAGAGCACGTGATAAGAACCTATCTACCATGATTCCTTTACGAAAATAACCCTCTCCTCATCCCTAGCTTGTCTACCATGATTCCTGTTGTTACTCTCCTCCCAAACAAAGTAGCAGGTACTAGTAAAGCAAAAACCACCTACTGCTATTTCACTCCTAGTGTTCATTTTATCTTTAATCTTAGTAACCATATCATTAATGTCGTCTCCCACCATCTGCCCCCACTCGCACTTGAGGCAAATCGTCAACCATATTCTCCTAAAGAAACTGCATTGACCAAATAAATGGTTGTGGCTTTCATCTTTTCCCTTACACAGGTTGCACCTAACATCAACCTGCAGGCCCCACCTTTTTTTTAGAGTAAACAGATCCATTCATTACTCAAGCCAAACGGCATCTACAAATAGATAAGAACAACCACAAGAACAAGCAACAGTCAGGTACACAGACTTAGAACCACTACCACTCATATTGGAATGAGAATAAAACACTTCTGCATAGATCTCTCTTCTTTGAGGCTGACTTAAGCAGCTTTTATGAGAGATGTCTTCAACTTGAGCATTAGGCAACGGTGTAAGGGATGAACCAAACCATTATTCCATCCGATTGTTATCTCTACCATCCATGTCAACAGCTTGAGCAGCAAACGAACCTGAGGCAAACTGAGACCTGCTAGAGATCACGATACTCTCACGACAGGAGAGAGAAACAGTCCCCTAAAGGACAAACAAACACAGAAGAACGGTGACTAGAAGGCAGAGAACCTGCCTAGTACCCAAGAACACACGCACAAAAGGGAAATCAAACAGACTGAAAAGAAAGAACACTAAATAGGGGAGCAAACGCCAGCCTTCGGCAGGTACACGCCAGACTCCGTAGCCTTGGCCGCCTCCACACCGTTACCAAGCAAAAGCTGCGCCAGAGACGAAGCTGCCGCTCGGAAGCCACCACCCCTTCACCCTGCAACTCCCGGATCAGAGGACCGGGAGACCCGACCCCGACGGCCAGAAAGGGGAAAGGCAGAAGGCGATGGAGAGGAGAGAAGCCAGATGGACGAGGAGCGCGATCTGCAGAGCGGACAGGCGCTGACGGAAGCCCAAGGGGAGAGGGTGGCCACGCGCCGGCAGCCGACCTCCTCCCCCGAGCCGGAGGGTCGAGCGCTCGGAACCCTAGATCGCCTTTGCAATCGCCAGAGCGGAACGAGCCGGTCAATAGGAGATTGACAAATTAAACACCACAGGCCCCACCTTCTAAGCCTGTAATGGGACTATTTTGCATATGTGGTTTTTTGTCAATTTTTGATTGGTCTGTTTTTGAAAATTCACAATAAATCGATGCTTTATTGTAAAAATACAAATAAATAGTCATTGGAAAGGATTTTTTCAAGTAGAATCCTATTTTAGGGTTTTCAAGTCATAGTTTGGAGCCCTATTTTTATGTTTTTTTAGAAACACCAATTTATTTATATAAAAAGCCCTAAATTTTGTAATTAATTCATTTTAACTCCAAATTAAGAAATCAATTATCTTGTCTTGGTTAGAAAATTCTAATTAATTGATTGGTATAGTTTTTGAGTCTAAAATCTGAGGTTTTCCAAAAAATCTAAAATTAGGGTTTCTTACACTTTATGCATTATAAAACCCTAATGCATGTGATAAAATTTGTAATTAGGTTAAAGAGGCCTTGGAAACAACGTAACTGGTGGAAAGTGATTACTAGGACTCTGAAGTGAGGTATGTGTGTATGTACATTTCTTAAACTTAAGTTGGACATTTCATAATCCAACCCTAATTTTCCCAATGAGGCTCAGACCTATACTTAAATCTTATTATTTCACTTTTGGTACATTTACTCCAATTAATTCTTGGGTCTTGAACCCCTCTTCAATATTTCATTTATTTAATCTTCCATATGATTCTTTTTCTAGCATGATGAATTATCGACTATATAGCTAGTGTAGTGTATTTATTTACACCACCATAATTGGGCATGTGTTATTTTCCCATGGGAAAGTGTTTACTCTCCCCACTTCTATATATATTTTAGGTGTTTCGGAATGTGTTACTCTCCCTTACCTATTGGTTGAGGTTAGGTAGATGCCTCAATCCTACTTGGTTATTGTATATTAATAATCATTCATGCAACTTTATTGTTTGTCATGGTAGAATTATCATTTGTTACATGCCTCATACTCTTGATTCTCTTTAGCATAGTTGAATCATTACCTCTTATTTACTTTTGTTATTTATACCTTGTCCTTGTTCCCTTTTTGACACATAATTTGTTTCTCCTTTTGTTGGATGACCCCAACCATCTAGGTCTATGATCAGAGTGTATAGTAGGAGCATAGAGAACCAACCTAGCTTTAGGATGAGAAATGCATGACTTCCATCATGGACCTAACTCAAGAAGATGTTGTTTGGAGACATATTGATATAGTTTAGACTTCCCTCTATCTTAGATCCTTTTGTGTTGTATACCCTTATCAGTGAATAAGATGTACATTTATGTAATTGAATATAGTCATTAATTTATTCTACTACTATTCATTGGTCTTTTCCATATGATTATTTAAATTTGAAAATTTTACACCTATTCTAGCATGCCATTTGAGTATGTTTGAAATGGATGTTTTATTCTTCAAATTTTTGTATAGAGGTGATCTCACTTCTTTACAATTGTGCCTGATCTGTAGATGATGACGAAGATGATTTCTTTCTAAACGTGTTAGCGACTACATTCACCTTGCTTGGATGGTAATCTATCATGCCATCATAGTCTTTAATCAACTCCATCCATCTCCTCTGCCTCATATTCAACTCTTGCTTCGAGAACATATATTGCAGATTCTTATAGTCAGTGAAGATCTGACACTTTTCTCCATATAAGTAGTTCCTCTATATCTATAAGGCAGTAACCACTGTTGTAAGCTCTAGGTCATGTGTTGGGAAGTTCTTCTCGTGTTTCTTAAGCTGTTGTGAAGCAAAAGAAACCACATTTTTGTCCTGCATTAGCAGGCATCCCAAGCCATTCTTTGATGCATCATAGAAGACGATGTAGCCTTTCCCTTGCTCTGGCAGCACTAGAACTAGTGCATTGATCAACTTCTCCTTCAATAATTGGAAAGAATGTTGACATTTTTTGTCCCAAGCAAAAGGAACATCCTTCCTAGTTAACTTAGTTAGGGGTAACACTACAACGCTAAAATTCTTGATGAACCTTATGTAGTAACCTACCAGACCTAGGAAACTGTGAATCTATTTTGGTGTCTTTGGTTTATCCCACTCTAGGGTAGATTCCACCTTTTTAGGGTCTACACGGGAACCTTTAGTAGATATCACATGACCTAGAAAGGAAACTTATGTCAACCAAAACTTGTACTTGTTGAACTTTACATATGATTGGTGTTGCCAAAACAAAATCAATGTCTGGCGAAGGTGTTTTTCATCTTCTTGACTATTGTTGGAGTAGATCAAGATGTCATCTATGAATAAAACTACACACTAATCTAGATACAGTCTGAACACCATGTTCATTAGATCCATAAACGTTGTCAATGTATTGGTTCGCTCGAACGGCATAACGCAAACTCATAGTCATCATACCTAATCCTAAAAGCTGACTTGGGTATGTCAACCACCTTTATCCTCAATCAGTGGTAACCTAACCTCATATCTATCTTGGTGAATATTGTAGCACCTCTCAACTAATCAAAAAGGTCATCAATCCTAAAAATGGATACTTGTTCCTTACGTCACCTTGTTCAACTGTTGGTAATATATACATAACCTCATAGAACCATATTTCTACTTGACAAACAACATGGGAGCACCCCAAGGGGAAGTGCTCAGTCTAATAAAGCCTTTCTATAATAGTTCCTACAATGGTTTCTTCAGTTCCTACATCTCTGTCAGTGCCATCCCGTACAGTGCTTGCACAATGGGTTGTGTTCTAGGAAAAAGATTGATCTCAAAATCAATCTCTCTATGAGGGGGAATACCAGGAAACTCCTTAAGAAACATATCCTCAAATTCTCACACCACTGGTACCTACTAAATACTAGGACGTCTCACCTTGGTATCTACAACATGAGCTAAAAAGGCATGACATCCTTATCTCATCAACTTCTTCGATATCATAGTTAACACTAAACATGTGGGAAGAATCTTCCTATCACCTTGGAAGATCCACAAAACATCACCATCATCGAAGTTTTCTACCTTAGAATTATAGTCCAAAAAACCTTGTACTTCTCCAAGGTATCCATCCCTAGGATCACATCGAATCCATGCATATCAAGTGGCATAAGATCCACTTGAATGTTACATTTTGAGAAAGAAAGAACGCAACAGGGACACACCTCCCGCAATTCGGCAGAACCTACTAAAGGAGATTCTAATTGAATGTTATCAGATCCATTACAAAAAGACATATTACAATTACCTATCACCTATCTGGTGATAAAAGAGTGTATTGTACCCGTGTCAACTAGCACAGATACAAAAGAAGAAGCAGACACATTAGAATGAAATAACTCCATCTGACCTATCATGACCCATGGATTGACCAATCCCTCTAGATGAATCATGGCATCAAATCTAGTTGTCGCTTGTTGACGTCCACATCCTCTGCTAGCTTGTCTAGAGGACCCCGCTTATGATGTCTGACTGCGACCTCTACCACCACCACTACTAAATTGTTGTTGCTTCTATGAACCCTACTGATTCTGCCTCGGCTTCTAGGTCACCTCCTCATCCTTCATAGGTCAATTTGACCTTGTATGCTCGACCTTTACACACTTAAAATAGGTTTTATCATTGTACCATGTCCTAGACAGCCATGTCACTGAAACTAATGATGAGTTGTGAGCTCCTTTTAGTGGAAAACTGTGACCTCTGCCCCTACTTAGGAACCATTGGGACATTCTCTACTTGGTAAAAGTCATCTTTTGCTGCAATTGTGGAAAAGAAAACATCAGATTCTTAAAGCCTCTAGAAGATTTCCCTTGGAACTGATTTGGTCTCTTCATAGCGTTAACTTCACGTTTCTCTATAGAGGACCTCTCAATCTACCTTACCGACTCCACAAAGGTGGAAAACCTTTCTATGTTCTCCAAAGCTGATATAATTGTAGTCAACTTTGTGCTCAAACCCTTCTCAAACCTACAGATTCTCTCTTTATTTGTCGTTGCCATGTGAGGGTAGAACCTCAGAAGGTCAATAAACTTTGACTCATACTCATTGATGGTTATTGCACCCTGACGGATCTTCCACTCATTGAGGGTTAGCTTGTATCAAGTAGGCATAAGAAGCTAACTAAAGATATATTACTCACCTCCAAAGGTGATTATCACGAGGTCCACACATAAGATCCACGAAAAAGTCTCTAATACCCTATATCACCCCTCAAAAGGTCCAAAAGTGAAGCTTCTAGTAAGATCTATGGCCAACTAGGGAAAAAGAGGGAGAAAGAGGAGCTTGTTATCCACATGCATCATGTTCAACCATGGAACTCCACAGATTTCCACAAAAATAGGAATATGAGAGGGAAAATATCATGTAAGAGATATTATAAGGAAGATATTACACAATTGGATTTTGAAATGAAGATACCAAGCCTTGGAAGAAACTATGGAAATCATCAACATGCAAGTACATACAAGCCTTCTTTCACATCCAAAGAAAAGCTATCAACCTCCAAGATTTCTTATCAAGGCCATTAATCTCCCCCCTAGTCCAATAATGATAAAAGATTTCTTATAAAGATTGAGGGTCGACGAGCGTGGGTGTATAGATAGGAAAGAAAGGTTCAAAAGACTAAAACATTCCCAATTAATCAAAGCTATTGAGGGGTAAACTAGGAAGGGGTATCGATGCTCTATATTTCTAGGGGTGCCTATGTATCCTAGACAAAGCCCACATGTAAAATATCCCTATCAAGCATCAAAACTCCATAATCAGTAAAGGTGCATCAACCTCTGTTGAGGTCAAGAACCAATCTTATCTAATGTCACAAACTATGCTATTAAGGTGCACACATCCACCAACCAATCAAATCTCTATGCCAATCTATCCAAGTCCATGGTGGCCTTTTGAGTTTTGAAATCAATACCTCACCCCATGGGAACCTTAAAAGACTACCATTTAGGATGTGTAGGGCCCAAGCCATCGAGGCTCATGGCTAAGCTATCAAACCCTAAGCATTAATGCACACCCTAGACTAGGTTGAGGGTCAAAAACCCAAGGATGAAAACCTAGTAAAACTAGGTTCAGAGTTATTCAAATAATATTAAAACTAAGCAAGTAAAGAATGAAATTAGATATTTTGTACTCAAATTTTCAACTACATCATAAATTAAAGTCAATTTGCATATTTTTTCCATAATTTTCAAATAATTTCAATATCAAGGCAATCAAGGTGCAATCATAGACAAAATTAAAGTTATATATTGACTAATTGATTTAAAATCAAAATAGAATTAATATGAAACATAACATAATTTTTTATACCTTGCATGAAATTTGGAACACTACCCTATATTATGATGGATTCACAATTTCATCTATAAACCCTACAAGAAAACTTGAAATTGGGGTGAAAGAGTGCAATTTGGACCATTCTCTGATTCTACTTAATAAACAGATTTCAAAACAAAATCAAGAATTCAATTAAGGTAACTAAATATGCTACATAACTATACATGTTTAGATGTTAATATAGGTGGGGACTTACAATGTGTCACTTCAATGGGATGGCCAAGACATTGCCATGGGTGGAAGATGCATTTGTTGTACTAATACAAAGTAGTGAAAATCAACACCGATGCGAATTCATCCTCTCACGTTGACAATGAGTATACAAGACTGTGTTTGGAAACTCATAAGCTATATTGTGAGATTAGACATCAACCTTTAAACCTAATATTTTAATGACACATAAAGAAGTTGAATTTCCAAAATAGAGACAACTTGCATGAGATAGCACTAGATAGAGAGAAAAGTTTACTTCTATGTATAGTAACTCTTTGATTTATCTCTTCTTCTATCACGAGATTTAAACTCTACTTCTCTTTTATTCTCCTCTTACTCATTCTTCCTTTCTCATTTACTCTTTATCTTCCATGTGCACCAACCACAAAGAGACAACAATATTGGTTGGGTTGGATAAAGGCAATGATAAACATTCCTATAATAAGACTTTTATAGAAGTAGGGGATATTGTTTGGTGGGAAATAAGAGAGATAAGTAAGAGTTTCTTGACATGTCTAGATAAGTTGCGTGTTTGATCACTCATTAGCTTGAGAAAATTAGACCTAATGATAGAGGTCATGCTTGAATTGTTGAACCTAGTACTTTAGAGATAGAACCCAAAGAGCTTGACTTCACAGTTGAAATACTTCATGCTTGAGATGGGATATACGAAAGTTAGATGTATAACACCTAATTAGTATGAGATTTTCCTTGGTTGACCACAAATATCTTGCACTAGAAGGGATAGTTACGGTAGTAGGTCTGGGAAGAGAATGGCTTCATGTCATGTTGAAAGAATACAAAAACAAGGTCACATAGCATTTAAACTAAGAACATGATATGTTAATGATATACACACTATGTGGAAGGACTACACTTTGTATTAAAAGGAGACTAGAACTTCTAGGAGGAACTCAAGTGGTGTGTGGATTGGAGCAAGGTGTACCTAAAACTTAATAAATAATCTGAGTAGAATGTGACACTCTGTGTTATAATGACTCAACATGTGAGAGTAAAGGGAATGTACTTGACTTACATGGCATGTACTTGACTTACAAGACATGTACAAAGAAACAATATACACTTAATCTACATGTCATGTAAATAGTCGAGAATGTTGTTTGTTGCTGCTCCTAGTGACAAGAAATATACTTGGGCTAAACAACATATCAAATGTTGATTAGTGGTATTAGATTTCATAGTGGGAGATCCAAGTGCATGTTTTGTGATTGATGAATTGATCATGTCAAATGATGATGTCAAGTTCCAACACACCATATGAATATGGTACATGTAATGTGATGACATGTTGGAGAAATAAGGAGGGTAAAAGTGACTATTTTGAGTTAGGGAATCATATATATATATATATATATATATATATATATA
This sequence comes from Alisma plantago-aquatica, assembly GCA_963693085.1. Classification (NCBI taxonomy): domain Eukaryota; kingdom Viridiplantae; phylum Streptophyta; class Magnoliopsida; order Alismatales; family Alismataceae; genus Alisma; species Alisma plantago-aquatica. Next base: position 778,144,027 of record OY856412.1, on the reverse strand, counting down.
TATATATATATATATATATATATATATATATATATATATATATATATATATATATATATATGTGTGTGTGTGTGTGTGTGTGTGTGTGTGTGTCGACTTGTCAATTTATCTTGGATTCAACAATGACACATAGTTCTATATATGAGGCCCAAGGTTGATTTGAGCTTGATGATGGCTCGGAGTAGTCACAATGTTGTCACCTCTAAATTTATTATTGTATAAGAGGATGATCTCATGGAGGAGGATGTCTAGAACGGCCTAAGCTTGATTGGTATAGGCATATGCTAGGGACTTAGATTTTATTGACATCAATAGTGGCAATTGATAGGGATGATAAAGGGAACCGTGACCAACAAATGATGAAGAAGAGGAGCACAATAACGCTAGAGACAACTTCTGAGGAGGTGGAGAACAAAGATGGTAGATGTTGGAGATAGAGGCACCTACATTAGTCGGGTATGGAATTCTGAATATGACATAGATAGAGAAGGTCTTGTGGCTATCCAACCATGATGACAATGACTGCCCATGTATACAGATAGTTTTATCGACAGACAACAAGGATGAGATCGACCACCTACCAGTGGAGACACCTAGAATTCTTTATAGGGTTATAATCCCTTGATATACTTCATAAACCGTGTTAGGAAATAATGAAAAGAGAATAAATTCATAATTTGATTGACACTAGAGAACTTCATCCTGTACATACCAAGAAAACACTATCCCTGGCCTGATCAAACTATGCTGGATATATTGACTTATTGGCAGCTTGTTTGGGACAATAGAGATATACCCATATTACATTTGACTTGGTATTTTATTTTACTTATAACACAAATCAACATCACAAAAAACCAACAATCTTAATTTTTAAAACATGTGGTTGTGTTAAGTTGCATTAGATGTTCTCTCTGAAGAAGTTTGGATTAAACCTCTCATAAGGAAGAGATCGTTGGTACATCTCAGACAACTTTTTCAAGTTGGAGTTATAAAAATGACATGCATACAACATCTACAAGTTGAACTCATATAACCCCAAATTGGGAATAAGGATGTAAAAACATAAATGGGATTAGATTGAAAATAGATAAAATTCTTCAACATTAATTCTTGGTTGAAATAGTAATCTAGATTTTGAAAAGAATTTTTCCTTAATCTTGTTTGTTTGTCTATCCAAAAGTGATATATGTTGCCCATACATGAGCCAAATTATCAAAGTCACTTTTGAATAGGCATGAACAAAAAGATTGAGGAGGGTTTATATCAAAAAAGATACTTTATGAACAAGTAAGACAATTTCTTCATGTTAATTTTAAGAAAAAAAACCAACACACATTGTGTACATTCCTTCTAATTATGTAATTAATCTAATTATAAAAGCATTCACACACATTCCTTAATGCATTATTTTTCATTTACATTCCTTAATGCATATACTTCCCCCAGTTGTAAAGATGGAAGCGTACAAAAATAGTTTAGTTGCTATCATTAAATTCAGTGTTCTAAATACACATTTCTCATACTCTATATCAGTGTTACTCCAGTTACTCAGACAAACAAATGAATCCTCAACACAACAATCTCTTGCAATCAACATCAATACAGATTTGATACTAACAATTAAAAACATAAAATAGTATTATCTAGAAAGATGGACAATCACAATAAGCGGACATATATATGTAATGTGGAATCAAAGAATAAAACAACAAGGTCACCTAGCACGTGGACTAAGAATCTGATATGTAATGATATACACATTATGTGGAACGATAACACTTTGTATTGAAATGTGACTAGAACTTCTGGAAGGAATTCAAATGGTGTGCGGATTGGAACAAGGTTTACCTAAAACTTGATAAATAATTTGACTAGAATGTGGAACTCTTTGTGTTGTAATGACACACTATTTGAGGGTAAATGGCATGTAGGAAGACACAATGTGTACTTGGTCTACTTGTTGTGTAAATAGTTTGGAATGATGTTTGTTGCTTCTCTCGGTGACGTGACACATACTTGGGCTACACAACATATCAAATGCTAATGAGTGTTACTAGATTTCATAGTGGGTGATCCAAGTACATGTTGTGTGACTGCTTAATTAATCACACCAAATGATGATGGCAGGTCCCAACACACTATGTGAATTAGGTACATGTAGTGTGATGACATGTTGGAGAACAAAGGACAATGAAAGTGACTATTTGGAGTTCGGGAATTAGATAGATATATGTCTCCATTTGTTCGCTTATTAGGGATTCAACAATGGCACATAGTTATATATATGAGACCCAAGGTTGATTTGAGCTTGATGATGGCTCATAGTGTCAAAATGTTGTCAACACTTAACTTATTATTGTAAAAGAGGATGATCCCAGGGAGGAGGATAACTAAAACGACCTAATCCTGATTGGCAGAGGCGTATTCTAGGGACATGAAATTAGTTGACGTCAGTAGTGGCAGTTGATAGGGATGATAAAAGAAACCATGAGAACCAAATGATAAAGAAGTTGGACCATAATAATGAGGGAGACAACTTTTGAGGATGCTGAGAACAAAGATGGAAGATGATGGAGACAACTACATTGGATAGGTATGGACTTTTGAATATGACAAAGATATAGAAGGCCTTGTGAGTAGCCAAACATGACTATGGTGATTGTCCATGCATAGAGATGGTTCTACCGATCATACATAAGGATGGGGTTGACCACCTTCCAGTGGAGATGCCTAGAATTATTTATATGGTTAGAGTCCCTTGATATGATTGCATAAACCATGTTGGTAATAATGAATAGATAGTAAATTTACAATGTGATTGACACAAGAGAATCCCCTTCTATACATAGGAGAGACAAACATATCCCTGACCTGATCAAACTACGTTGGATCTATTGCCTTATTGGTCTCCCTGACCTGATCAAACTACGTTGGATCTATTGCCTTATTGGTCTCTTACTTGGTTGGGCCAATAGAGACATGCCCATATTTCATATGACTTGATATTTCATTTTATTTATAATAAAAACCAACATCACAAGATAACTAACAATCTTAATTTTAAAATATGTATTGTGTGGAGTTGCATCAGATGTTCCCACTCAAGAAATTTGCATTAAACTTTTGATAACGAAGAGATAGTTGGTATATCTGAGGCAAATTTTTTGGATGGAGTTATAAAAAGGACACGCATACAACATCTACAAGATGAACTCATATAGCCCTGAATTGGGAACAATGATACAAAAACATAAATGGAATATAGATTGAAAATAGACAAAACTCTTCAACATTGATTCTTGGTTGACACAAACAAACTAGTTTCAATATGTCCTTAATCTTGTTTGTTTGATATCCAAAAGTAATATATGTTTCCCATACATGAACCAAATTATCAAGGTCACTTTGTAATAGACGATGAACATATAGATTGATGAGGGATTACATAAAAATATACTTTATGAACCAACAAGGCATTTTCTTCTCGCTGATATTTTTAAAAAACCAACACACATTGACTATACATTCCTTCCATTTATGTAATGAATCTTATTACAAAAGCAAGCATATACATTCCCAGTACACATTGTTTTTCTTATATTTTTTAAGGACAAGTGGGTTCACTTTCCCCAAATGTAGACATGGAAGAGTACAAATATTTTTTAGTTGCTATTGTTAAATACAGTGAGCAAAATACACATTGTTCATACTCTGGATCAATGCTAATCAAGTTACTCATGCTAGCAAATGAATCCTGACCACATTAATCTCTTGCAATCAACATCAATATAGGTTGAATATCAACACATAGAATCTTAAAAAAGTATAAATCTAGAAAGTTGGACAATCACAATGATCGGCTATCTACAGCCTTTTTTTTCTTACATTTATGAGATTTCTGTATTTCCAGATTCAATCACCTTACTTAATTTGATTGCGAGATAATTGACTATACCAATTGTAACACCTAGATAACCCCCAAGATGTTGATTATTCGTCATAAACTACCTCATCTATTTTATTTTATTTTTCAAATTTCATTGAATCTTATTTTCACTCATCAAAAAGCCCTTGAAAGAAAAGTAAATAAGTCAACTAAATTTATATGCATGCTAGTGGCATGGAATCAGGTCTAAGTTATGTAGTCGTAATACGGGATTATATTCTTATTGTTATCTTTTTCAAGTTATGCACACGTCAATGCTGCGTGTAGTTCGGCGTTGTCACCATTTCCAAGACTTTTTAATGGCCAACTGCCACTGTTAGCACAGATGGAGTCTCAACAAGGTACCAAAATGATATTCAAATCACACGATTGGGGTTGAAATCAGGCCGAAGCACAAAGGTCAATGTGAGTTTTTAACCATTTGTCGAGAAGACAACTCGACAACTTCTCATGAGCCGAAAGGGGGAGCCGACAGAGGCCACATGGGAAGAAACTAGTCATGAAGGGTAAAAAGGGTAAACCCCGGGGGGGGGGGGGGGGGAGGGATCGAGGCTATATAAGCAGAGAGAACAGTTCTGTCACCATTGCCATATCCTCGTCTGCCGGAGCACCACAAACAGACTTGTCCAAGGTCATATGAAGTGTTCGAGGAAGTGAAGGTAGAGAAAAGGCGTTCCGGAGATAGACAGAGAGCGAGATGGGTACGGAGTCTAACGGCGTGTCTGTGCCCTTCAAGACAAAGCTACCAGAGATCAAGTTCACAAAGCTCTTCATCAACGGCCAGTTCGTCGATGCTATATCAGGTATGTGCTTGTTTAACCGGACATTCTTCTTCTACCGCTTGCACTGCTTCTTCTTCCACTCTATTTAGCAACCTGTTCACCATGGCCGATTCCCACTCCTCTTCCAATCGAGCCATACAGGCAGCAACCCCAATTTTCCATTCTGAACTGCTCATGTATCTCTGTCCTGTACGTCTTCCCCGCCGCGACCTCATCTCGTCCGCCCCCCGTTGGAATTCCAAATTTCAATGTTTTCTCTGACATGAACTGTGGATGATCCTACGGCAACCAATTGGACTAAATAGGCCAGGGGCTGCTCTTTTTATTCTCGGCGAGACTTCATTATAACCACCAGAGGAATCAATTTCGTTTGCAGGCAAGACGTTCGACACAATAGATCCCAGAAATGGCGAGCCAATCGCGAGGATCGCAGAGGGGGAGCAGGCCGACGTTGATCTCGCTGTCAAGGCCGCAAGGGAGGCGTTCGATCATGGGAGCTGGCCAAGGATGTCCGGTTATGTAAGTCAAGCCCTTCGCAGCTAGCGTTTGACATTTCTTTTGAAGACTTCATCGTTTGTGATTTGCGAACTCATTGTGACAACTCACAAGTCATAACGCCCTTCCTGATACGGAACACCAATAAAACTGTGCAACAATTGACTAACACTCGACACTTTTGGCCTGTCCTGTAGGAAAGGGGCAGGATCCTGTCCAAGTTCGCGGACCTGATGGAAGAACACCTGGACGAGCTGGCGGCGCTAGAAAGCCTTGATGGCGGGAAGCTGCTCACCGTCTGCAAGGCCATGGATGTCCCCAGCTGCCTGAGCATGTTCAGGTACTACGTCGGCGCTGCGGACAAGATCCACGGCGAGACACTAAAGATGTCTAACAACTACTTCGGCTACACGCTCAAGGAGCCCGTCGGGGTCGTGGGGCTAATCATCCCGTGGAACTTCCCCAGCATCATGTTCGGCCTAAAAGTGGCGCCTGCGCTGGCCGCCGGTTGCACGGTCGTCCTCAAGCCTGCCGAGCAGACGTCACTGACGGCGCTATACTACGCCCATCTTGCAAAGAAGGTGAGCTGTGCTGGCTTGGTCATATATTATTGCTAATGTTTGTTGTTATCAGGGTGCTCCCATAAAGTAAGATATCAGAATAATGTGCCTTGTAGTAGCTCGCTATCCGTTTGTCGGAAGGAGAACATGTCTTAATCAGAGACGTTGCACTAGCTTAAATTACAATTCTCACAACTATCAGTTATTGATAGTCAGGGATGGTTACGATTCTCACAATTATCAGTTTTCTTTAAAAGGTGATTATCAGTTATTAATAGTCAGGGATGTTGTACTAGCTTAAATTACAATTCTCACAATTATCAGTTCTTAATAGTCAGCAATGTTGTACAAGTTTAAATTACAATTATCAGTCCTTAAGAACATCTCTTACGATTATTATTGTAGGCCGGAATCCCAGATGGAGTTCTGAACGTGGTCACGGGATTCGGTAAGACAGCCGGGGCGGCCATTTCCTCTCACATGGATATCGACAAGGTAAATTAATTAATATATCTAGGCGACTAAGCCCATGCCACGCCTTCGATGTCGGTACGAAATATTGCTTTTGCAAAAGTTGGATTTCATCATTTGTAAGAAATATGCTTAGTGGACACTATTTTGAAATCCAGAACTCTCTACCATATGTTTGAGGATATAACAAATAAAATGTCAAATATGTAGTGGAGAATAGTGGGGTTCATTATGAGTTCTAAAATAAGTCTATATAGCAAACCTTCAGTTCAATTGCCCTGCCACCTCTTGTACCTTCCCCAATAATCACTCCCCTTTTTAATGTTCTTCCATCCAAAGGTCTCTTTCACGGGCTCCACAGATACAGGGAGACTTATCATGGAGGCCGCTGCCAAGAGCAACCTTAAATCTGTGACCCTCGAGCTGGGAGGTAAGTCGCCGTTCATTATATTCGACGATGCTGACGTGGACATGGCGGTGGAGCTGTCCCGCATAGCCATTCTTTTCAACAAGGTGTGTGTTTTTTCTTCTGTTTGTGGCTGAGTAATCATTGTAATAGTGTGACGTGTGAAGTTAACCCAACCTTTGATTGGAAAAACAATTTACTTACATAGAAAACTACAGGTGACATTAACCTGATATATGCTTCTTCTACTGATTTTCAGGGAGAACTATGTGTTGCTGGATCTCGAGTCTTTGTGCAGGAGGGGATCTATGAGGAGTTTGTAAAGAAAGCCGTCCAGAAAGCCAAGGAATGGAAGGTTGGGGACCCTTTTGATCCCCTGAGTAACCAGGGCCCTCAGGTAACTTAGTTAAACCCTTCCATCTGCCCATATTTTGAATTTCATGCCTACAATACGACTAAATCCAACCATGGACAGTATTGGTCATGGTCAGTGATGCAGCTTCATGTTGTTTTTCACCCTTCAACTTTAAATATCTTTATACCAGGTTGATAAAAGGCAATTTGAGAAGATCCTCAAATACATTGATCATGGAAAGAGGGAAGGCGCAACATTGGCAACGGGCGGAAAGGCTTGTGGAGATAGAGGCTACTATATCGAGCCCACCATCTTCACAGATGTCAAAGTATATACAGCTTTTTCACATTAATTGATTTCTATTTTTGTCCGAGCCTAAATTTCTCGTCTTTCCAATTGCGCTGAATATTCACGCACCGGATTCGTATTAACTCTATGACTCACATTTGTAGGATGACATGTTGATAGCTACAGATGAGATATTTGGCCCCGTCTTGTCGGTGATGAAATTCAAGTAAGTTTTGAGAGGAATCATCTTTTGTTCGGGGAGTTGCAAATGAAAATAGTCGCTAGTCAATAGCACCCGATACATATATATACTGTTACGGTTGATCAATACAAAACCAGTTCTATATGATAGGACATGTTGAAAACCAGTTCTATATGCTAGTAAGCAAACATAACTTCATTTACAGGACGGTTGACGAGGCGATCCAGAGGGCAAACAACACCAAGTACGGCCTGGCAGCGGGTATCATCACCAAGAACATCAACCTTGCCAACCGAGTGTCGAGGTCCGTTAGGGCGGGTTCTGTTTGGATCAACTGCTACTTTGCGGTCGACAATGACTGCCCCTTTGGTGGGTTCAAGATGAGCGGGTTTGGGAAGGATCATGGACTTGACGCTCTGGAGAACTATCTCATCAAGAAGGCAGTTGTCACCCCACTATACGACTCCCCGTGGCACTAGAGTGCACCGCGAGATTTATTAAGTTCGAGCTGAGTATACAAAGGAAGGTGGGCGTTTTATGTTTTGTTTGGCCACATGTAATTCCTCATAGCTGTACATTAAATTTGGTTGGCTATCGTCAAGTATACAATGTGATTGTGTTTTGCGGAAAGCAAAGAAATAAGATGACAACCAAGCTTCACAATGCATTTCATACATGTACTATAATCTTTAGTTTCATTTTCTAGCAGACGTTGTTGTCAAACATGACTGATACTATAAGCCCATAACTAGGACGACCATAGAGGGCGTACTGTATTACAGACAATAAGATTGATGCAAGGCATGTAATCCATCTTCCCAACATAACTGAGAGCAATAATTGGACTTTGTTTCAGGTCCTTTTTTTTATTGTGCCTCAAGAGTAGATGAAATTGGTCGGGCTTCGAGCATACTGATTAGATGCACCAATAGTCGAGGGTGCAATTGTCCCAACTAGTACTTATGATTCAAAAAGACTCATGCTAGGGTTTGTAAAGAGGGGAACTATGAGGAGTTTGTAAAGAAAGTCGTCCACAAAGCCAAGGAATGGAAGGTTGGAGACACTTTTGATCCCCTAGAGTTTTTTTTTAGAAGGTAAAGGTCATAACTTTTATTTAAAAACAAAGCAAGCAAACACCTGCTTTGGCGAGTCATACATGATGTGATTACGAAAGAAAAAGTTCTATTGGGTGAAGAAAATGAGTGATGGTTAAATGGTTTAGGGGGAGGCACCCCTTAACATGCCTCTAGTAGCACTAATCCATAAAATTTTCTAAGAAAAGTACAACTACTGGACAGAAATGTATCACTGATGTTGCTGCAGCAAATTGATTCCCGTTTCATCGTCCACCATAGCTTTCAGGTCGCAGAGAAAACGAGTTTCAAATTCACCTTCTTCGGAGGCCTCCAGCCCATCATGGTCCTGTTTACCTACACATTGATCCCCTGGAGTAATAAAGACCCTCAGGTAACCTAGTCAACCCATCCATCCACCCATATTTTGTATTTAATGTCGACGGATCAATCCACCTATGCCTGATATGGTCAGCGATGAAGGTTCATGTTGTGTTTCTTCCTTCAATTTATTTATTTATTTTTTATACTAGGTTGATAAGAGGAAATTTGAGAAGATCCTCAAAATACATTCAGCATGGAAAAAGGGAAGGCACAACTTTAGGGCTAATTTGGTACGATTAAGTCGGGTGTAATTTTAGGATTTTAAAAGCAAGCCGAATATAATCACGTCTTTACAGTTCACAAGTTGTATTTGGTACGGTGCGGTACATGCTCACTATTTTTGTTCACTGTTTGGTGAGAGAAAAATGATAGATCAACCTCGAAACTTTTGTTCGTGTCTTCACCTGCTACCTGCTGCTACATGTTTGTGCTCTGCACCGGGTATAGGTTGTCTGCTTACATGGTATAGGAGCATGGGCCCTCAAGCTGTAAAGTGACCGAGAGAACAGGCAACTACACCTGAAGAGACAGAGAGATGCGTTTGTGCTCTTTGTTTTGGTTTTCGGCAGTATTATCACCATTCTCGCTCAGTGACCCACATATGCTTACCTCCAGGAATTGCACACGACCACTCCCGATTTGGGCGCAATACCGAATTAGGGAGTTGGTGCCCAACTGTGCAGTTGGGTGGGATAGAAAACAATGAATTGGAGCTGCATCGGGTCATTTCCAACTCACTGAATCCAAGACACACCCTACCAAATAGGCCCTTAGCGATAGGCGGAAAGGCTTGTGGAGATAGAGGCTACAATGTCAGGCCCACCATCTTAGCACATGTCAACATTTCACATTGATTTATTTATATAATTATTCAGGCCTAAATTTCTTGTCATTGCAATTGTGCAAAAGATTCATGCACCAAATTCTCATTCAGTCTATGATTCACATTTGCATGATGACATGTTGATAGCTACAAATGAGATATTTGGCTCCATCCCGTAATTGATGAAATTCAAGTAAATTTAGAGATGAATCACCTTTTTGTGTGGGGGCGCTGGGGTGGGCGAAAATTATTGCTTGTCTATGGCAATGCATGAAATCTTATGGTTGATCAATACATATACTAGTTACATACAGTAGTAAGAACATGTATTGGTACTAATAAGAAAGCATAGTTCCATTTATAGGACAACTGAGGAGGCGATACAGAGGGAAAACAACACTAGGTACGATTTGGCAGCAAGAATAATGTAACATCCTAGGATTTGAGGCCTCGGATAAAATGATCTTAAAAGGAATGATTGGACTACCCATATTACCAAGGTGCACCTCTTTTTCAGGGAGCTCATCACTAAAGAACTCCATAGTTAAGTGTGCTCAGCTTGGAGTAGTACTAGGATGGGTGACCAGTCGAGAAGTTGATCCTGGCTTGCACATGAATGAGGATAAAATACCTTGTTAAGGCTAGTGGCGGTCTGTAGGGCCAATCGTCATTCCTGAAACTCTACTAGAGCCCTGTGTAGTGGGCCCGGGAATTACTAATGGTATCAGAGCCAATTCTCCTCCATTAGGTGGGGCCCACATGGACATGTGACGTGTCAGTCTTGAGTTGTGCGGTCCGGCCTTGACAAGGACGTCAACCGTCTAAGTGGGGGAGATTGTAACATCCCAGGATTTGAGGCCTCAGATAAAATGATCTAAAAGGAATGATTGGACTACCTATATCACCAAGGTGCACCTCTTTTTTCAGGGAGCCCATCACTAAATAACTTCATAGTTAAGCGTGCTCAACTTGGAGTAGTACTAGGATGGGTGACCACTCGGGAAGTTGATCCTAACTTGCGCGTGAGTGAGGACAAAGCACCTTGTTAAGGCTAGTGGTGGTCTGTGGGGCCAGTCGTTATTCTTGAAACTATACTAGAGCCCGGGGCAGTGGGCCCGGGCATTACAGATAATGACCGAAGACATCAACCTCACCAACCGAGTGTCAAGGTCGGATAGGGTGGACCCCATTTATATCAATTGCTACTTTGCAGTCGACCACGATTTCCCCTTTGGCAGGTTCAAGATGAGTGGGTTCGGGAAGGACCATGGCCTAGAGAGATTAGTTGACTTGGGTCGGGTATATGACAGAAGGTGGGCATTGTATGTTATGATTAGAAACATGTAATTTACTATAGTTGTACATCCACTACTACATAACCTACCTTTAGTGTCGGTTATTTAAAGCCTTTAGTGTCAGTTTATAAGCGACACCTATGTGGGCGACACTAAAAGTCCACCCATTAGGCATCGGTTCCAAAACCGACGCCCAAACTCTTCGCGCACAATCAGAAACGCGCCATCAGGGGACAATAGGCGTCGGTTATTAGATAAGAAACCGACGCCCAAAACTTTCGCGCCACAGAAAGGGCGCCAGCTTGGCCACTATCAATGTCGGTTATTTACAAATAACCGACGCCATATATTAGGAAATAAACGTCGGTTGTTACAAATAACCGACATTAGAACATTATGTGTCGGTTTTTTACAAATAACCGACGCCCAAACCCGCGCCATCTTGGCCATGGCCGTGCTGTCCAGCACGGCCGTGTTGTTAAGGAATAGCCGTCAGTTTATTGTAGGAAAACCGAAACTATATCATTATGTGTCGGTTATTTACAAATAACCGACACCTATTGTTTTTTTTCCCTGTCAGTCTGCAGACCTGCTGTGGCTGGTCGCAGGATGAGAAACCTGTTCAGTTCAGTTATGAACTGTAGGTTTTACGACATCCATTGATATCAGCCGACAACATGCCGCAAACCTGCAAAATTAACAATAAAAGAGTTCCATTCATTCACACATTTATAAACATTCACACATGCTAGCAATCTGTAGTTCCATTCATTCACATTCACACACGTAGAAACATTCATATAGCAACGAACACTTTCATTCATTTTCACTCAGACACATGTAGAAACATCCAGACATGTAGAAACATTCACACATATATTATAATTCAGAAATTCATTTACAAAGTATCATTGTTTAGTCATTATTCGCTATCAGGATCCCAATTATATTTTAAAGCCCCCACTATTTATATGGTTGTTGCCCATTCTTCGATTACTTCATTTAATTCTCCCATCGTATAAGGAGCATGTACATCTGGTAAGTCTGTTCATGTAGTGGGGTCAGCTTTAAACACCTGTAAAGAGAATGATGTATATATATAATTAATGAGCTATAAATAAGATTGATATATTTCATATTATCTAATGAGACTATATAATACCTGAGCAATATAATCGATGTCCATACAACATGACAGACTAACACATATATAGTACATAACAACAGCAACGTCGAATTTACATACAACACTAGCTTAGTACATATATAGTGGGACTTATAAGGTGACGATCCCACCTGGTAAAATAGGTTACCGACAACTACATGTTACGACTGGGAGGTTGTGATTCAGCAACAATATGCATTACCAGGAGGACAAACAGATCACCATATGTTTGTCCTCATATGGTGATATTTTTGTCCTCCTGCTAATGCATACGTTGCTGAATCACGATCTCCCAGTCGTAACATGTAGTCGGTAACCTGTTTTAGCAGGTGGTATCGTCACCTTAGTCCCACTATATTTGTACTAAGTTAGTGTTGTATGTAAATTCGGCGCTGCTGTTGTTATGCACTATATATGTGTTAGTCTATCATGTTGTTATATGAATCTGAACCACTTGTGTGTGCTGTACTTTATGTATTGTATCTGTATCCTGCTTCTCTTCATTGGGGCTTCTTCCTGCATATCCTGCATATCCTGCATAGCTATGTCATGTCCACCCTGCATAGCCTTCTTCCTATATTTATTTTTCAAAGAGAATACAAACAAAAATTATTAGTGTAGAGTTAGTGAAATACTGATCAATGTCTAGAATTGGAATAGATCAAGAACCTACTCTCAGCATCGCGTATGTAATCTCGGGTGAGATTGGTCCTATAGTTCTTTAGCACCCTCCCACAATGTTTAGCATTTGTATTAACTAGAAGATAATGAAACATCAAATCAGAAAATGATATTGATATTAAAAAAGTAAACATTTAGCTTCAATAAAAAAATATAAACATGCATGCCTCTAAAATTGTGATCTTTTATCAATTAACAATCCTTCATTGTGATCTCCGCGCACATATAAGTCATCATTAGCTTCAATATTTTCTGGAGTTGGCAACCCAACTGAGAATGGACCGGAGTCATCATATTTATCATAGTACTCTTCTTCATCTATAGGATCTTCAATGAACTGTCTTTTACCATGAAGAGCAACCGACCATTTATCATTTGCAGGATCATCGATATAAAATACTTGTTTCGCCTGTGATGCCAATATGAATGGTTCAACCTTCTCGCCAATCTTTTCAAAGTTCACTAAAGTGAAACCCAATTCATCCACTATAACTCCTTTGGTGTTATCAACCCAATTACATTTGAAGAGCGGAATTCTGAAATCTATGTAGTCAAATTCCCATATCTCTTCAATGACACCGTAATATGACATTTTAGCTTCACGTGGACTCTTATCCTTTGCACTTGCAAAAAACATAGTCGATGCTTGAAGGGTGACCCCACTATTTTGGATGACACTCTTATCATCTTGGCACTTTGTGTAATATATGAATCCATTAATATCATACCCTTCATAAGACATAACCGTCAACTTTGGTTTAAAGGCGAGGCATTTGATAGTTTCGGTAATATCATCTGGTGTTTGAGATAGTTGATGTAAGCCTTTATCTTCAAACCACTTAATAAAAGTCTTGTTATGCTCTCTAGCAAGCCACATTGTATTGGCTCGAGGATATTGTCTTTTGATGAAATTGGTATGTTCCTCGATATAAACGTTCACTTCATCCATGTTGTGTAAAATATACAAATGACCTTGTTCCAACTGCTCACGGCTGATTACTTTCACACGTGATCCCAAAATTCCTTTGCCAAATAGCTCGTCAATATTCTTGTCATTATCAGGAGTGTCATTACCACTGAGAAAGTCATTGCAGAAATCCATAACCTCTCTCACCACATAACCTTCAATAATACTCCCTTCAGGCAGATAACGGTTTCGAACATCACCTTTAAAAACGCTCATGTATCGTTCAAAGGGATACATCCAATGCAAGAAAACCGGGCCCAATATTTTCACTTCCCTAGTCAAGTGGACAACAAGATGTACCATGATATCAAAGAACGAAGGAGGGAAATACATCTCAAGCTGACATAGGGTAACAAACACTTCTCTTTGCAAATTATCGAGAGTCTCAGGGTCAATAACTTTGCTGCAGAGACTGTTGAAAAAGAAACAAAGTCTGGTGATTGCAAACCTTACATGCTTCGGCAATATAGATCGAATTGCCACGGGCAATATTTGTTGCATTAGAGTGTGACAATCATGAGATTTAAGTCCTATCAACTTCAGATTTTCATTGATACCAATCTACGGATGTTGGATGAGTAACCATGTGGCACCTTAACATTTATCAAGCATTCACAAAAAGCTTTCTTCTCTTTTTTAGACAACGTGTAACATGCGGGAGGTAAGTATGTTCTTTTACTACCCATTTCACGTATTTCTGTTAATTATGACCTTATTCCCATTTCACGTAGGTCCAGTCTGGATTTTATCCCATCTTTAGTCTTACCTGGTATATTTAACAGAGTACCAATGATGCTATCACAGACATTTTTCTCAACGTGCATTACATCGATACAATGTCTGACTGTCAAAGAACTCCAATAAGGAAGATCCCAAAATATTGACTTCTTCTTGAATGAAGAATTGTCACTTCGTGTAGTACATTGTGATCTCTTACCAAATTCATTGACAAAGTCTTTTATTCTTTCATAAACAACCTCCCCTGGTATAGGTTTAGGTGCACTGCGTTCCTCATTCAATCCATTGAATGCTTTGTGCTTCCTACGATACGGATGGAATTTTGGAAGAAACCTTCGATGACCGAGATATACATTCTTACCGCCATGTTTTAGTCTTGTTGAATCAGTGTTCTCTTCACATATAGGACACACTTTATCTCCTTTGACACTATATCCAGACAAATTCCCATATGCTGGAAAGTCATTAATAGTGCAAAACAACATAGCATGCAAACGAAATGTCTCTCTTCGTGAAGCATCATAGGTCAGCACACCTTCACCCCAGAGTTTCTTTAAGTCATCAATCAGAGGTTCAAGATAAACATCAATGTCATTTCCAGGTTGTTTAGGGCCCGATATCAACAACGACAGCATTACGTACTTATTTTTCATACACAGCCAGGGAGGAAGATTGTATATAACAAGCATGACTGGCCAAGTGCTATGTTGGCTGCTCAATGTCCCGTACGGATTCATCCCATATGTACGAAGCCCAAGTCTTAGATTCCTGACTTCTTCACCAAATTCAGGGTACAATACATCAATCTTCTTCCACTGTGGGGAATCAGACGCATGTCGTAGGATCCCATCATTATTTTTCTTAACATCTGCATGCCACCTCAAATTCTTCGCATCTATCGGATTGGCAAACAAGCGTTGAAACCGTGATATTATAGGTAGATACCACATCACCTTGGCAGGAGAACCAGTTTTGGACTCCCCCGAAGTCGTCAATTTATACCGTGACACACCACATTTTAGACAATCTTTCAAATCTGCATAGTCCTTTTGAAATAATACACAATCATTAGGGCATGCGTGTATCTTCTTGGCATCCATTCCCATTGGGCACAACAATTTCTTTACCTGGTATGTTGAGATTGGAAGCTCGTTTCCTTCAGGAAGCATTTCTTTCAACAAAGACAGCAATGACGTGAAGCTTTTGTCGCTCCATCTATTGTTAGCTTTCAACTTATACAATCTCAACACAGCGTTAAGCTTCGTAAACTTAGTACAACCTGTGTATAACGGCATCTCAGCATCATGCACAATGTTTCTAAAAATGGGAGGTGGATCGGTGTGCTCTACCCCACAACTATCCAGCATCGCATCAACGATGTCTACTGGAACTGGTTCATTCACATCTACGTCATCGTAGGCAATTTCTTCTTCCACACAAGCACTGCTATCGACATCCATTGGTTTCGAGTTTGAAATCTCTCCATGCCAGTGCCATTCTGTATAGCCTTGTATAATCCCGTTGCACATGACATGAGTTTTGATTTCGTCACCAGTGTTGACTTTCAAGTTGTTACCGCAATGTCTACATGGATAGTAGAACCTATCTCCAGGTTGTTTCCTATGTTCCTCGGCAAATTTAATGAACTGGTGAAGACCAGAAATAAACTCTGGGGTGCAGCGATTGCGAATGGACATCCATGATCTATCCATTCTATGATCAAAGAGAAAACAAGTATATATTAGGACAAGATTAGGGTCTAGGGTTAACAAATACATGTGATGTCATTATTATATATAATAAATGTGTACCACCTATCCATTCTTGAACACCTAATCTCACTAGTAAGTGTATAATGTGTATTGGGTTTTCAAGAAAATTTCGGCAGCATTTCCCCGCTGTTCTCCAAGTACATATGTACTTAGAGAACAAACGGGGAAATGCTGCCAAAATTACCCTATCTTGAAAACCCAATACACATTATACACTTACATCCTAAGCGAGATTAGGTGTTCAAGAACAGTCCCAAACTGGGGACTATCCAAGATTTACTCCTAATGAGTAAATCTTGGACGGGTTTCTAGGCCAACAAATAATGTATTGTCATTCTTATACCTAAAATCCTAGTTCTTCAAGTTAGGGTGATTATTGATGTCTTTAAAAGCATGATTGGCAATTTAGGGAAAAGTTCATCATTTACATTCCAAGCATGTCACATGTGTGCATTACAGTTCATCATTAAGGAAGATATAAGCAAGTATGTCATATTAAAATAGACTAAACAATATGAGAAAATAGTAGTGTCATCATGCAAATGGGAACATTCATGGGAACACACACTTCAGTTATAAGCATTCATGTAGCAACTTTCAGTTCCATTCATTAATCTCTTTTTACATCCACACACAGGGGTGTACCCCTAAACAATAACTAAACAAATGGGTTGGTGTACCCCTAAACATGCGCATAATTAAAAAAACTACTAATACAGACAAGTCAAGATAGATAGACAACTAAATACTACACCAACATGGTCCCGCATCAATAACTTCTTTTTGATGATGAAGCTGTGTCACGAAGCTCCTCACTGTATTTAGACAAATCTGAACTGACAGGGGCCTCAGATTCAGATTCCTCATAGATGATATCTGACGCCGTGCGCTCATACCGCAGTAGATGATCGGGGGTCTCGCAGTTGTTGTTGGTTATCCAAACTTTGATGGAATTATGGCCAACTGGACGGAGAAAAAGCCTGTTGCAACGGACCACATGCATCTCTCCAATCCAATCACGCCAACCGGATTTTGATACAAGATTTCCCGCCGAATCATACTCAACCTCGATAACATGTGAATAATTGCCAAAAGTTATGGTCACTTTACCAGGCATGTAGTGTCTTCCTTTTAGAAAACGCCAATGTTTGGGTATGACCAATTGGTTTAAGGAACGATCATCTAGGATGATGTCCAATTGTTCTTCAATAGGGAACGTTAACATTGACATAGAGGCCCAGTTCATAGTGACTGTTATGGGTGGACAGAGACTGCACAATATTAGTATTAACAAAGTGTAAGTACATATAACGATGTTATATATTTTCAGAAAAAGTTGTATAACATCAGTTAACCTTTTATTGCTTGTCATAACCAACTTTATTGTGGTAGACATGATAGCTTGAAAAAAAGTCTACAAATGTACTTAGAGAACAAACGAGGAAATGCTCCTAATGAGTAAATTTTGGACGGGTTTCTAGGTGCTTACTAAAATAGAACCATTATATGGAACTAATCCTACATTATACACATACTTTTCCTGAGTAAGATAATGTGCACTTCATGGAATTATTAAGATCTGAATATATATAAGTTGTTTCTACCTACTTTGATGGGATTTTATAACATTCGAGTCTTCCATTTATAACATTAAGATCTGAATATATATAAGAATCTCATTTGATACACACGATTGAGAATCTTTCACGATACTAGGAAAATACACTAACTAGATATTCATTTAGGTGTTAGACATCAATATGTGTATGAGCCCTAATTAAAACTGATTCTCATAGGAAGTAAATAAATTTAAAAAAAATTCCCAGCAGCAGGGCGGCACCTTGAGGGAAGACGAGCAGAGGAAGAAGAAGAAGGCAGGGCGGGCACCTTGAGGGAAGAGGAGCAGCGCCCGGAGCAAGTCCTAGAAGCTTCCGGCGGAGAAGAGAGGAGCGGCGGAGAGGGCGGCGAGGCTAGGATACCTAGCTGCTACCGGCGACGGCAGAGAGGGAGGCCGGCGGGCGGAGAGGGAGGCCAGCGGGCGGGCGGGAACCGACTGCTTCTCGCTCGACGACGACGAGCGGCAAGCACGGAGGAAGGAGCGGCGGCGACGGAGAAAGACGGTGGAGCACGAACGGCAGGGAGCGGCGGCGGCAGGGAGCAAGAAATCGCCGGAGCTAGGGAAATCGGGAACGAAATAGGGAAATGGGAAGAATTATTCGGGCAGGGTGAGCTATTAAGTTGAAAATACGTGTCGGTTATTTAAAAAACCGACAACTAAACCAACAGTGTCGGTTCGTTTGCAACAACCGACACCTATACTATATTATAGTCGTCGGTTTTTGATTAAATGACAACCGACAACTATTCCTATCTCACGAATACCATTTAGTCGTCGGTTATTTAGTTACGAACCGACGCAATATGTAAAATATTGGAGCCAATTTTTTCGCTGGAATTTTGGGTTTGGCGGTTGAGTTTAGGTGTCGGTTGTTTATTAATTAACCGATACTTAATAAAAGCGGTACCCGTGTCTGGTCGACCTTCATGGGTTGGATGTCGGTTTCTGTTAAAAACTGACACAGTAGGATTTATGTGTCGGTTTTTGTATACAACCGACACCTTGAAAACCGACTTTATAAGCCATTTCTGTAGTAGTGATCACAAATGATTGGTTGTCATCAAGAATAAAATGTGATGTGTTTTGTGGAAATAAAAGAATAAGATGTCAACCATCCTTCGCAATGTAATGTAATCTTTAGTTACGATTTCTA
Organism: Alisma plantago-aquatica; assembly: GCA_963693085.1. Taxonomy (NCBI): domain Eukaryota; kingdom Viridiplantae; phylum Streptophyta; class Magnoliopsida; order Alismatales; family Alismataceae; genus Alisma; species Alisma plantago-aquatica. The sequence continues at coordinate 778,124,850 of OY856412.1, read as the reverse complement.
GTAAACCTTTTGGTATGACATGGTTCATACTATGTGACCAACTAGGACAATGATACGTGGGATATATACTATATTATAGAGAATAAGATTGATTCAAGACATGTAACTCATCTTTCCAACATAACAAAGAGTCATCGGTCACCTCCTTTCAGATCCATATTTTTACTATGCCCTGAGAATGGATGAAATTGCTTAGGATTCAAGAATTTTGAGAAGATGCTCAAGAATCAAGGGTGCAACTTATCCTAGTAGTACCTCAGAAAATAGATAGACACATGCTAGAGTTTTGAATGGGATTCTTTGCTCATCCTTTTTGCATCAAATCACAATGCATAAATAAGACATTTAGGAAAGGAGAGGATGTGAATAGAATGTCCATGGAATCAACGACATATGTGGGCTCTGTGATTGTAGTTTCAACTATGATAATGACCCATGAAAAATGAAGGTGGTAGTGTTGGGTGATACTAAAAGTGAGAGTGGTACAAACCAAATAGGAGGGTGGTAGGAAACTATGGTGATAAAAAATACCGGAGGAGATAGCAAAGATAAGAAGAGAAACAAACACATTTAGAGACATAGAAGCGTTATCAAGGTTGATCCTTAAGAGAGAACATGCCATGTTGCTTCTGCACACACTAGTACATAATCAACCTTTAGTGTCGGTTATTTAAGGCCTTTAGTGTCAGTTTCTAAGCGACACCTATGTGGGCGCCGCTAAAAGTCCAACCGTTACACGTCAGTTCTCAAACCGACGCCACAACCCTTCACGCGCCACCGAAAACGCACTGAAAACGCACCAGTAGGGGGTATAGGTGTCGGTTATTAGCTTAGAAACTGACGCCATATTACCCGCTTACATGGCCGTGGTGTCTGGCCTCATTAGTGAAATCGACGTCAGTTACTAGTATGGCAACTGACATTGTAACCATATATCGTCAATTTTAGACAGATATCCAACACCTATTTTATGTCTGGTCCGCTGCCACGGCCGTGCTGGCCAGCACGACCGTGGTGTCTAGCCTCATTAGGGAAATCAACGTCGGTACTAGTATGGAAACTGACATTGTTAATGTATGTCGTCGGTTTTATACAAATAACTGACGCCTATGATTTAATTTTTTTTTTATGTCAGTCTGCAGACCTGCTGTGGCTGGTCGCAGGATGAGAAACCTGCAATTCAGTTATGAACTGCAAGTTTTATGACATCCATTGATATCAGCCAACAACAAGCCGCAAACCTGCAAGATTAACATGATGGACACATTATATATATGTGATTCACACTCATGTATAAGAAATTTAATTCATATTATTTTTTCATCACACACATGTAGAAACTAGTAGCAACCTGCAGTTCCATTTATTTCATCTCTATTCACATTCAGAAACATGTAGAAACATTCATGTATTGATGATTTTCACACACATGACAATTCATAAAAATTCATTCACATTCACACAAAATTAATTATGAGAACAAAGTTATTCTTTATTCATCATCATCATTGTCATCATTGTCATCAAAATCATATTGAAAAATTCCCACTCTTTGCAGGGCTTTTGCCCAATCTTCTCTTACAACATCTAATTCATCTCTCGTATAGGGAGCATGTACATCGAAACACTTTGCACCTGTGTTGAAGTCCTTAGTTTTAAAGACCTACAAAGAGAATGACGTACATACATAATTATAATAATATATAATAAGATTCATATATTTCATATTATCTAACCAGACTATGTATAATACCTGTTGTATGTTATTGATTTCCAATACATCATGTTTGATGATTAGGTCCATAAATCGCATCACATAGTAGACACATGCCCAACCGTTGTCTTGTGTAGCACACTATAAATTGAAACATACAAAATATTCAAAAATACAAATAAGCACAGTTCACATAAATAATATATACATTGGAGTCAGGAAATTACTTTCACATTCTTCCAAATGAGGGTCAGCTTTTTTTTTCCTGGGGACCTTTCCTCCAGCTTTTTTGTACTCTTGTAAAGCCCTATATATGTTAATGTAACATATTAAATTGCATAATTAAATGTCCTTTTATAGTAATGCAATAACAGATGTTAACAGATATAAAAACATAAAATATTTCTCACGAGAATAATGGCCTTTTAATTGCATGTCCATATAATACATCCAACTCACTCCCCACAGGATCTAGATAATAGACGGTGAATATCTTGGGGACCACAACTAATAACTCCCAATGCTTAGAACTACAGGTAAGAAAGTAGAAAATTAATAACTCAATATCCGCAATAATAATGTAATTTGCTTAAGTCCAAATTACAAGCAAAGTAAACTTACTCGACATTGAATGGAGCTATTATCACCGTCTTATTATTTTTACCAAAATATTCAAAAGCATCACAACAATATGAAGTAGCTGAACCAGGGCCTGTATCTACAAGACTAATCAAAGATGGAACCAAAAATCCCACATGGGAAAACCCAAAATCTGTACATGTCTTGTATAAGTGGCTGCAAAACATGTATTACATATGCATTAATATATAAGAAACCAGATTGCCGTATATAAAATAAGGTATATGGATGTATAAACCAGATTGCCGTATGCATTAATCTCACCATATCCACAGCTCTATCATAGATGTGTTCATCCATTCGTACTTAAACAAATCCAAAATATCTTGTATAAATATGTTGTTTCTGAATGTTTGACCTGCATTAATACGTATCTAGAACTTCTATTATGTATGCATTAATACGTATGCTAAACTTGTATAAATAGATTATTATCGTATGATTTACCTGCAGCATTCTCCGGAATAGTAACATTTATAGGGCAATTTGGATTATGTTCGCCGATCCATACTGCCACACTCCTACAATTAGGACCTATCGAGGCGTGTAGGTCCCCTGAAAGCCAACTTGGTAGTCGAGGAGGTGGAGGCCGAGATGTAGCGGGTCTCATCTTTTTGACCTGTATATATAATTTCATATCAATTGACTCATATATATATATACACACTAACAAAGTAAAGTAATGCAAATTTATCATACAATATCAGTATAGAGGACATCCACTTTGGGTCACAGTATCACTCCGCCTACTGCCTCACCAAGTGTTTCAGCATTTTGGTGTGCATGAGGCAGTGCAAGATTCATCCAGCCAGTGAGTATATGTATGGGGCTCACACGTACCATGCCATCTGGTACTGGACTCCCATGAAATATGCACCCTTTAAGGGGTGGGTAAGCCAATGCATCTGCAACGATATATCCTTCACTTTGTAATCGACATGGCTTCAACCCCTACAAATTTACGTAAAGAATGTTATATGCATATATACACAAATATATCATATTGAACAGACTAGCTATTATATATGCCATAAAAATACTTACAGAGGACGTGCTAGGTGGGTCTATATGATTACTCCCAACCTCTGTAGTACGAGGAGTAGGAGAAGAGAGGTTTGCCACAGGTACTGTCTGACTGGCAGTCTGAGATGCCTGCCACTTGTAAAATGCTTCCTCAAGTCTTTTATCAACTGCTTCCTGGAGTCTTTTATCAACTGCTTCCTCGACTCTCCTATCAATTAAGGAATCTACCCATACATGGATAAAAGAAATGCTAGTTGCTGATTATTGAATTCCCTTTTGCAATAACGTTATAAAATAAGAATAAGTTACCTCAGCTTGTGAAAGTCCCACTTTTGGGACAGGTTTACGCTGGGATGGCCCAAAGAACGCTTTGATGCCCACACCAGCGCCTGCACCCCTTACACGTCCAGGATGCTCTGGGTTACCCAGAGCAAATGTCAGTTCATCCCTTGTACCATGAGGGATGAACTTGCCTTCCTTCCTCTGCTCATGCAGCTCCCGCAAAGCACCATCAATAAAAATTCATAAGTAAACATAACAATAATCAATATCGATAGATTGCTCTAAGAGTTTGATTTTTACCATTTTTTCAGCCGCCTCAGCGGTTGCGGGCTTCGGTATCTCTCGCTTCTTGTTTTGCCTCCCAACTATCCACATAACATGACGAGGCAGAGGTGCGGGATCAGGAGTAGAGGACTCTGCTGTCTCCTGAGTAGCAGTAGGCTGAGTAGACTCAGCCTGTAGTCTTTGGCGAACGCCTGCATATCCTCTTGGACCCATTGTGTGGTCGTGCACATTCAGTGCACGCCTTGCTCATTAAGCATCGCTGATAGACTAGTTAGTTAGCACATTAATTTGGTTAGTAACACTAAAGGTTAATCTTGAATAGGTGAATACATAAAAACGTATATTAATTAAATTGGGAGTGGCGCTTAATACCTTGAATTCATCTATTTTTCTTTGGGTAATAAACTCCTCCCATTCTTTGGGGTCCAAGTAGTTCCATTGCTGTGTGGCTTCCTTCTTCCTATATTTATTTTTCAAAGAAAATACAATAAAAAATTATTAGTGTAGAGTTAGTGAAATACTGATCAATGTCTAGAATTGGAATCAATCAAGAACCTATTCTCAACATCGCGTATGTAATCTCAGGTGAGATTGGTCCTATAGTTCCTTAGGACCCTCCCACAACATTGCATCACACATTTACGATGCAACTTTTCATCCAGATCAAATATGCTCTGCAAATTAAATAGAATTGCTATTAACTAGTATCCTAAAAATTAGTAATCTACACAAATAGAATTACAAATAATAATAACTCACACATAGTTCCTTTCATATGTGGTCTTTCTTCCCCTTAGGAACTCTAGGCCATGATTCTAGGATAGGTCTGCAATGGCTGTGAGTAAGAATCCCAAGATATGAAACAAATGAGTTGCGGTTCACTCCATGTGGATTTCCTGCCTGATCGAAATCCACAGCCAATTTGGGTCCATTGCCCCTTTGCTGTATTAACTTATTCATCATTGTGATGCCCCTCACTTTCTCAATTTTCTTTTGTTGCTCATCAAGTGCTGTAATTTCTTCAGGGAGTACATCACCAACCTAAAATTTGATAAAAAACACACTTACATAATATAATTATAAATGAACATATAGATAGAAACCTCAGGGATATATTCTTAAAACTTACATTGTCAGGCGGTGCAAGCACGTCCTCTCCCTCACGGTGATCATCAACACGGTCCTGATCAGCCATCTGAAAGTTTACATTCAAATTATAAATTTCACATTGTAAAGTAACACTAATTGTAAAGTACACATTCACAGGGGTGCAACGATTGTGAATGGACATCCCATGTCCTATCATTCTTATATATAATAAATGTGTACCACCTATCTCATTCTTGAACACCTAATCTCACTAGTAAGTGTATAATGTGTATTGGGTTTTCAAGAAAATTTCGGTAGGATTTCCCCGCTGTTCTCTAAGTACATATGTACTTAGAGAACAAACGGGGAAATGCTACCGAAATTTTCTTGAAAATCCAATACACATTATACACTTACATACTAAGTGAGATTAGGTGTTCAAGAACAGTCCCAAACTGGGGACTATCCAAGATTTACTCCTAATGAGTAAATCTTGGATGGGTTTCTAGGCCAACAAATTCATGTGTTGTCATTCTTATATATAATAAATGTGTATAAACTACAGGAAACATGGTTAATCCTAATCTATAGAGCATTATTAAATAATAAATCAAGAAATCAATAGTTTCAAACATGCAATCTCTAGTAGACAGACTAACCTTAAAAAAATTACCCTAATGACTAAAAGTCTAGGAATCTTTACTAGACATTATATATATATCCTTAATCATCATATTTAACATACTACGTTATTATTAACATCCATATCAGATTAAGATCATACTATGTTATAACTATTGGTTTAATAACCCCATTTCCACATGTACGTACATGATTATCTAATTCAATTTAAGATGTTGGGATCGCATAATTATATACCGACATCAAAATAAATAAAAGAATCATAATTAACATGATTAACAACATGCTCATCAAACTAGGGTTTTCTTGAATATCATCTAATATTCGTGTACTAACTATACCTTTGTAACAAGAAGAATAATAGAGCTTTAAGTATATTTTATTCACAATCTATGCATTTTTCTGATCAAAACGATATACAACATGGTAATATTAATGTGAATCAGAGACAGGTTTGCAAACTGGAGAGCCACAGGATTAATGAGTGTGCCTGTGATACAGGAAAAGCAAGAATAGGGGGGGGGAGGTCAGGGGAAAACCTGATAATGGGCATGCCTGTGAGAAGAGGGATAACTGCAGGCAGTGGTCGGAGGGCTGGTCGTCGAGCAGAAGGGCTCCGGGCGGAGAGCTGGTCGCCGGCGTCGGGCAGAAGGTCGCCGGGCGGAGAGCTAGCTATGGTCGGGCAGAGAGTTGTGGTCGCCAGTAGGGGCTGGCGGAAGCAAAGGCGGTGGAGGCAGAAGAGGTGTAGCGGCAGATCACCGGCGGCGAGTGGCGGCGGTGTCGGCGACCAAAGTGCGGCCAGAAAATGGCGGCGGAGGCGGAGGCAGAGCAGCAGCGGCCGGAATCGTCGGAGTAGAGGAACCGTCGGAGCAAAAACCCTGATCAGTGGAAATGAATGAAACAGAAGGGGAAGAGTCTGCCTCGCGCTGTTAAGTTAACAATAGGTGTCGGTTGTTAACAACAACTGACAATAAATACTTTAAGTGTTGGCTTGTAACAAAACACCAACACTAAATGGAGGTAAAAATTTCACGGTTATTCACGCGAAAACACAATGGCGTCAGTTATTGTCACAAAACTGACGATAAAAAGTGAGCAAATTTCTGTCTCGCAGAAAACCTTTAGTCGTTGGTTACGGTTTTAAAAACCGACGATGTATGTTAATTTTTGGAGGTAATTTTTTTTGCTAGAAATTTTGATTTTGGCGGTTACTTTTAGGCGTCAGTTTCTTATTAAGGAACCGACACTGAATAAAAGTGATACCTATGTCTGGTCACCATTCACAGATTGATGTCGGATTATTTTATACACCAACGCTGTATAGTTTAGGTGTCGGTGTATTAATACAACCGACACCATTAAAAGTGACGTTATAAGCCATTTCTGTAGTAGTGACATTCATCTCCCTAGAGCTATCAACCCCCAATACCACAGATTTCACATTCATTCAAAGAAAAGGGAAGTTGATATAGTCCTAAGAAACAAATCCCTAGGACCAAGGTGGGTGGATTTGATAGGATCTACCCTATTTTTCTAATATCCTTCTCATTCTTTTGCACATTTTTGTTCATTTGTTTCCTTCATTTTCAACCAGTGGTCATATCAAGTTGTAATCAAGAGATGTTATCAACACCATGAGAAAGTAAAACACTAAACGTGAGTTGGTAGTATCCATCACACCCTCCCAACTATGCGAATATTATTGTACTAATAAATTTACAATCTTAACAAGTATTGTTTCTTAACTCTTGTTATATTGTTTCACTTATATCATTAGTTTCTCTGTTGTGATGTTTGATTATTACACCATTAGGAGATCATGTTTTGGTACATTTGGAGTAATGAATAGTGTGATATGAACAAGAGTGGGGAATAACTAAAGCAATAGTCATATATTATTTTGTTTTTTATTTGTATGACATCTCAAGAGAGAGACATACCTTTAACTAAATATCTACCCTGATCTTTAGATGATGGAAATAGATACTTATGGTGATTGTTTACAAAATGTTATATCAAAAATATGAAATAGCAGGGAGATGTTCATGATTAGTGAGCACTCTTGATCAGTAGAACTAGTTCTCAGGTTACTTTTCATATATAGCTGAATAAAAAGAATAGATACCAACATTTGTTTTTATTTGATGATCTACAATTGTTTTCTTTCAGTTTTTTTAGTTTGATACTTGGTTCCATTATGGACACTCAAATCCAACTTTTGATCAAACATAGCTAGGCTAAGACCAAATATTTAAACATTCTTGCCACCCTTATCTGAATTTTCAACCCCATTTACTATAATAGACTCCATACATCATCACCAATGTCTCTTAGAGTTGGTTATAAATTTGAAGTCTAATCCAATTAGACTAAGCAATTTTTATGCACTTTTGAAGCATGTTTTGAGCTGATCAACTTTTTGTGTTGTTGCTAATGATGTGGCTAAATGACCACCATTACAGACTCTAGGTCTATTGACACTTCGTCAAGTGCTTCGGTTTACATTTAGTTTTAAATGCATATTGTCATTAATTACAATAGCATATTGTCTTGAAAACTTAGCCATGCCTGCATTATTCACCTTGTCACATCTAGATATCAAGTATAATTTTTCTCAAAGAAGAATCATGGTATCCCAACATCCTTCACTTTGCTCTTATGCATAATCAATTGTTGCAATGCTAACAGAAAACTAGTGGTGAACCAAATTGTTAATGTCGCTGACACGCGTATAACGTGCGTGTAATATGTAAGTGTACGTGTTGAAGTAATAAGGGATTATGAGTCCCGAGTTATCGAACATAGAGAGTTATGAGGTTAAAGACTACTACTAATTAGGATTGATCAACTAGGCCAGTGAAAAATGTTTGAATTGATTTGAATTGCCAACCTAACATGAAACTAAATGAATTAATGGTTTAAGTAAATAAAAAATAGAATGAATTCTTTAGGACGGTGGTTTCACCACGGATACCACTAACAATCTATCCCACACACTAATATCTATTATCTCAATCCCTGGATAAGGATCTTGTAGCCAGAATTACCTGCTCCCGCAGTGTATTCACTACCTAGTCTAATGCCAATCCCACTCCTACGGTTATTGGTTTGATTAGTTGGGTGCTTTATACTTATACTCTGGGTTTCTCCTCTCGTATATTCTCCAATTTTCCCAAAGGGTGCAATATACAAGTAATTCTATGCTTTCCAACCCTTAATCGCTCTCTCGAGATGACTAAGCGCCTATTAATCCATTCATGGTGATCAAGCACAAATAGAACATGAAACTTTCATAGAATTATATCCAGTAACAATGAGATCATTCGATATTAATGCATAGAATTCAATTGCAGTGTATATCCAGGCTACTCCCGGATCCTAAAGAATTAAGAGATTAGCCAAATATGCGAGACATGGTATCACAGTAGATAAAAAATATGCAAAACATGGATTTCAAGATACTAAAAATAGGAGAAAGAGTGAAGGAGTAGATCTGGAGGAGATGTGAGTCGTTCCACCGTCATTTCTGTCGCCAAAATTCCTTTTTAGTCTTCCAGGTTCATCTACTTTTCTCTCTCCTTTCGCTTTTGATGTCTCCCCCGTCTGATAGATCTCTACATTCCGCTTCTAATAGTGTCTTTTATAACCACCACATATGTTTAGGTTGAGAGAAATCTAAATATTTTTTTTATAATGATATGTGTTAGATTTAACACATACAATTAAGGTCGTCAGTGCCGGTGTCGATACTACCGACTTAGAAGTCAGTACTACTGAGTTAGAGTCAGTAGAATCCTTTTCCTTTCTGATCTGGAACAAAAATATTTTTTATACTTCGATACCATGTCAGTACTACCGAGTTGCATGTCGGTAGTATCGACTTTGCTCCAGTAAATAATAATTATCTGCAATAAAATAAGCAATGATTATTATAATTATTAAAATATATAAAATACATGTAAAATACAAGAACTGATGCGCACATGATTTTATACTAATTTGGTAAAATATGTATAAAAAGATATACAATTAAGAGCAATTGGAAATGAATCAACCAAATTAAGCAATGAAAATAGCAACAATTTGAGCACACATCGGTCGCTACCTTTAAGGTCAAGAGTCTTGGAAAAAATACACATGATAAGAACCCTTATCAGAAAACCAATGACTTATAGGCTATTTGTAACACTGATAAGATATATAGAGTAACACATGAAGCAAACTATGCCAATAATTTCTCTTTTGCTATGAGGGACAAGGCCTTTTCGACGATATCTTACCTTAAGACCATTAAGCCTCCAGGAACTGAAGTGATCTCAATGATACATTTGTATACAAGTTGTTTCCTACTTAGAGGATGAACCATATTAGGAACAAGATAATTGGTTTCTCATAAAATTTGGCAGAGAATCTACATGAATCTTGTGAGTGATTCCAAGCATATTAGAGAGAATGTCTAAATCACAATTTTGATATACATTCTTAATTACTACATTTCTCAATGTTTTGACACAAACCAAAAGGACATTCTCTAAAGCAACATTTGGAAGTCATTTTCTAGGAAAGGATGTATCAGAATCTAGCCAAATCATTTAAAACATGGAAACTCAGCAATTTGGGTGGGACTAAGTACACCAGTATCTCCCAAAGAAGCCAAGGCCACAAATCTTTTGGCTGATAAAATTTTAAAAGATACCCAGTGATGTCGTAATTATAAGGATACACAATAATAAATCCAAGAATAAGATGGATATGGTTATGAAATGCAATATGTGTACTGATAATGGGCATCTAGACCAAAATGACGCATACACTCCAAATTCTGAGGATGCTTAGGAAAAGGGGCTCAAGAATGTCTACTTTTCCAACAATAAGAGGCAGATCAACCTTTGTCAAAAAAGGCCAGATCATCCTACATTCTCTTATGGATAAAATACTATATTAAAGAATTATCATCTTCTTAATCAAACCCTAAACCAACTAGTTACAAGAGAGGAAAATCTACTCCAATTTTGGTAAAGGTCAAATAAGACCTAATTTCCAAAAGAGAAATTTCAACCACAAAGGTAGGTTTAATGGTCAAGGAAATTTGTAGAGACAACAAAAGGGAAACCTCTAGGGTAAGAAACCTAACATGATGATCGAGTTGATGAAATTTAGAAAGAATTAATCTTCCCTAAAAGAAAATTGAGGTATGTGATCATACGTAACTATATTATGAAGAACATGATGCAATTCCATATAGGGTCAATTATCACATAGATATGTGACATGTAGTAGAATAACACAATGATAGATGAATAGATGTCCATGATACATGATTTAATCAAGAATATGGCATGATAATTTCCTTTCATACAGAGAAAAATCATAGAGGACACAAGTTTACAAAGATGGAAGCTCTGAGATCTGACATATTCATGAAACTTCTACTTGTTACTAAAGGATGCAATCCTATTGAAGTTGCACTTGAATAAGAGACATGCCTTGAACACGTGGCACAACATTTTCCAATAAGGGAAGCATCAAAAAGAGAAGAAATGACAAGGAAGATCTTCAAGTAATCTTGTACAACTATAGACACATTACCTAATGTTGGTTCTTACACACCACAAGCACGTTCCACTTATAGATTGGTCAAGGATAATCTTGAGAAAGGGTACAACAAGTTTCTATAAATCATACAAAAATACACCTTCAAGTACCACTGCAAGATTATATAGATGAGATGCTGACTTACATGAAATTCCATAAGGAGCTCATCACCGTGATATGCAAGAAAGGGGAAGTGGATACCATCAAATTATCCACGATGTAAAGTGCCTTAGCACATGCAACCTTGTTTACCAAGAAGAAAGATCCTTGACCATTTGCAATTCCTTTTGACATTGAGGACTCAACGGAA